>LPNX011222302.1:1418619-1429879 GCA_001517045.1 Pseudotsuga menziesii
TCTAAGATATGGTTCAGGGCGTGACTTGAAATTGCAAGGATCTTTTTTACTAATACTAGGACGAGTGTATTGCTAACAGGAAGATTACTTCTGGATGTTACTTGAATTTGGGCTCTGTAGTGATTTCCTAGTGCAACAGGAAGAAAACCTCAGTAGCACTTAGAACCGCAGAGGCTAAGCATGTGGTTTCCAGTACAGTATCCCGAGAAGCAGTATGGATTCAAAAAATCCTTGTTGAATTGTTTGGTCAGATTCTAGGACCAACCATGATTCACTGTGACAACTAGAGTTGTATTCAGATGTCAGTGAATCATGTATTTCACAACAAGATGAAGCATATAGAGATATGATATCACTGCATTTGTGATATGGTGCAGAAGGGTGCAGTCAAGTAACAGTATGTTCCCACATATGACCATACTACAGATGTTGTTACTAAGCCTCTTCTCAAGATAAATTTTGAATACTTTGGCAAAATACTTGGAGTAGAATAAAATGCATCCCTCATGGAGAGGGAAGTTGAGACTGACTTCTATGTTTCTTTCACATCGATTCCCCTACTCGTTTTGAATCTCATCCTGGCATGGGAGAAATCCCATCAGCATTGTAAGACGGGAAAGTAGTAGATGGTCGTATGCACTGATGACCACTAAATGTTATGATTCTCAATATGGTGTTTTGGAGTATCCCCACTAGCTCTTGAGGTGAACTAGTAGAAGATGGGTGTGTACACTGGTGACCTCTGCTCGCCCTGTTTCTTAGCCTGGTATGGGATAAATCATATTAGAATCTTGAGACGAGTAGGAAATAGACACGCGTGTGCACTAGTGACCACTATTTGTTATGATTCTCAATCTGGTGTTTGGGAGTATTCTCACCTACTCTCTATCGAAGTCAAGAAAATAGGGTTTCCAGTTTTGAGTTATCCAAATCATAGGTCTGGGTGAAAATGAGGTGTATTCAACTCACCTTGATAAGCACATCTCACTATGAAATTAGATTTGCAAGTCTCCACACTTCAAATTTGACCTAGCTCCTACTAAGGTTTCTAAAGCAGTTTTTCAGGTTGCATTCAAGAAGATCAACATGAAGGTTCAACATAGAATTAACGGGGTTTCCAAGTCTAAGGTTATCGTTAGTATTTTTTATGAGGATATTCCAAAACAAATGAAGAAGAATCTATCTTATATCCAATGCTTCAGATTCCAGAAGTTCGGTCACTATGTGCAGTGACATGGTTCAGACAAAAGGAATGATGATCGTACGAAGTTCTTTTAGTACTCTTTATGAAGATCCAGATTCTGATGGAATCCCAAGGAGAATATGAAGACCAAATTACTTTCATGAGGATATGGGATCCCACCCATCCACAAGACAGTGAGAGATATGTATCTAGACTTACATGCTATGGTGGATTAGATATGATTGTTATTGGATAGATTTTATGCAGATCTATATTCCTAGATTTAGAAAATTTGTTGAGCATGTGATTTAGTTCCTTGTTATGATTGGTCAATGATGCACAACATTTCATGAACCCATCTTGGATGATATCTCCTTCTAACATTTTTAGGTTACTACAAGATGACCATGTTTAAATGAAAACCATACTAGCATAGATTCATGCTATACACCATCATTGATTCATCTTATACACGGATCTATCAAGCACCAAGAAGGATCCAATTTTTTCAAGCGTAAATTTTTTAATCTTAATTTTTTTACACATCAAGAAATCATGTACACCTCAAGATATTCAATCCATCTAGTACTTCATGTATCTAGTTTTAAGATTAAATCAATATAATTTAGTTTTTTAAGCCGACATCATTTGCACTTTTATTTTTATTTTTATGGGCATGTTGTAATACCCCAGTTTTGACCCAATGGTATTTAATTGTGCATGATGTAAATATTGTATGAAAATAATGGCAAGAAGCTCAAGGCCAAGGCCCTGCCATTGATCAATGATTTTCGGATAGGTGATCAAGGTTGGTACCTATGGTTTTGGTGCTAATTCAAGCACGGTATATATATATATATATATATATATCATGTAAATGTACAAAATTAATATAATACCATAGCTATCTATGGGACTACAAACGTTAAAGAGATGGGGGCATGATTCCACAAGGGATAGGGTGGGGAGTTATTCAAACCCCCCTAATCCAATAGGGTGTGACCAGATGTCGATGGGGAAACCCATGAACCCTCAGCTACCCTTTTTTCCTCTGTCCTCAATCATCAAATTCTTCCATAATTTGGTTGATGCAGTTAATTCCTTGGGTAGAACAAGGCATGGTAGTCTGATGGCTTGACTGAGCAAGCCTACAAGTATGCAGTCTGTAGAATCTGTATTCTTGCTTCTGTAGCAAGTAAAATTGCGTGGGAATGTGTGCCCATTCCCTCATCCCTGAGTCACGCTGAGCGTTGGGGGCATTATTATTTGCGTTGATGGTCGATCGGGCTGGGGAAGGTCATGTTTTCTGCTCGTAGTTGTTCATTATCCTACCCTTTTGTTTTCCTAGACGATTCGATCACTCGAATCCATTTTTCATGCACGTTGTTGATAGTTTGACCATCCTGAGTTGCGTACGTGTGGTTTCGCATTGTTTGTCTGTGTAACATTGTGGTATGATACCTTGTTTCCTTTGTGTTACAAATGGAGCCTATGAGGCTGAGTTCTCCCTATGGATTGTCGTGTTGTGCATCCATATTTTGCTTTGAATACCAAGGAATGGAAGAGGCCAAAATAGGCTGGTAAACCTAGTGAAAAGAGGAACCTTACAAACATATCAAGAGGTTGGTAAATCTCTTATGTACACCCTGAAGAGCACTGGAAGGGAAGGTATGGCCTGAGGGATTTTGTAGTATCAAAGGGAATACTTCCTTGTCTTGGGTGGTGCATGTACTGAGGAGACCAAGCCTAATCTTGTGTAGGTTCCCATGGATTTGTGGTTGAGGTCACTAGCTTAGCAATTCTACCTTTCACATTGCTTTAGCGGCCTAATAAGCTCAACTCTTAATTGGATTGCTTGTGTGTTGTGATGTTTTGTCGTGTTTCATAATATCCTGTGAAACCCAATGGTATCATGGCTTGGTTGGGTAGTCTGTGAAACCCAACAGTGTGTTGGATTGACTGTGTGAGTATGTTTGGCCGTGTGTGAGCCTGTTGTTTTCCCTAGTTCCTTTTGGAAATCATGCCCATCTCGGGGGTGGCAGTGTGTTGAGAGATTAGTGAACAAATTGGCCTACGGTTGGGTGGAATGTTGCAGCGACATAGCTAGTTGCGAAACAACTTAATCATCAAGATAAGTATTCTTTGTTATTATTTTTTATGCATTGAAGTTGCTAATGAATGAATATGATGAATTAATAAGGAAGAATGCTTGTTATGAATGAAGTAGGATTCATTGTTGTAAAATTATCTCTATTATGCTTGTTTATGCCATATATTTGTCTATGAATCACTATGTTCATGTTGGATGCTTGATGATGACTAAGTAGAGGTTTTTACTTGTATATATTTCTTTGTATTTTACTTTTGTTTGGCCTTGTATGTTCAATGCATTTTTCTTAAGTCCATGGAGGTTAGAAAATATTGTTTAGAGAGTTATTTTGCAGCTAATCTAAGTGTTTCTGTAGTGGAACGAGGAATGCAGGAGGAGGGAGAAATAAGTTTAATCGAAGCAAAATGTGGGATTTCCAACTTTCAGGATCCGCCTACGGAAGGCGAAAGGTGGAAAACTGAAGAAAGGCTAAGGTAAAGATTCGGTCTTCCAATTCCCGAGTTTCGCACTAGAGGGGGAAAAGGTGGAATGTGGAAGGAGGGAGCGAGGATAGACTTTCTGTCATGAGATAGCTTTCCGACTTTCGAGTTACGAAGGCGGAACTGTGATCGAAGAACTTCGTCAGACGTTATGCTTTCGACTTCCGAGTTCCGAGGGAGAAAAGTGGAAGGCGGAAGAGTGGGTGAATGTTTTTTGTTTCACGTTAAGTTTATGATTCTCAATTTTTGAGGTCAGAAGGTGGGGAGTGTAGAAGGAACAGGTTCAGTGTGGAAGGAATAGGTTCAGTGCGGAAGAAGGTTTATGTGCACCGAATGGATCTATTAATAACGAAGCAACTGTTACAGTGAGGTACAGAGATTCTTAAGCCATAGAATGAAGGTGGAAGAGTGAGTCAATGTCCATACCAAGTGTTGAAAGGAGAACAAATTTCCTTGAGGAAAAAATTTTAATAATCCGCATTATGTGGTATGGGAACATGACAGTTTGGTATCAGAGTTGTTGGTTGTAGCACTAAGACCTAAATGGGCCAGAACAAGTAATTAACAGAGAAAAGAATACCCTCCAATACCAACATTGTAGTACACTACAGTTTGGTATCAAAGCTGCAGGTTACAGGATTAGGCCTAGATGGGCCAGGTGACAGTAAGTAAATGGTTTTAATTCTGAATTCACTATGCAACTAACAAATGATGTTGTTAACACATTTTGCAGAGTCATAGTACATATTGAAGAAGTGTATTTTTGGCTCAGCCATGAGAACCTACGGCATGTATGATGACGCACAAAACCCCTATGAGCACGAGGAAGATGCTATGGGATAAAATGTCTGAGTTGGAAATGTTGATACAGAGTCTAACGAAAGGAGATTTCAAGAAACTCCTCCTGATTTTGCAGCCATGATGAGAAGCATAAGGATGGAGATGAAAAGTTACAGGGCAGAAAATGAAAGATTGGTTAAGGCTCAAGAAGAGAAAAATAATATGAATGCATCCATGCTTCATAGTTTGACAGACAACCAAAGGCGAATGAACTCAAAGCATTGAACAATAAATCTAGAAGGAAGTAGGAGTGGTGCTAGAAGAAGAAAGATACCTTATAGTGGGTCATCTGACTCTGAAGAATCTACTGGGGATTAAATTTCTTCCTCTCTCAAGAATAAGAGAAAGAGGCATTACAAGAACAGCTCATGCGATGAATTCAAGAAGGCTAAGCCTCCTACATTTGATGGTGAGTTAAAGAAAAGACAAGAAGATGAAGCCTGGATTCCTGGGATGAGAAAATATTTCCAAGCCCAAGCCTACTCCATAAATGTGAAAGCTAGGGTATCCATCTTTAATTTGACTGGAAGAGCATCCATATGGTGGGAGCACTTCAAGAAAGTGAAGAAGATCGGTGAAAGGAAGATTATGTGGAAATAATTCCAGAAGTTTTTCAGGCAAAAATACCTCTATGATAAGTACTATGATGGTAAGATCAAAGAATTCCATGAGCTAAGATTGGGGAAGTAAACCATGGAAGAGTATGCCAATAAGTTCTTACAACTATTGAGGTATGTCATGCATATTAGGGATGATAAAGTAAAAATCTAGTGTTTTCTTAATGGGTTGCCTCAGTATTACAAAGACATGATTGAGTTTGATGAGCCTAGAACTCTGGAAGAGGCTGTCAAGAAAGCTAAGTGTTGTTATGATCAGAATAAGGGTAGACCTTATTACCAAAAGACATGGAAGGATAAGAAGAACAAAAATTCTGATCAAAGGAAGAAAGGTTTCAAACCCTCTAACTTTAGGAATCAGCAGAAGCAGCCATCACAAGTTCTAAACCAACCAACTAAGGTGATGGGGGAGAAGCCAAGAAATCAAAAAGAAAGAAAAGAACCTCTCCAATGTTGGAGATGTGGAGGGCTCCATCTGCGTAGGAATTGTCCACTTGAGAATGGGAATGTAAGGCCAGCTTAAAACATTCAAGAGGCAAAAACTGTGGATCAAGTATCAAGGACAATCCCTAGGATTTATGCAGTACTGGAGGACTTCCAGGAAGGTCATCGGTCAACCATGGTTGAGGTTGCAGGTAATAGTGTTGATTAGTCTATTTCTGTTTTGATTGACCCTGGATCTACTCACAGTTATATTACTCCTAAAGTAGCTGATATTTGTTCTTTTAAGAAGTTAAAGCATAGAAATTCATGGTTAGTCCAACCACTGGAACCAAGAGAAATCTTAGTGAAATGGTAAAGCAATGCCCATTGGTCATGAATGGGCTAGTCACTTGTGTAGATCTAAATGTTATACGACTTGGTTCCTATGATTTTCTCATTGGAATGGATTGGTTGGAATCACACAGAGTAAAGCTTGATTGTTATAAAAAGACTCTTGAATGCATAGATGAAGAAGGCAACTTAAGGGTTGTGAGAGGAATTCCAAAGGTGATTTTTGTTAGGCATATTTCAGCCATGCAACTAAATAATTTATGTAGGAAAGGTTGCAGAGTGTATGCATCCCATGTGTTGGAGGCAACAAAGAATGAAACTCCTAGGTTGGAGGACTTGCATGTTTTGCGGGAATTCGAGGATATTTTTCCTGATGAGATTCCAGGGCTTCCTCCAAAGAGGGACGTTGATTTTACAATTGAACTTGTGCCAGGAGTAGCACTAGTGTCTAAGACACCCTATAGGATGAGTACACCAAAAATGCTAGAGCTGAAGATGTAGCTACAAGAGTTGTTGGAAAAGAAGTATATCTGACCAAGTGTGTCCTCTTGGGGACCACCTGCGTTGTTTGTGAAGAAGAAAGATGGTACCCTCAGATTGTGTATTGATTATAGACAGCTGAACAAAGTCATTGTAAACAACAAATATCTGTTTCCTAGGATCGATGACCTCTTTGATCAAATGAGAGGAGCAAAGATATTTTCCAAGATTGACTTAAGGTATGGTTGCCATCAGGTAAGGATCAAGGATGAAGGCATTCATCAAACAACCTTTAGGACAAGGGGAGTTTGTAGTGGTACCATTTGGTCTCACAAATGCACCAACTACATTTATGTGCCTTATGAACAGTGTTCTCAGCAGGTATCTAGACAAGTTTTTTCTTTTCGTCCTTGATGACACTCTCATTTATTCTAATAATGAGGAAGAACATGAAGAACATATGAGATTGACATTGCAAATGCTCAGGGATCATAAGTCGTATGAAAAGCTAAGAAAATGTGACTTTTACAAAGATAGATTTCATTATTTGGGTCATGTCATCTAAGAGGAGGGCATATCTGTAGACCCTGAAAATATTGAGGCGATTATGAATTGGCCAACCGCAAGAAATGTGACAGATGTAAGATCTTTTATGGGCCTTGTAGGATATTACAAGAGATTCATTGAAGGATTCTCCAAGGTTGCAAATCCAGTCACTTCTTTGCAAAGGAAAGGAATTAAGTTTTAATGGACTCCAAGGTGTGAAGAAATATTTGATAAGTTGAAGGATATCCTCACAAGTACACCAATATTGAAGATTGCATACCCAGAAAAACACTTTGTGGTGTGTACTGATGCATGTTGTCAAGGAATTCGATGGTTTCTTATGCAAGACAACCACGTGGTATGTTATGAGTCAAGAAAGTTGAAGGATCGTGAGAAGAACTATGCCACTCATGATTTAGAACTTGCAGCCATAGTACATGCTCTCAGGATGTGGAGGCATTACTTAATGGGCAGAAATTTTGAGTTGAGGATAGACCACTTTGGTCTGAAATATTTGTTTGATCAGCCTACTCTAAATGTTAGGCAAGCTATATGGCTAGAGTTTTTGTGTGAGTTTGATTTTGATATCAAACACATAAAAGGAAAATAAAACAAACTGGTTGATGCACTCAGCAGGAAGGTGCATGAAATGCACTTGACATCTCTTAGTATTCGCCAATCAGATTTGAGACATCAGATTGTTAATCATGCTGTTGAAAATGAATTATATGTGCATATAAAAGACCCTGTGGTATTTAATTGTGCATGATGTAAATATTGTATGAAAATCATGGCGAGGAGCTCAAGGCCAAGGCCCTGCCATTCATCGATGTTTTGTTGATAGGTGATCAAGGTTAATACCTATGGTTTTGGTACTAAGTCAAGCACGGTATCGATATATATATTGATATATCATGTAAATGTACAAAATTAATATAATACCACAGCTAGCTTTTGGACTGCAAACATTAAAGAGATGGGGGTATGATTCCATAATGGATAGGGTGGGGAGTTAGTCAAACCCCCCTGAACCAATAGGGTGTGACTAGATGTCAATGGGGAAACCCATGAACCCTTGGCTACCTTTTTTCCTTTGTCCTCAATCATCAATTTCTTCCAGAAGTTGGTTGAGGTAGTTAATTCCTTGGGCAGAGCAAGGCATGGCAATCTGATGGCTTGAGTAAGCAATCCTACAAGTCTGCAGTCTGCAGAACTTGTATTCTTTCTTTTGTAGCAAGTATTCACGTTATTGGTCGAGCAGGCTTGGAAAGGTCGTGTTTTATGCTCATGGTTGTTCATTATTATTCCCTTCTATTTTCCCAGATAATTCGATCACTTGGATCCGTTGTTCATGCGTGAGGTTGATGGTTCGACCATCCTGAGTTGCAGACGTGTCGTTTCGCAGTGCTTGTATATGTAACATTGTGGTATGAGACCCTGTTTCCTCCGTGTTACATAGTGGAGGCTGTGAGGATGAGTTTTCCCTGTGGATTGTTGTGTTATGCATCCCTATTTTGGTTTGAAGACCAAGGAATGGAAGAGGCCAGAATGGGATGGTAAACCTAGTGAAAAGAGGAACCTCATAGATAGATCAAGAGGGTTGGTAAATCCCTTCTATACACCCTGAAGAGCACTGGAAGGGAAGGTATGTCCCGAGGAACTGTGTAGCAGAGAAGGGAATACTTCCTTGTGTTGGGTGGTATAGGTATTGAGGAGGCCAAGCCTGATCTTTTGTAGGTGCCCATGGCTTTTTGGTTGAGCTCAATAGCTTAGCAATTCAACTTTTCCCATTTTCTTAGTGACCTGATAAGCTCAACTATTAGTCAGATTGGTTGTGTCATGTGATGTTTTGGCTTGTTTCCTAGTAGCTTATGAAACCCAATGGTATGTTGGCTTGGCTGGATAGTCTATGAAACCAAGCTTTGTGTTGGATTGACTGTGTGAGTATGTTTGGTCATGTGTAAGCCTGTTGTTTTCCCTAGTTCCTTGTGCAAATCATGCTTATCTTGGGGGTGGAATTGTGTTGAGAGATTAATGAACAGGCTAGCCTACAGTTGGGTGGAACGTTGTAGTGACATAGCTAGTTGTGGAACAACTTAATAATCAAGATACGTGTTGGCTTCTATCACCTTCCCGTTGCGACCTGCGGTTCAACAACACCACAATACCAAAAATAAACCACAAGAAATCGTCCCAACAAAGTAACTCTGACGGCTACACCTGTGAGGCAGGCGCAGTCTCACCCAATATATCTAATGGGTAACTTCCAGTCCCATGTTTCTGTAGTTGGTGAGGGATTATAGTCCCTTGGCGCATGGCTAAGGCGCTCAACGAAGGAAACTTAGACGGCTAGATGGTTCTTGCGTGACTGAGCACAACTGTATGTCAGCACGTGTGACATGACCTGGTCCTTAACCTTAATGACTGGCGCAACTAGTGCGACATAGCTGATTCTTTGAACTAACAGACCATTCGTGACTGATATTTTAACTTAAGGAATTAACCACAAGTTGCTTGCGCATTCCGACAATTCTTTAGAAACTATTCATTCATTAGTTAACAATATGTTACCATGCATTCAACAAGAGCTCATCATCATACAGTAAGCAAACAACAACCATTCACATCAACATGTACAGCATAAATCAACCATTTAAACATGAAAATTAACATGGAAACCCATCAAAAAACCACCAAGGTGCTCTTCATCTAGCATGAGAAATGGATATAGCAACTTGCAGTCTGCAACTTGCATATTGATCTTATGATATGTATTTTATGACTCAAACTTCTTGCTCTCATGCTCTCTAGTTTATTCTTCTATGTATTCCTACTGATCTGCACACAGCCTAGATCGACTCTTCTATCTACCATCTGTGCACTCAGCTGCAGATTCCTTCTGTTCCTAGCGGTCTACACACACAACTGCAAGATCTGTGGCTCAACGACCTTCTACTGCTACTAGAATCCTCTCTAAGTCTTCCCTTCTGCTAACTCTAACTTAAACACAGCAAAAATGGCATCCTTGGCTCTAGACAACCAATGAATGACCAATAATTACCAAAAAAACATCCAACAACAGCGGCCAACAACCAAACCTTATATAGAATGGGTTATTCCTATTTATAACTTTTATCAGACCACCCAGGGTCGACTACGTACTGCTCATTAGTTACAGGTCATGATCAGTCGCCAGAATAGGCTGCCATGGACTGACATAAGGCGCTATCGACCTGAATTACAAATATTCTTCCATATGTGCGTTTCCGCAGGCTTACTCCATCTTTAATGGCCATGATGTTCACTTGTCACTTTCCAGTCGTTATCACAAGTACGATTTCCTTTCCTCTGTCGTGTGCATCTCCATTTCACTTGTGTTGGTCCCTTTGCTTCCTTCGTGACCTCTCTTCCTTCTTTTCACGCACGACGTACCTTCTTTTTCTTGTGTGCGAACTTCTTCCTTGTGCTCCTTTCATATCCCAATAGGCCCCCAACACTCACATGTGGCTCATCCCGAGCCACTAAGAAAAATAGGAATTGTCTTCAAAACTTTATGCCGCAAAACATAGTGTTCTTCCCAAAAAGAATTATGACTGAGGTGTTGGTTGCACCGTAGGAATAGCTTTGTCCTGAAAATATTTGTCCATCCATTGCACTCCGACAACTTTGTCTGATACCTCTTCTTCCTATGCGGCCAATTTCTCTACTTGGTCGAAACTGATATGTTCCCACCATTAAAGAGAATTTGAGGTCAAAAATGGGCCTCCTAAGAGATGTACTACAAAAATATAAGATATATTAAAATATTATGAGTTAGGGGTTTTATGGGGTAGGTATATATGACAACTCACCTCCTACACTACTTTTTATGCACAATATAAATAACCATAGTTGAGTTACTTTTCTAAATTGACTATAAATAAAATTAATAAAATAATTCTACAATGATGTGACTAAAATTCATTGTAAATTCCCAAAAATTTATTGTCCTTTAGCATTTATTTGTCTTTAACTTGTAAATAAAATTAAACAAAAATGAATTTAATTTATATGCATAACTAACATATTTTTTTCATATAAATATCATTCATGAACTTAATTTATTTTAAAAGTACAAGATTATATATCTATATTAGTTTGACATTATGATATTAAATACAATTGAGTGAATATATAATTTAAAATTAAAAAACATGAAAATGACAATATATTATTTTATAAAAATATGTGA
>LPNX011222302.1:1430173-1480459 GCA_001517045.1 Pseudotsuga menziesii
CTTGCAATTGTTGATTGTGCGATCGTCTCAAGCTTTTGCTTCAGTGGTTGAATAACGTTGTTGATGTGCGCTACTTCTGACTGGTACACTTCAAATTTTACTTCCATATCCCGCTCTCTATCTTGAAGAGCCTAGACCTCCTACTGCACTCGCTTGATTTCGGGGCCACCTTCTCTTAGAAGGGTAGCTTCTTCATGTTTTCTTTCTCCGCATCGATTTTCTCTTCAGTTGCACGCCTATTTTTTCTTATGCTTTCAACAGTCACATCCTCCATAAGTGCTTCCCATACCGTGGAAACGTCTTCTAGTGCCTTAGCGTACAATGATTCTCCTTGTTTTATTTTTCCAGCAACCTCAAAATGTTTCTTTCCTTCGTTCTTCGAGCTCCTCAGGAGGTGTGCTCAGCACCTATTTGGCTTGCATCTCTTCTACCTGTTTCCAAATATAGTGCATGATGTTTTCTATCCTGGTTACCTTAGCCATGGAGTCCTCGTCTTCTTGGCTTTCCTCAGGTGGGAATTCTGTAACGGCACTCTTGATGGTCTCCGCTAGTGTGAGGCGGTTCTGCTCGTGCACCAGTATTTCATGTTCCCTCTCATCAAGAAGGTTAATGCACCCCTGAAGTTATTATTCTTTTTACTTCAGCAGGTCCTTGCATGCCTTTTCCTTCTTTTGTTTTTTTGTTTCTTGATAGGAAACAACATTCTCTCTTAGCCGCATTTCTGTCGCGGCTTCCTATTGTACTTCATAGAATTTTCTCAGGGGCAGCTTCGAGAAGTCTAACTGGAGTCTAGCAAACTCGTTCACAACATGTTCAAAGGAACTTGGGCCTGTTTCGGTTTCTAGTACGTTGGTCTGGATTGCCACTTTGATGGGAAGCACTAACTGTGGTGCGACTACTTGGATATTGGGGTCGACGCCATATGTATCAGCCTTAATAGTGGCTTTGAACTCATTGATTGCTTCAATCAACTTATTCATATGGCCCCCCACTTACTCAGTTATGCTGGCTTGCTACGTACGTCTTTAGACTGCCAAGGCTTTCTTGCGCGACTTTAGCAATAGCTATTGCGAGCTTCCCCACATCATCTTCTATGAGGGTGTTTGTGTTCACTGCCATGTCCGCTTTTTGCTTTTTACGATGTGGTTGGCCTTCCTATTTCCTAGTTTATGTCTATGTCTATACAGGCTCTAGTCTTGGTGTGTGCTCCGAATCACTTTGATCCTAGCTATTCCTATCATTGTCGTCTTGGTCTTCCTCATCTTCCGACTAGTTACCCTGCCCTTCGCCTCCTTCATTGCCTTCACCATGAACTTGTTGGACTGGGGGGTCTTCTTAGTCCTGTCCTTCGGGAATTGGCTCTACTAGTGGGTTGCACCATTCTTGTGACCATAGGTGGATGATTGCATCCACATCCTCATCTATCACCATGAATCTAGCATGGTGCACTTGTTTGGTTGCGTCTTTCATCGACTCCAAAATGTTATTGTGTGATCCAGCCTGAAAATTGATAAATGTTGCGTACCTGTGTACCGTTGCAGTGCGAATTTGGTGGGACCGCTGGAAAATGTCATGCAATGCCTCTGTCAGTTTGTGTCTTTCTTGTCCTCCCATGGGTTATGATACCTTCCGCTATAGCAAGGGAGTAGGACATCCATCTGCACATAGTCGGGCGAGTTGGCCCACAGAGTGAATGAAATCAAAATAAGCAGCCACGAGTAATGGAATTTGTAAGTGCGCTCCTGCTGGGCCTACATGGCATCATCGATCAGCTCATTGAGCAAGTATCACGACCAATTGAATTCTCCACCTAGCGTGCATAGTTCTGTGAGTTTGACCGTTGTCGCCGAACACTTATTGGGTCGCATCTTGGGTAACAACTTACATGATAAGATCTACTCAACAAATCACACACTTGCATCCTCGATCAGCCGAATCAGGAAGACCCTCTTTGCGCGTCGCAATTTGAATTTCTGCTTGGCCCGGGAGGTGTCTTTACGGGCCAAGTAAGGCACAGGATCATCACCTTGGTTTGGAAGGCATGTGATCGACAAGATTAACTCGGCATCGACCGGGTATGGTCGATTGAGCCACAGGAATCCTCTGTGAAATAAGACCAGCAGCTGCTTCACGTACGTGTCAACTTGTAAACTATGGCCAAAATGGGGCATAAACAGCAACTTAATCAAACCTGCATGAGCAACTCCCTCAACCCACTACATCAACCTGAGCACTTGTGCTTGACTTGGGTGAGGCTAGTACGGGATCAGATAGTCCACTCTCTTTATTCCTTTTTGCAGTCGAGTGTTGAAGTCTTTGAACTTCGACTTGGCTAACTTGGGCATGATATCCAATAGCAGGGAGACATTATTAGGGATTCGTGGCACTACCAGGGTTGTAACTGACTTCTTTAGGAGTTCCACCTTCTACACGTCGACTCTCCTTGGCTGAACATAGTGCGGGAAATTCTCATTAGCTTCCTCTGCATCTGGCCCTCTACACAATGGTGAGTATTCTTCCATGTAGTCATCCTCCTCTTCATCCTCTTGGTCCTCTTCTAAGGGTACTTTACCCAGAGAATTGATAGGAGCGGTGGTCTTCTTGCGTTTCCTCGTCTGTGGGAGTCTGGATGGTCCTCCAACTGCTTCTTGGGCATGCTGTCCTTGCTCCATGACAAGTGTTGTAGTTGCAAGGGTAGCTGGTGGTCTCTAAGATAGGGTAGGCATAGCACGTGATCTCGACATTGGAATTGTAGTATGACCAGCCACATTGGCAGGTTGCTTCCGCGTTCTCGCCATTGGATCAGTCTATGGTTATTGTTGTGGTTGTTGTATCTCAAGGGATGTGATCTCTTCTTCAATTAGGAAACCAGAGATAACGGTTGCGTTTTATGGCTGACTATCACTAGGGATCTAAATTACCATGGGCATCAGCTTACTTCAACAAGGATGATAGGGTTCACCTCTGCAATCACTCGGCTCTGGATTTATCTAGCTCGCTCTGTGGTAGTAAAAGAATGCTTGTCAGTGAAGCGTTGCACTTATACCTATCACCATGTCGTGTAGTCGTCATGCAACGGTTGGTTAATGTCTAATCCATCACATGGGATTCTCGGCTATCACATTTTTTCATTAAGTCATTAACTTGAGTGTTGCGTTGTTTCTGTCAGAACAATTATGGAGGATTCGTCGGATGTGACCTTACAGCACGTCGTCATCTCCTCGTATCTCGTCGAATTAATGACACTTAGTAATCACGTCCGCCTAATTCTTCATCAGATATCTGCACTTTAATGTTGGTCAGCCTGTCATTTCCACTTTTGCAGCACTTTCCGCCTTTTTACTGCACTTTTTTCTTTTCCCTGCACATCTCACTTTCGTTGTCGACATGCAACAGAGCATTTTTTACGTCTTCCAGACCCTCTATATTTTTTTTTGCGCGACACGGCTCTAACTTGGGATTTTATGATCATCATAGTACGGTTTCAGGTGACTGTCATTCACCATATGTGTGACATAGGTATCGTCTAGCTTCTGAAGTTTTACTACGCCTGGGTCAGTGATGTGCATGACCACATATGGCCTTAGCTAATGTGTCTTTAACTTGCCTAGATGTTTGAAAAAATTGATGTCATACAGCAACACAAGTCCTCCCACTTCGAAAGGCTTAACTCAAATGTGGCGATCGTGCCATGCTTTCTGTCGCTGCTTCTCAACTGTTTGATGGAATCCTGTGACGAAGCATTCTTCTTCCATTTTCACTAGCTGTGTCAGCCTCTACTCAATAGCATCTCTGTCAGCACAGCGATTCTCAAACTTGGTACAATGTACTCCATTGGTACAACAACTTATTGTCCATATACTAGTCTGAATGGGGTGTGCCCTATTAGTCGCTTGCAGGTTGTGTGATATGCCCATAGCACAGTTGATACTTTTTTATCCCAGTCATCTCAGTGTATGTTGCATACCTTGGTTAGTGCATTTTCCATAATCTTATTGAAAGCTTCGACAGTTCCATTGGCCTGAGGATGGTAGGGATTCGTCTTCTTATGCTGGATATGAAATTCTGCAGTCAGCTCAGCAATTACTTTGTTAACAAAATGCGTACCTTGGTCACTTAGTAGTATCTTTGGACAACCAAATCGGGTGACGACATTTTCAAACAGAAAATTCGCTGCGGTTGCAGCAGTACAAACTTTAACATGTGCAGCTTCAACCCATCTAGTCAAATAGTATGTCATAGTGATAATGTAGCACGCACCAGTTCTCTTCCTTGGTGGGATGATTGGCCCAACAAAATCAACTTCCCACTTGTCAAATTCTTGAAGGGTTATTTGTGGCTCAAGCAGCATCTCATCGTGGCACGACGGTTTTCCTGTCCTTTGGAAAATATCACAGCGCTTGTAGAAGATTTTACTATCCATGTGTATGGTTGGCCACCATAATCCTCCCTGCAATATCTTGTGCATTGTTTCTTTCCCTGCGTAGTATCCTCCTACGACACCAGCATGTGCTTCACTCATAACCTAGGGTCGTTCATAGTCAAAGAAACAACGATGCAGTACCTCATCTACACCCAGCTTATATACATGTTCTGTGATTAATGTATAATAAGCAGCTCTGACAACCAAGTGTTTCTTCTAGTTGGTGGGCATTCCTTCAGGTGCATATATGTACTCAAAAGGTGGATGATGGCATTAAAATGATGGTTCTGGTCATCCATCATGTGGATCGCAAATAGTTTCGCGTCAGGCAAATTATCTTCCAAGTTGGTTGGCTCTTCACCACTCTCTATCCTTGATAGGTGGTCTGGTCCAACATTCAGTCGACCAGGTTTAAAAATGACCTCAAAATCAAACTCTTGAAACAGGAGAAGCCATCTACATATCTTGCCCCCCAACACTGGCTTGTTGACTAGGTATTTTAGTGTTAAATGGTCAGTGTACAGCTGAAAATGTCCACCCAACAAATAGTGTCGAAATTTCTGAAGCGCATACACCATAGCAAGGCCTTCTCTTTCTGTCATCATGTAGTTATTTTTTGCTGTTGAGAGTTTCCTACTTACGAAATCAATAGGATGGTCAAGTGCACCCTCCACTGGTTGCATTAGGACTATACCAAGCGCGACAGATGACGCGTCGACATGCACATGGAATTTCTTCTTCAGTCCAGGAATACAAGTATTGGCGCAGTGGCCATTGCAGTCTTCAATTTATCCAAGCTTTCCTGGCATTCTGTTGTCCACTGGAACTTTGTGTCTTTCTTCAACAGTTTCTCCATAGGCGTAGTGGTCACTGCATATCCTCTTATGAACTTCAGGTAGTAGCCTGTATGTCCCAGAACTGATCTGAGTTGCGTGACTGATGTAGGTGGTGGTAAGTCCAGGATAATCACAGTCTTTGTTGGGTCAACCAAAATACCGTCTTGACATACGACGTGACCCAACAGCATGCCAAATGGCGTGCAGAAAATACATTTCTTAGAATTAAGCACAATCTGATACTGGTGACAATGGTCCAGCATCATGCGCAGACTCTCAATATGGTCTCTTACTAGACCAAACACAGTCCAGTCATCAAAGTATACTTCAAGAAATTTATGAATAAAATATTTAAAAGCAAAGACTACTATTCTAGAAAAAATAGCAGGTGCGTTCTTGAGTCCAAAGGGCATTATCATATACTAGTAGCATCCCCATTCAGCGATGAAGGTTGTTTCATGGCGATCCTCCTTCGTGATTCTGACTTGATGATAGCCCGAAAATCCATCACTAAATGAATACATCTCTTGTCCACCAACACTTTCAAGTACTTCATCTGTAAATGGTGTTGGGAATGGATCATGCAAGCATGCGTCGTTCAGCTTCCTCAAGTCAACATAGATATTGAATTCACTTGTTGTCTTCTTATCCTAGATCACTATAGGGTTGATC
Organism: Pseudotsuga menziesii; assembly: GCA_001517045.1. Classification (NCBI taxonomy): domain Eukaryota; kingdom Viridiplantae; phylum Streptophyta; class Pinopsida; order Pinales; family Pinaceae; genus Pseudotsuga; species Pseudotsuga menziesii. The sequence continues at coordinate 1,436,105 of LPNX011222302.1, forward strand.
CACTCTCACTCCTCATGAAGTTCAATAATTCTGGCATCGAGCATACAAGCCAGTACTGCTTTCACCCTTTCTTTATACTTGGGATTCATCCGATATGGTAGCTGCTTACTGGGTTTAACATTTGGTCGCAGGGGTATTTTCATCTCCCCTAAGTCTCCCACTATTCCCTTCATTTATGAGAAGTTGGTAGGGAATAGGTCTTGATATTCATGCACTAAATCCGTGATTTTTGCAACTGTCTCTTCATCCCAATAATATCCTATATTGGCGAACTTTGGGTTCTATGATGACCCAATGTTTACTTTCTTCATTTTTAGCGGTTTAAGGAACTTGTCACTTGAGATACCACTTCCTTCTACTTTGCGTGTGCCTTTAGATTCTAGTATGTTTATATTAGTCGGAGCATCATCTGGATCCCAAGCCAGATTATAGAAAACCATCCATTGTTGAATGATCACACTGCACTAGTGAGAGTTAGCCTCTTCGACAGGGATCTCAGCAAATATCTTGTCCTTTATCGCCTGAAGTGCAGCATTGATTGTAGGGTGCTCATCAGCAAATTCAAATGTATGCACAAACTTCTTAGCGAGCCCTTCCCATTCTTGGGTTCCTTGTCGCAATTCCATATATGCATACCAAGTTCTAGGTGTCATTTCCATTGTATGTATGAAATGATGGACCCACTCCTGCCTCGGGTATTCTGCAAATACAATGTGACAATGATTAATATGTTCCACGGGGCTTGCTAACCCTGAATGCTTATGGTTCACAAGGGTGACCTCTTCTCTGAATCTGACTTCCATCAGTCTTCTGCACTGTGGCCAATTTGTTATAGACTTCTTATGTGCACCCCACCATCTAGTGGGCGTAGCTTTTAGTGCATGATCTAGTGCTGACAAGTGCTGCGACTCTATTATAAGTCCTTCAAACTCATTTAAGGTCATGAGGTTAGGTAAACCCTCATAGGTGGGTATCTTGCACAGCTCGTTCTCCACCCGTCGCACATACCTGTTAACTCTTACGCACCTCCTCATGGAGACTTCATGTAGTCTGTTTTTCCAGTTCTCCAAGTATTCCCCTGAGTCAGATGTGCAGGAACTAGCACTCTTCCAACTCAAGTTTCCATCCATTGTCGGATTGATGTATTCTTCTTGTAATGCAGTAACATTGTATATTTGGTTGAGGTAGTCAGCCTGTCCATCATTATATACAGGCTTGACGTATATCTGTCCCTTTAGTGGATCAATGGGTGACACCACTCTTATCTTATTATCCTCGAACAATAGGATCCTTTTCTTGAAGTTTATAATAGTTTGGCTATCTATAGCCCAATCTATACCCAATAATGCAGGATATGGCTTTGTGGCATCAACAATATTAATGACTTCAAAGTTCGCAAATGTGCATAATCCTTCAATGTCGATAAGGACTTGACTCAACCAGCTAATGGGTAGGACCTTTTCTTGATTTACAAGTCGCAATTGGATAGGGGACCAGTCCAAGTGTGGCTTTCCCATACTTTCCCAAGTTTGTCACATCAAAATATTGACATCAAACCCTAGGTCTAAAATGATGTAATCCATGCAATAGTCGCCTATCTACGCAATCATTCTTAATTCACAGCTAGTTTTAAACTTCTTCCTCGCTTGGTTAACTTTATTTTTAGGTCATGGCTCTATGGGTATCTCTTCTATTATTGCTTGTAGTTATGCAATAGTATCTTTATCTTGTATTAGCGTTAGACAACTTGACAAGAAGGATTTGAGCTTACTAACCTTTTGTGGGACATTCTTCTGAAATATGTGCTGAAATCATTCAGGCATCTCCTTTACTTCTTATGTCGTTGATGGTTTTGGTACATCCACAAACTCTGGTCACACCTCCAAGAATACTTCCTTCTATTTCTGGATGTCGAATGATACCTTTTTCTGGGTCGCAGGTCGTACCTACGATTGCAGTTGTTCTTGTGACTTATCCTAATCAGCTCCAGTCGCAGCCCCTCCTCATGTTACGATAGCGACATTCAGATCTCGTGGTTCAGCCCCAATCGTCTAAACATTCATGTTGGCATTTGGTTTTGCATTCTGCGCAGGTTTAGGTCCTATGATAGTCCTTACTTTCCATTTTGGGATCAACTGAGGACATTGCTCCACATTATGGTCCTGTCTCTTACAATATGAACATGTATTCATAGGTTCTAAGAAATATCTAGCGTAGTGACCTGGTTTTCCACAGTTATAGCACGTAACTTGGCATATTCCTCTACCAAATCCTTCTCCTCTTCCTCTGAAGTTTCTGCCACCCCTTCCTTGCGGGTGTGGTTACTATGGTGGGTACTGGTTCTTCTCGTAGTGTGGTTGGTAGTGATTTTGTTGCGTGTACGGTTGTTGAGGTGTGTACTAAGGTTGATACTAATTTTGATATTGATGGGGTGGGAAATACATAGGCTAATATGATGCTTACGTCAGTTCATCCTGAGCGAGTCCCTCATTTTTCATTAAGTAGGTTTCAACAGTCTTTTCTTTCAAGAGCTGGTATGCTCTACAATCTTTTTCATCATGCCCTATTGACTTGCAGAATTTACAAAATAGGTTTCTTGGGGTACTTACAACCTTTTGCAAATATAAACACTCCCCGTCATGATGCCCTCTATACTGGCATATGCGACACCATGGTATCCCATGGCCATTTAATGTATTTGGTGCACCTGACGTGATATAATTCATGAAGGTCAGGCAGTTATCCCTAGTGTTCCCATCCATTCTAAATTTCATGCACCATAAATATTCTTGTGTTTCCTTACCCTTCTTGATGTCCTAAAGTTGTATTGTCAGATTAGCAACTACGATTGATTATGTGCCATTCCTGCGGCACCATTGCCAATGGGCGAGGCCTCTAGCTTCATTTCTAACTCCAACGCTTTTGTCTACGACTCAATATTTTGGTGCATTAACAGCCCTCGGATGTGTGGTAATAGTGCAGCAATAAACCACTCTTTATGCTACACATCCGACATATGGAAACTTACCTTGGCCATCAAAGTTTTAAAGCATTGGTCAAAGTCCCAGACTAACTTTGTCAGGGCTTGTTTTATCTCCTTGATCTCAGTGATGCACTATGACTCAGACTTCGATTTTCTGAACTTAAAGATCATCGCAACTCAGATCTTGTCCAAAGTCTTCTGTGGTGTTCCGACCAGTGTGGAACGGAACTTCATAAACCAATATAGCGCACGACCCCTCAGAGTCGTGATCAATTGTGCCTTATTTACGTCTGCATTATGGACTAATAGAACCATCCAAATAGCTTCACAGAGGAACCAACGCTGCTATGGATATTCTGCGCCATTTCCATTGAATGTGGGTAACTGAATATCTGCTCCAGCCATTGAGTTGGTGTCGGGGTTCTCTGGTAAAGGTTTCAAAGGAGGTATACCTTTCGTTGTATTAGTCACAGTACCAGCACTATCAATATTAGTATTCCTCTCTAGGGATGAGACTCTAGATCTCACCTCTGGGGATATTGCTAGTGTGATGTAATTGTGTCCCGACCTTGGTGTCTCGACAAAGTCTTTAGAGTCCTCTGGTGCTTCTAAAATCGAGCTATATTCCTCCTCTTCATCGCAAGATCCTTCGTCTTCGTGCAACCGGAGTTCGTGTTCAATCTCCTCGAATAGACTAAGGTTTCATCGCCCTCTTTTGGTCTTTATTCTTTTCCCTAATCTGAATCTCCTTCCACTCCTTAGGAATCTAGCTTCTAGTTCAAGTTATGTACTTCCAGGGAACATCTCAACTCACCCTCTCCCATTTTCTTAATAGGTCCTCTGTGACATAGCCTCCTTCACAGGAACACGACTCAACTACTCAACTGCAAGATACCCTTCTCATAGGTGAGCATCTTGACCCATGCACTGATAGATAGAAAATACCTTCTTCTGGGTCCTTGGAAAAATTTTCTTTCAGCCTCACTATACGAATTTATATTTTCTACCGAGAAATCAGTAATGTATCCTCGCAAGATACTGTCAACCCAAATATCAATAGCTATAGAGATAGCACTACTTATGCTGATTACCTCATGAACCAACTGATCACTCCATTCTGCGGCTTCTCTTCTTTGGAAATTTATCTGTCTAGTTGCCAATATTGTCAACCACTCGTACAATATAACAGGGAATTCTACGAAGAAGACCTCATGGATATCAAAATAGATAAACTCATCTATCGAGTTCTCTGCGCTCAGCCGTGATCCTGCGCTCTCCTCTTGCGCGAATGCTAGCGTTTTGGAGTCCATCCAATATTCTATCTCTTTCTTCGTCGGGTGCCACAAATTTTTCCCTCGACTCAAATGATTAAGGGTATCGGCAACTAAACCATTTGTTGGCTTCTATCACCTTCCTGTCATGACCCACGGTTCAACAACATCACAATACCAACAATAAACCATAAGAAAAACACCTGCGAGGCAAGCACAGTCTCACCTGAGATATCTAAAGGGTAACTATGAGAACAATGTTTCTGTAGTTGGCAAGGGATTATAGTCCCTTGGTGCCCAGTCAAGGCGCTCGACGAAGGCAACTTAGATGGCTGGACGGTTCCTGCGTGACTCAGCACAACTGTATGTCAGTGCGCGCGACACGGCCTGGTCCTTAACCTTAACGACTAGTGCAACTGGTATGACACAGCTAATTCTTTGAACTAACAGACCATTCATGACTAATATTTTAACTTAAGGAATTAACCACAACTTGCTTGCACATTCCAACAATTCTTTCACAACTATTCATTCATTAGTTAACAATATGTTACCATCCATTCAACAAGAGTTCATCATCATATAGTAAGCAAACAAAAACCATTCAAATCAACATGTACAACATCAATTAACCATTTAAACACAAAAATTAATGTGGAAACCCATTTGGGAAAAACCACCAAGGTGCTCTTCATCTAGCATGAGAAATGGATATAGCACCTTGCAGTCTGCGACTTGCAGACTGATCTTATGATATGTCTTTTATGACTCAGACTTCTTGCTCTCATGCTCTCTAGTTTATTCTTCTATCCACTCTATCTAATCCACACACATCCTGGATCAACTCTTCTATCTACCGTCTGCGCACTCAGCTGCAGATTCCTTTTGTTCCTAGTGATCTGCACACACAACTGCAAGATCCATGGCTCAACAGCCTTCTACTGCTACTAGAATCCTCTCTGAGTCTTCCCTTCTGCTAACTCTAACTCAAACATAGAAAAAATGGCGTCCTTGGCTCTGGACAACAAGTGAATGACCAATAGTTACCAAAAAACATCCAACAACAGCGGCCAACAACCAACCCTTATACAAAACAGGTTCTTCCTATTTATAAATTCTATCATACCACACAGATTCGACTACATACTTCTCATCAGTTACAGGTCGTGATCAGTCGTCAAAACAGGCTTTCATGGACTGACACAAGGCACTATCGGCCTGACTTAGAAATATTCTTCCATACGTGCGTTGTCGCAGGCTTACACCGTCTTTAACGGCCACGGTCTTCACTTGTCACTTTCCACCTGTTATCACATGTATGCTTGTATTTCCTCCATTGTGTGCATATCCATGCCACTTGTGTTGGTCCCTTTGCTTCCTTTACGACCTCTCTTCCTTCCAGTCTCACGCGACGTACCTTCTTTTGCTTGTGCGCAAACTTCTTCCTTGTTCTCCTTTCATAGCCCAACAATAAGTATTCTTTGTTATTCTTGTTTATGCATTGAAGTTGCTTATGAATGAATATGATGAATTGATAAGGAAGAGTGCTTATTATGAATGAAGTAGGATTCATTGTTGTAAAAGTATATTTGTTATGTTTTTTTATGCCATATATTTGTTTATGAATCGCTATGTTCATGTTGGGTGCTTGATGATGAATAAGTAAATGTTTTTACTTGTATATATTTCCTTGCATTTTACTTCTGTTTGGTCTTCAATGAATTTTTCTTAAGTCCATGGATGTTACAAAATCCTTGTTAAAGATTCAGTTTACAGCTGATCTAAGTGTTTCTGCACCCTGGGATCCGTAGTAGAAGGCGGAATGCGGGAGGTGGGAGAAAAAATTTTATTAGAGTAGAATATGGGATTTTCAACTTCTGGGATCCACCCATAGAAGGTGGAAAATCGGAGAAAGGATAAGGTAAATAGTAGGTCTTCTGATTCCCGAGTTCCGCACTGGAGGGTGGAAAGGCGGAATGCGGAAGGCGGGATCGAGGATAGAGGTTCCATCGTGAGATAGATTTCCAACTTCTAAGTTCTGAAGGCGAAAGGGCGGAAGGCGGAACTGTGATCGAAGAACTTTGTCAAGTGTTATGCTTCTGAATTCTGAGTTCCAAGGGCGGAAAGCAGAAGGCGGAGGGCAGAAGAGTGGGTGAATTTTTTTCGTCGCAGTTACGTTTTTTATTCCTGATTTTTGAGGTCAGAAAGGTGGAAGCGAAAGTGCGGAAGGAACAGGTTCAGTGTGGAATAAGGTTTATGGGAATAGAATGGATCTATTAATAATGGAGAAACTGTTGCAGTGATGTACAGATATTCTTAAACCTGAGAATGAAGTTGGAAGATTGAGTCAACGTCCATGCCCGGTGTTGAAAGGAGAACTAGTTTCCCTTAGGCAAATATCACGTCTCCTCATCTCTGATAGGGGCGCAACTACTAGTTGTTGCTATCATTTGAATGGGGATCTAAGCCCCATGGACATAAACAATAAAAAAAATACATTGAACTAGCATACATATACAAATGCAATATAAAGAGGAAGCAAATACATTCATTAAATCATTTAACATGTTCATGACAATTCATAAAAACAAATACAGTTGCAGAGATTAAACACACAAGAAATACTTATCTTGAGAAGAAGCTTGTGTTGCAACCAACTATGTCGTTGCAGTGTTCCACCCAACCATAGGCCATTTTGCTCATCAATCTCTCAGCAGCACTATCACCCTCGAGCTAGGCATGATTCCCATCAGGAATAAGGTAACTACAGCAGGCTCACACATAGCTGAAGACAAATCAAAATTCAGCCAAGCCAAAACTACAGTTGGGTTTATCAGGCTGCTAAGGAGGTGGAATGGTTGAATTTCTAAGCTAGTGAGCTCAACCACTGAGCTATGGACACCTACACCAGATCGGGCTTGGATCCTATAACATTGACACACCCAACACAAGGAAGCATCCCATTCTCTGCTACACAGTCCCTCGGGCTATGCCTTCTCTTCCAGTGCTCTTCGGGGTGTGCAAAGAAGAAAACCAGCCCCTCTATATCTATCTGTGAGGTTCCTTCCTACACTAGGTTTAGCAAGTTAGTTCAGACACAATTCCACTCCAAACCAGTTCATACCAAAACAAAGGATGCACCCACAGCAAAATGCAAGTTCTGGGTTTGAATCAAAATGTTTTTCAACCAAAAACGTATTGGTAAAATGGAGAAATCGACCCCTCGGTGATTAGTTCAAACTCGGCAATAATTATGGGCATTGCATGAGCCAAAACGACTATTATGAACCCCAAAATCGTGAATCCTTACTGGCCATTAACTCAGCAACCAAAAAACAAATTTCCTGGGCATGGAAAAATGAGGAAACAACTAAAATTGTGAAGGATAAAATCCCAGGAAGGTTCAGTTGTGTGAGAGCTCAACGTGAATGAAGGATGGATGATGAAAAATGTCCCAGAGTTCCCCAAAACGTGAGGAAAGATGAAAACGTGAATGCATGAGGGAATGGGCAGCAAAAATGGGCATTTACTTGGCTCATAAGTCAAAACACGTTTTTCAAAAAATGGGTGCTTTGCCCAATTCAAATTTTGACCTCCATACCTTTCCCATCCCATGCAATAACTAACTCAGCCAATTTCTAGCAGAAATAAATGATTGGGCACAAAAGACAAAAATGGGTGGTTGAGTGTTTCATGGGTTCTCCCTTTGACATTTGGATTTTCCCCATTGGATCAAGGGTTTGAATTATTTTCCCCCCATATTCCTTATCCTTAGGAAATCATGCCCCGTCTCTTTAATTGTTGCATTGACATAACTGGTTGTGGGTATTTTAATTAAATTGCATATTTACATGATATCCAAAATTATAATGTGCCTGGCTAGCACGAAATACCATCGGCTTCGATTTTAATCGTCGAAACACAAAATGCTAAATTGATGAAGGGGATTTTTCCTTTAGCTCCACACCATGATTAATTACAATATATACATCATATACATTTTGAATGCAATAGGGGTCAAAATTGAGGTGTTACAGCAAAATTTTTAATAATCTGCATTATGGGGTATGGGGACATGACAAATGTCGTGCTACATAACGTAAAACAACATTATGCATTACAGCTTCTCCTCCATACTCTACTCTCGATGCAATATGTAAAATCCATAGGATGAGTAAAATAGTAAAACAAATGTGTGTCGTAGCTCAACAAGTTATAAAAATCATTCTAGTCTTAAAATCTTGAAACATAATATGGATAAACAAATACATTGCCATCAATATACTCTCAAAACTATGTTACATATGATGCTTACCCTCCACTTTACATCATGTTAATATAATAGCACTTTAGCATATTAAGCATCACATGCAACTCACCTTCAATTTCTCTTTGATTAAATGCTAAGCACACATGCCTCACATAATTTATTTTCTTCCATTGGTTTTCTCCCATCTTTAATTTTAGATTTGGATATAATGAAAATTTCACAATTACTCTCTTGCTACATTATTCTCTAGAGATTCTACAACCTCAAACTTCACATATTATATAAAATAATATGAGTGACCAAATTACTCTCTTGCTACATTATTCTCTAGATATTCTACAACCTCAAACTTCACATATTATATAAAATAATATGAGTGACCAAGGTCTCAAAGAGTTTCTTCTTATCCTAGAGTCAAAAAGTTCATGTATTTACAATTGTTTCCAAGTTTATAATAAGCTTTCAACTCTCAATTTATCATTTATTTAATATTGTATTGATTGTAGATTCACCATAAAAATAATATCATCCATATAAAAAAAGTCAAAATAAATAAAATAATTTTTGGATGTGTCTATTATTTTTCAATATTTTAATTTTAATTGATTGATATTAAAAAATCAAGAATAAAGGTTAGAGTTTCTTAAAGGATGCAGAAAATTTGAGATGGGTGATAGTATGTAAAATTTCAGAAAATGCAGAAAATGGTTTTTCAAAGTGGGTCTATCTAATTCCTTATATTAGATATGTAGACACATGTTTCTTTTGGTACAATGGCCAATGATGAAACCCACATATTGTTTTTTTTACAATGACCAATGATAAAACCAACATATTGTCTAACATGAGGTAATGCATATTTCCTTAAATTTGGAGTTATTCAACAAAATTTAGACAGAGAAAAAGACAAATTGGATTAAAAAGAGCAAAATCAGGTTCCAAAAGTGTGAATTTCAATTCCAAGAGTAATTTTCAAATCATTCAAAATCCCAAAAAGTGACTTTTTTTTTTTTTTAATCCCAAACTGAGTTTTTTTAATCCGAAACTTACAATTACAATTTTCGATTTAAAAAACACAAATCATTATATATAAATAACACTTGTCTACTTTATATAAGACGATCATTTCAAAAAATATCCACCATTTTAAAAATAATCTTGAATCACTTAAATGAGTTCATATATCAAAAGTATTTATAATTTATAACATAACAATTACATGTAATTTCATGTAATATATATAAACATAATATTATATGTTTTATTAATAACAATTACATATGATTTATTAAATAACAAGAGCTACGTGGTGGCAATGTTCCCGACACTGCCACTTGCTATAGGGAGGATCTATTTGTATGTAGCTTTTGAAAATTGATGCACTTGAAGATGAATGGTTTAATTGTTATTTTGGTAAAAGAGGAGAGATATGGTGTATATATTTCAATCCTCTTAACTAGGTTTATGAGGCACTTGGAATCGCCCATTGTATCACGTTAATGAAAACTTGGAATCACCCATTGTATCAAGTGGATTTGTACATTGATATATTAGCGGCATCAATTTTAAAGCTGCCAAAATTTGTGGATTTGTACCTTGATGTATTAGCGGCATCAATTTTAAAGCAACAATTTTTAAACTGTCGGCAGTGTTGTGCATGTTATCATGCTTTCAATACCTTAGCATAGAAATAATACACGAGGAGAATATTATATACCCAATTATATACATTAATGTACTGCGTATATTTACCTTGCCGAATGGTTTTGTATAAAGCAACGTTATATCCTGGTAATTGCTCACTTTCGTATGAAGAATGTTGCGAAGATAGTAATATCCATTATTTAGTGAAAAAAACATCTCTCTCTCTCTCTCTCTCTCTCTCTCTCTCTCTCTCTCTCTCTCTCTCTCTCTCTCTCTCTCTCTCTATATATATATATATATATATATATATATATTCAAGCTTGGAAATCTCTACGGTGCTAAAACAAGTTTACAAAATTTACTCATTTAACCCGAAACACCTACAAAGATTGTCTTCAATTTCTTCTTCATACCAAAAGCAACAGCGATGTCCCTCTCTGAGAGTGTGGTTTAGAATCCCCGACACTTCATTGGAAACAGTGGTCATGGTATTATGGTTGTCGTTCCCATTAGTTCCTGTTAACATATGCATTACTATATGAATGTCCATTTCCATTGATGGAAACGGTCATGAAAAAAACACAGCATTTTAATTAGAGCCTAAGCAATTCCCACTAAGTTAAACGTAGAATTTTGTACATTTGCATGGCACTGAAATCAAGGAAGTCATATATTCATCTACCAAAACGCAAGCTATTAATTTCGTCCTCTTTCGTCCTTATTTTGTCAACATCGGTTCTTCCTTTCCTTTTTATTTCCATGTTATGTCTATTCGATAATGATAACTCGAGGAAAAAATATGAGCAATAAATAATTGATGTCGCAGCGTTCGAGTCCTCTGAAGGATTTGAATGCTGAAAATTTACTAGTAAACCCTAAAAGGAAATAAGTATGTAACAAGGAAAAAAAGAGAGTAAAGTAACTCACCTTCCCTTAATTTGTTCCTTAATACCTACTAACCATCATCATAATCAACTAAAGGATCAGTCTGGTGATACCCTGGAAGGTAAATTCCCCAACTTCAATTCAGGAAGGCTGAGAATCACAATGTTCGGGCTCTCTGGCATCAACATTAAATCCCACTTTTCACCTTTGAAACATCCTATATAGCTTCAGAAACATTAAAAAAAAAACTAATATGTAGTAAAGTGAATAAAACAGTAGTACTGTAAATTAAAAAGATGAAGAAATCTCATTGTCATACCATTATTAAAGTGATAATAGATGGAGAAAACTAGAACATAGCATGAGGGATGTTTATCTTCTTTGACCCCTATAGATCCCATGGAAGAAATGGGTTGTAAGCGATACAATGCACAGGAGGAGCTTCCCCTTGCCACATTCAGCCGTTGGATCAGCTACTCCAATGAGCAGGTAAAACCTAACTTCTCTTACCAAGTAGATCAAGTTTTAGATTCAATTAATATAAGTGACATCAATCCTAAAAGGAATTTTCTTTACCGGGGATGTTACTCAAGGTAAGCTGAATGATTTCAAACATTTTTTTGACCTTATGGGACTTCAATCAAGGTAAGGTTGAATAATCTGAGACAAATTTTTGACCTTATGGGAATACACGTAACTTTTCATTTTCATTTTTGGTAAGAATACACAATGAAACCCTAAACTTTAATATTCCACAGGTATCAAACTGTGTGAATTCACAGCGAGCAATCATACCCATGTCATCTATAGAAGAGAACAACAAGTAAAATTGAATACAATCATGGTTCTCTTGGTTTTGGATTGCAATGGCTAATTTGGTGTTCTTACCATTTGATGAATAAGACCCAACGAACAACAATCCCTAAACAAAATCCTGGTTCCATAGATCGCTTCAACAACAAGTATCATCATGCCAAATTTTAAGCTACAAAAGTCGGTTTGTTTCTGAGTTTCGTGAACAAATGAAGAGAAATCATAGTTGGAATAGGTTGCAAACAAGGAATGCTACGCATAACGAAAATGTATATAGAGCTTCAACGAAAGTATGAAGATGGTCTAATTTTTGTAGAGATAACCGGCGGTGATTTGTACCAAAGATTCTAATTTTTTCTTCTTCTCTCTGGAAAAACATGCAACAACAAACAAATTCGGACTCCGTGGGAAGCTTGAAGACCGAGAAGCTAGGAAATGGTCGAATATGGAAATCATAATGAAAGATAGTAATTGGTGCAGCAAACCTTTGAACAGTGGGTTTGCATCCCGAAATTGATGAAAATCTTTTCATTACCTGCTGGATGTCGATTCCAAATGAATTTCAAATACTAATCGTCAACATTATCTCCATCACCCCTTCGTTCAATTGCAAGATGAACATTAAACATTCAAATAGATTGTACAAATAACCATTGGGGTCAGATTTATTTTAAAGAATCATGATGTCTAATTGCACCATGGGGACTTCACTTAGTGAACCTCTCACATAGCACGTGCGATCGTGGGATATTAAAGAATACCCTTAATTTCCAGAGATATTGACTCAAACTCTTTTTGTTGAAACCCCCTCCCAATACTTAAAACCTCCTTCCCACCCCTTTTTATACCTCAATCCTTATAAACCACCCTACCCACCCCCACCTTAAACCCCTCATCCCCCCAAATACCTGCAATATATTGGTTCAATTTTTTATAATTTTAAAACCCACAATATGAACTAACGTGATAGGATATTGGTCAACAAGTGAAGCCCCCGTGAATTGCACCAAGCAAAGGTAAAATGTATGGATTACTGAAATCTACCATTTGAGTCTGTGAAAACATTGTTAGGTGATTGATTCAACAAATTTTCGGTCTAGAATTTACCAAATAAACAGGTATAAAAGATAGGATTTACAACTTTAACTTTAACGACGTTGTTGATACAATTTTTTCCCTAAATAAAAATAGAATCCATTTGACCCATTTGTCGCAATCACCGACAGAATCCATTTGATCCAATATTAATTTAACGCACGGCACCGTCTTTTATTTTATTTTAGGCTGGTGAGAGGTATTACAAACCTTGAAAGAATTATAATCTCAATGTGGAATTCAAATCCTTACCATTACTCCGGACAGTTGGCTATCTCGACAAAAATTAGAGCACCTTCATACTTTCGTTCAAGCTCTCTATACATTTTAGCTCCGCTTAACATTCCTTTTTTGCGGTCCAATCCATCTAGGACTACTTTTCATTTCTTCATGTAGCTTAGATCCCAGCCAGTTGTTGTTCATATGGTTGAAAACAACATGGTTGATGTTTGAGTCGAGGAAGGTCATCTGGAATGCACTCCAATTCTATTAGGAGCTTGAGTTGTTCCAGATATTCCTTGGCTTGAATGACTATGTCACGATTGTAGTTGAAAGTAACTAACGTGACGAATAAAGCCCTGGAGGAGATGTTTTTTGGTGAACTGAAGCATTGGATTCGTATGGTCAGTCGCAGGGTATGACAAGACCAAAACACGAGCCTCGTAGTATTATTTTGTGTATCCATGACTGAACTGCAAGAGATTGAGGGTATTGCACTATATATTAATAGGTATAAAACTCACCTCACAACACACGGCCACAAGCAGAGAAACAGCCAACAATAGAAATTTCAAGACGTGAAGAGAAGGGTTAGGAAGCTCAAAATGAAATTTGCTTGTGTTCTATGTTAAAGGACCAAACGATGCATATGACAATAGAAAAAATGTCTGTATACATAATTCCAACCAAACTTTTATGGCGAGCATTAATCATGATACGATTTCACAAAAATGGTCTACACGATTTCATAAGCACCATTCATAGTTTAATATTTCAAGTCAAGTTTAAAAGTTTAAAATCAACTTGACGTCTTGTGGGAACGTGAGAAATATTTACTACTGTCAATTTCAATCTCCCTTTCACTTGACAGATGGAAGAATATTAAACACACAACCATCAAGTGGTTATAATATGGACTTTGGTTTCAAGATAGCAGTCCCATAGTACACGCCATCTAATTCATCTTTTTGTAGTTCTGACATGGTTGCTACCGATGGTGGGTTGGTAGTCCAATACTTATGATAATTTCCTTCCAAGCAGGGATGACTTTAACATTGTGTTTGGCTACCAAGTGTTGAGCCTCTTGTCAATCAACGCAACCAACCATCATATTTAACTTAGCTTCTATTGGTCTTTTGCAGGTGGAGGCATATTTAAATTTTTTATTTTTTCAAATGTTTTTACTATAGTTTGATTAATTTTTATTTTTTGAATTATTTAAATATTGATTTAACTTAGCTTCTATTGGTGCTTTGCAAGTGAGGTTTGCTTGGGACTTTGTGCCGCAAGACCGAGCGACAAGATGACCTAAGCATTCCCATTGACATGTATTGGAAAATGATTTTCATTTCTTTGAGGAGAGAGCCTTCCTACCAAATTCAAAGCATCCTCAAAAAAAAATTAATACAGTCGTTCAATCCATCGATACACTAAATGTACAGTGAGTAATGAATGTTTAAACCTGACAGAGTTATGAGTACTAGATCGACTAAGTGAATGTTTTATTGTGTTGAAATGCAAGTTTTGTGTTTTTTGATTTGTCATTACTACAAACAGAGCCTTAGCTGAATTGAAATTGTGGTTTTGGTGTAAAATTCTGGGCATTAAGCACCTAGCCAACACATACACCATTATCATTATATCACGAGGTCGCGTGGGGAAGTTCGATGATGCGAAGCGGATGCTAGAGGACATGAAAACAACAACTATTTCCTTACAGAGTCTATTCTTATTACGCTGGTCACATGCCAGGCACGCGCTGGCAAGGTCGATGAAGCTATTGAACTCTTCAAACAGGTGTTGGACGTTATTTTGGAAGCAAAAAAATAGACGCTATTTTGGACGTCATAAAGGATGCTATGTAGGAAGCAAAAAAAGACGTTTTTTGAGATGCTTTAATTTTTGTCCATGACACGTCCCATTTAGCATCTAGTTCGACCACTCAATGTAAAAAAAAATACACTAAAAAATACGCTAATTCCAGGATTTGTTGTAGAGAACTCCCAAAGGGGAAATCCACTATCTCAAATCCTTTTGCTAGAGCAATAGGCCCAATGGTTGGCCAGATACATAAAGGCCATATCATTGGGCAGGATTACTTTACTAAATAGTTGGTAAGGTGAAGTTATCTAGACAAAGTATAAAATTAGGTATCCCCTTTTCCCTTTCACAGACATGTAGAACTGGATTTAGAACAATTTGAGAGCAAGCTTCAAAGGCATCTCACTCAAGATGTATCACTAGCATGGACAATCACCATATCTTATAGAATATTGGCAGCAGGACAAGTTGATTATTCTTAATGTTTTTTTTCTTCTGCAAGAAGATATAGGATATTGGAGATGCTCCTTAGGTAGTCCTTCATGAAACAAAGAGGGAAGAGAGGTCTCATCACAGGATGTGTATTACTTGTTGAAAATTTGGGCTGATGTTTAAACAATTTCTCATGGATAACTTCTCCTACAACACAACAATGTATTTAGTGCTAGGAACTTCCCTAATCTATATGTAGGATATAGAATAACCTTTAAAGAGAAACATGCTCTACATAAATGGAAAATATTATGTATATAAATTGCATGCATGAAATAAAATTGTTACAGGAAATCAATACTTCTCTCATACCGAAACTATGCAAAGTACAAAATGAGGTGAATATAGTTGGAAATCCCCTCGGAGGAATCTTTAAATGTCAAAATTAGGATCTAATACAGACACCTATAACAAATCATTGCTTAATTATAATGAAAGTATACTTCTGATGTAAATGGAAACTGCAAAATAAAAAACAAGGCAAATTGATTAAACAAGGAATCCAAGCCACATTGAAAAATACCGTGAGATGAAATTAACGAAAATATCAATAAGACACAAGGCAAGCCCTTTGTTACTAGAAGCAATTGCAAAAAAAAATCATAGCATTCTTGCGTGATGCCAAAAATACCTCTGTATGATACAAAAAAAGCTTAACTATGGAGAGATTGGAACTGGTGATTGTCTAATTACTCCAATCTAACTACAACTGAAACACCACTTCTTGATCCTGAAGCTTGAAATAGAAAATTACTATAATTTGGACAAAATACTCATTTATGTAAACTCCGATGAGAAGAGCAACAATTCTTCTTCTCTTATATGTATGTAAAATGGTCAGTATCATGCGTAGAGTACAAATCTCTATGCTAATGGGCATAGTTATGAAGATTCGTGGATGGGGATCATATCCCATAGTTTGTAGATGAAGAAATTATTGAACCTACATAAATAAAAGGCTTAATTTAGGAAATGTTGTTACCAGATGGAAACTAGTATAATCAAATATCTAATCAAACACAAAACATATTTTTCTAAAAACATATGTTGCCATTCATGTCATAGATCCTCATGTTTAAATACCTTCTACAGGAAAATGTGTAAACTGTGACTTTCTTTTATGTTTTTCCTTGAAAATGTTTATCAAGCACAATGTCATTTGCGAATCACTACTTGATGGAACTGGAAGAACTCATTAGTTTATTTAGTTTCTACTTCAATAGGATTATATCTCAGAGACAAGAATGATAATTATAACTGTTATAGTTATGATAGTTATAACATTTCTACTTCATTTATTTTATGTCAACAAGACTCTCGGAGAAAGGTTTTCCATCAGAGTTTGATAAGTTCTCACCGTATATATTCTATCAGCCAATCTCATGCAAAATTTGTAAAATGACCATAACAACAAGGATTTCGTAGAAGATTGTCGAAACTATGAAATAAGCTTTTTGGAATAACATAATGATACCCTACTATTTATAACCACACAAATATCTCCAAATTCTATTATAAAATGATGTTTTAAGCTACTTCTACAAAACATATCTAACGTACCTAAGAATAAAAAATTGATGATTTTAGAAATGACTTTTATAGTTATGTATTCTACATTCATCTCTCATCCATTTGCATCGAATAATAATTTTGAAAGGTGGTATATACTGTTGAATTTTTTTGGAGTATTCTAGAAAGTTTTTCCAAAATAAAAAAATCAACACGCAGTATATCGAGATTAAATTAACTAACCAAAAATTAAGATACACCAAGGACTTTTCAAGGGACTATAACTTGTAACTTTGTAAGGTGTTTGAATCAGGTGCGTAATAAACTCGTTCTGACTCCTAACAGTGACACAAATAATGATTCCCATGCATCATGGTTTCCTGATGACCTCCAACAAGATGCAACCACCTAGTTGTCTAAATAAATTTTTATTCGCCTCCAAACTTCAATGTCAACTTGAAGCACCATTTTTATCCAACAAATATTTAATTAATTTAGCTACATCACTCTCCTTCTCTCCTTTGAAAAGTTCATTAATGATTGACTTGCAAGATAACAAGTCCGAAGTGCAACCTTTTTCCAATACAGTCAAAAGTACACTTATAGCCTCATTAAGCATGCCTGCCTTTATAAGACAATATATTGAGGCTTGAATAGACACACTATAAGATCTAACAGTATTTTTACACGTTTTAAAAATTCCATAGCCAAAAACTAGTAAAAACAAACCAGATTTGTCCCCTGTTTAAACAACCCGAATGTAATTTAATCTAGTCGACTAAATTAAAAAACAACAAAAACAAATATAATAAGATTATAAATATGTTTTGTGGGGACTATCTTGATAACTGCAACAAACACCTGGAGATGTCGAAAGACTCTACTTTCCTTTGCTTACGTTACTACAGCTTCCGACCTGATTCGTTCAAGGCTCCATAGATCTTTGAAAGACGGTAGTACTCACCCTGTATCTTTGTGGTGGTGTTAGATCCATGGTACCCCGACTCTGATCAACTCCTATCAGCGTCCAAGGTTTCATTAGAACCCAACCAAAGAAATTTGCATAGCATTGTGCTCTTGCAATTTCAGTTTGGGAACTCGAATTTCCACAACAATGGCCGCAGCGGCAGTGCCGCAGTGATGCTTCTACGAAATTTTGGGTATCAAGCTGACTGCCATAGACGATGAAATCCACGCAGCATTCAGAATTTTGCTACTGAAAGTACACCCGGACAAGGCCTTCCAAAATGACATTTAGCAGGAGAATGCAACCGCGCAGTTCAAGGAAATCAATCGTGTCTACGAATTTCTTTCCTATCCGCGCGAGCGTTCCTGGTACGATTATCACCACTCCCAAATCCTCAACGGTTTCGATTCCTCGTCTTCCGCCCAATTTCGCAATTTAGATATCATTTTAAATTTCATCTTCTTAAACATATCAATATTGTAAAATAGAATATGTAAAAATACAACTCACATTTAAATTTAACTTAAATAAAAGTTGATTTATTTTTTTTTAATTTATTTATTTTTTATTTTTATTTAAATTTGTTTATAATAATTATTTGATAAAGTTAATTTACTTTTTCTTAATTTGTTTATTTTTTAATTTTATTTAAATTTGTTTATAATAATTATTTGATAAAAAGACATTTTCAATTATTGGTAAGATTTTTTAAACCAGACAGTTATATGAGTCAAAACGGCAAGCATATTGTTGTATGAAGGAAAATGGCAAGTTTAATTATGCTCCAAAATCCTAAGAGCCTATTTATTGCGCCGAGAGACGCTCTACAGCCCAGTATGGGGGAGATCTTGTAACGTTACGTAACGTTATTTTTATTAATAAAAAAATAATTTTTTTAATTATAGGCCAAAAAAACAATCTAATAATTTTTTTAATTATAGGCCAAAATAAATGTCGGCCAAAAAAGACTATCTAATATGGGGAAGATGTAATTGTCTTACCTAACAAAACAATAAAAAAGTAAAAATTTAATTATTGGTAAAAAAAAATGTGGGTCAAGAAAAAAACACAATATGGGGGAGATGTTGTAATGTTTCTACCTAACAAGATAATAAAAAATAACAAATTGAATTATTTAAAAAAAAATGTTGGCCTTGGACATGGTTTTAAAACCATTGGGTTGTACATGGTTTAGGAGGGCCTTGCACATGGTTTTAAAACCATGTGCAAGGCCAAAACCATGTGCAAGGCCTCTTAAACAACCCATGGTTTTATTGTACATGGTTTAGGAGGGCCCTACAAATGGTTTTAAGACCATGTGCAAGGCCTCCTAAACAACCCATGGTTGTAGGAGGGCCTTGCATGTGGTTTTAAAACCATGTATGGAGAAATGTTGTAATGTTTGTTCATAACAAAATAAAAAATAATAAAAAATATTAAATATTAATAATAAAAATATTATATGTGGACCTTAAATAAAAAGCTGTGTCTTTTGGTTTGAATCAAATCAAATCAATGGATACCTAAGATGAGGTTTGCACTTGAGAGATTTGATCCCTCTCGGTGCTTGATAGAGCCTAGGATTTAGATCTATGCTAGTTTATATATATCCAGTGGATGTAGAAACCTTGTGCAAAATTTGATCTAACCATTTGTCACTTTTATTTCATATTTTCAATTTGAAAACGTGACATAGTTTTAAATAAAATAAACATTTAAATTACCTATAAAATGATAACATATGTTAAAATACTTGCCAGATATGAAATTAGAAAATTCGAGAAATTCTGAAATACACAAATGATTCGATCAGAAGAAAGTGTTACAGCAGATTTCGACTTTGGTATTTTGAGGACCAGCTTTATCGGTTTCGTCAGGATCCGCACGTCAATGCATAAAGTGCAAGTATTGAAGGAGGGTGTTGCTGCCATCACATTGAAGGAGAAGCAGCCAATCGCAAGGAGCAGATCGTTGGAACTGGGTGCAAGCTAAACGCTGGAGGAGAGCGTCCATCACCGTGTGTGCAGACTTGGTAATTTGTTTTATCAGAGCCACCGTTGTGAGAAGAGATCAAGCTGCTACCATTTTTTTTTCTTGAGTGAGTGTGACTGTTTTCTTGTGTATACGTTGAGTTGAGCGTTACTGTTGGGCGTGCTGAGAAGGAGGGAGTTGCTGCCATCACATTGAAGGAGAAGCAGCCAATCGCAAGGAGCAGATCGTTGGAACTGGGTGCAAGCTGAACGCTGGAGGAGAGCGTCCATCACCGTGTGTGTAGACTTGGTAATTTGTTTTATTAGAGCCACCGTTGTGAGAAGAGATCGAGCTGCTGCCATTTTTTTTTCTTGAGTGAGTGTGACTGTTTTCTTGTGTATACGCTGAGTTGAGCGTTACTGTTGGGCGTGTTGAGCGTAAGGCTGACACAATCGTGGAGAAGAGCTGCTCTGGTATACTGGTGTGTTTTAAAAATCGATGGTGTGGTTATTTGGATCCCAGCCTAGGTCAGAGCCTAGATCCCTCCCCGTCCACAGTCCATCGATCTGAATCGCGAGGAGAAAGACGTCTAGATCTGCTGCCAATTTAATGTTTTTGAACCCTGCTCAAATCGCTGGACGTCTAGATCTGCTGCCAATGTAATGTTTTTTTATCCCTGCTCAAATCGCTGCCAACGATCTGCTGAAATCGCTGGGTGTCATTACTTTTCGCTTGGAGGAATATCAACATTTTTTTTTGGAAATCATTGGAGAGGAAATCGTTGGTTAAACGCTGAGAAGGAGATCACTGTTGAAGATTCTGCCCAGGCTACTAATAAGGAAATCCCCGCCTGCAACTCTTGTCTACTGGTAAAGAACAGAAAGAAGGAGTTGCTGAGATGTCAAATCCATTGGCAGAGACCTATCTCAATGAGGCCAACAAATTGGATGGCTCGAATTTCATAAACTGGAAATTCAAAATGCAGACCCTGATGGAAGGCTATGGTGTCTAGACAATCACCAATGGAGATGAAGCGAAACATGTAGCAGCTGCAGGTGGAACACCAGCACAAATTCAAGACTGGGATAAGCGCGAGAACAAAGCCAAGGTACTGTTACGAATGTCTGTTAAAGATAGTATTATTCCACATATCAGAGAAGCTAAAACTTCTGCTGAAACATGGACAGTACTTAAAGATCTGTATGAAACTAGCAATACAAACCGTCTGCTTTTCTTAAAAACTAAATTGCTAGGCATTAAGATGGATGCAAATGAGTCTATTAGTTCTTTCTTGGGTCGTCTCAAAGAAGTGAAAGATAATCTAGGAGACATAGGATAAAAGGTCTCCAGCACTGATCTCGTAACAATTACATTGAATGGTATACTAGAGGACTACCAAATGTTTATAACAGGTCTCGCAGCAAGGGAGAAACCTCCTACTTTTGAAGAGCTGACAGGTATTTTGCTGCAAGAAGAAGAGAGGCGTGGGAACTTTAAGCCTCAAGATTCAGGTTTGGCATTATGGTCAAATAAGAGATCTCCGAGAGGGAGATCAGGAGAAATAGGCAGAGGAGGCAGGTCATCACAGAGTAGAGCTCCTCAAAGACCGAATCAAGGCATGCCATCTAACAAGAATGAGTCAAAAAGTTGTTTTTATTGTGGTCGACCTGGACATCTTATTAAAGACTGTTATAAGAAAAAGAATGATGAGGCTAGGAATAGACAACCTAGAAAACATTCAGGTCATTTTGTTGAAGACTCTTCACCACATGATCTAAAACTGTTTATGGCTAGAGATGAAATTGCTGATAAGATTTCTGAAACGCCAAACTTTGACTCAAGGGATCTTAGATTGTTTATGTCTAATGCTGCTTTATCTGCTGAAATTGATGATATTGATGCTTGGTTTGTTGACTCCAGAGCATCAGTGCATATGACTTGTAATAAGAAGTGGTATACTGACTATAAAGAAACACAGAATGGTGCTAGTATATATCTTGGTGATGACCGTGCTTATCAGATCAAGGGATACGGAGATATTCCAGTGACATTACCAAATGGTAGTGTTCGTCACATTCGTAATGTGGTGTATGTGCTAGGGATAAAGAAAAATATGATATATGTGTCTACTATTACAGATCAGAATTTGAAGGTTGAATTCTTCAAAAACTACTGCATAGTGAAGGACTTACTGGACCAACACAAAACTCTTGCAAAGGGAGTCAGAGTAGGAGGCCTATACAAACTTGATGTTACTAGTAAAGAGCATTACGCATTAACTTCTGCAATCATGCCAACAGAGATTCTTTGGCATCAAAGGTATGGTCACATCAATCATCCAAATTTATTGTTATTATTGAAGCATAATATGGTTGAAGGACTTCCCATGTTAAAAAATGTGAACATTCCTTGTGAAGGATGTGCATTAGGAAAGATGCACAGAAATGAATTTCCTTCTAATCCTGATAAGAAAAAAAGAGATGGGTTAGATCTTGTGCATACTGATGTTTGCGGGCCTATGCAGACTAGATCCTTAGGAGGTGCATTCTATTTTCTGCTATTTATTGATGATTGCACAATATACACATGGGTTTACTTTCTTAGAAGAAAGAGTGATGTTTTTTAGTACTTTAAGGAGTTCCGAAACATGGTTGAAAAACAGACAGAAAAATCCATTAAAATCCTTCGTTCAGATCAAGGGGGAGAGTATAAATCAGGGGACTTCAACAAATATTGCAAAGATAATGGAATAGTACAGCAGTTTACAGTACCCAGCACTCCACAACAGAATGGAGTTGCTGAAAGGAAAAACATAACCCTGGTAGAGTGTGCACGCAATATGATGAAAGGTAAGAGTCTCTCAAATACCTTCTGGGGTGAAGCCATAAATACTGTTGTTTACCTAAAGAATAGAAGTCCAACTAGGAGTCTTGATAATATTACTCCTTTTGAAGCTTTGTATGGTTTCAAACCAGTAGTTCAGAATTTGAAAGTTTTTGGGTGTACGGCTTTTGAAATATTCCAAAGGAAAATAGGAAGAAACTGGATGCTAAAGCCATTAAATGTATCTTAATAGGTTACTGTTCTCAATTCAAAGCATATAAATTGTTTGATCCTTCTACTCACAAGGTATTTGCAAGTAGAGATGTACTCTTCCATGAACAGGAAACAGAAATTTCAGAGAACAGCAACCAAAGCCATGAGGAATGGCATAAAGTTCTTGATGAACCAGTTCTTGATGAAGGGGTTACACAAGAACAGCAAACTGTATTACAGCAGCCAAACATTCAGGAACAGCAGCAACAGCAACAGCAAGAGGGATTCAGTGATACAAACAATCCAAGCTCAACTAGTGATGAAGACAAAAGTTCACACAGCGAAGAGGAAAGTAATCAACAGCTAAGAAGATCTTCAAGACAGGTTCGAGCTCCTAAAAGGTACAAAGACTATGCCCTTATGAGTAGCATTTCGAATGTCATAGAACCCATTAGTTTTGATGAAGCCAATGCACATGATGAATGGAGAAATGCAATGGAGGAGGAATATGAATCAATAATGCAAAACAATACCTGGGAATTGACTGAATTGCCTGAACAGAAAACATTAGAGAGAATTTGAGGTCAAAAATGGGCCTCAAAAGGACCAAAATGTACTATAAAAATCAACCAATTACATTCTAGTAGATGACATCATCCCCCATGGTTGAGGTGGCATTGCATGAGTTAAGAATGTTTATTTGTCACATTTTCTATGGTGGATGAAAACCCATAGTTAACCAAGGTAGTCGTACAAGTACTTTTAAGTCATAAAGTCAAGTACTCACAATAAAAGTCATTTCACACTTTCTCATAAAATAATATTATTGTTATTTTCAAGTAAAGTACTTACAATTCACTTTCTCATAAAATAATATTATTGTTATTTTCAAGTAAAGTACTTACAATTCACTTTCTCATAAAATAATATTATTGTCATTTTCATGTTTTTTAATTTTAAATTATATATTCACTCAATTGTATTTAGTATCATAATTTCAAACTAATATATATATTAAATGTTGTACTTTTAAAATAAATTAAATTCATGAATGATATTTATATGAAAAAAATATGTTAGTTATGCATATAAATGAAATTCATTTTTGTTTAATTTTATTTACAAGTTCAATACAAATAAATGCTAAAGGACAATAATTTTTTGGGAATTTACAATGAATCTTAGTCACATCATTGTAGAGTTATTTTATTAATTTTATTTATAGTTAATTTAGAAAAGTAACTCAACCATGGTTATTTATATTGTGTATAAAAAGTAGTGTAGGAGATGAGTTGTCATATATATCTACCCCATAAAACCCCTAACTCATAATATTTTAATATATCCTATATTTTTGTAATACATCTCTTAGGAGGCCCATTTTTTACCTCAAATTCTCTCTAATGAGCCAATAGGATGCAAATGGATATACAAACCCAAGTTTAAATCAGATGGTAGCATAGACAAATATAAGGCTAGATTGGTGGCAAAGGGGTATTCACAAACAGAAGGTATTGACTATGCTGAAACATTTGCACCTGTAGCTAAATTGAATACTATCAGATTATTAATTGCCTTAGCTACAAAGTATAATTGGAAGCTAAACCAATTAGATGTTAAATCTGTCTTCTTGAATGGTGAGTTAAAAGAGGAGGTGTACCTTACTCAACCTGAAGGGTTTGTGGAAAAAGGACAAGAACACTTAGTGTGTAAGTTAAAGAAAGCATTGTATGGACTAAAACAGGCACCTAGGTCATGGTATGAGAAGATAGACTCTTTCTTTCTTCAACAAGGATTTATGAGGAGCAAGAGTGATTCAAATCTATATATCAAATGTGATGAGCAGGGGTATATAGTATTGATTTCTGTATATGTTGATGACTTAATAATTACAGGAAATGCAGAGAATCTGATTGATGAAATCAAGGAGCAGCTGTCACAAGTTTTTGATATGAAAGATCTGGGTGAGCTTCATTACTGTCTAGGTCTTGAAGTTTGGAGGAATGCAAGTCACACATTTGTTTGTCAAAGTAAGTATGTCAGAGATGTACTTCAGAGATTTAAAATGGATCAGTGTAAATCATCTACTGTTCCCATGCAGCAGAATGTGAAACTCTCTTGTGCTGATGATTCAAAGGAGGTGAATGCTACAATGTACAGACAGATGGTGGGTAGTTTGAATTATCTCACCACAAATAGACCTGACATTGCATATTCTATGAGTATGCTAAGTCAGTTTATGGCAAAACCTCAAGAAAGCCATTGGAATGCAGCAAAGACGGTACTCAGGTATCTAAGAGGAACACTTGACTTTGGTATTAAATATACTGATGCTTTTGTTGTTGAGTTGACAGGTTATTCAGATTCTGATTGGGCTGGGAATCCGGATGATCAAAGATCAACCACTGGATATGCATTTAGCATAGGATCTGGAGTTGTTTCATGGAGCAGTTAAAAGCAGCCTACTGTATCTCTGTCCTCTACTGAAGCAGAATACAAGGCCTTGTGTGCAAAGCTGTTTGGCTGAGAAGACTTCTTCAAGATGTCGGAAAAGAACAAAAGGAACCTACAGTAATCAAATGTGATAACCAAAGTACAATCAAGTTGGCAAATAATCCCATCTTTCATGCAAAGACAAAGCATGTTGATGCTCAGTATCATTTTGTTAGAGAGAAGCTACAATCCAATGAAATAGATCTCATATATTGTAATACTTGTGAAAATACTGCTGACATTTTCACAAAGCCTCTCGGAAAGATCAAATTTGAATTGTTTAGGGAAATGTTAGGTGTAGCTGTTAATCCATTCTCCATTAAGGGGGAGACTTGAAGTAATGGAGAATTAATAAGACAGATAGACGAACTATAGTTTATTTATTGCAGATCCTATTTTTGCAGTGGTTGTTGTAACCGTTTTCTGAATGCTTCAGTCAATATAAACGGATTAAGTGTTACTCTCCGTATTCATTCTGTTTTCCCAAATCGTTCTCTGTGCACGTCAATGCATAAATGTTGTACGCTCAATGCATAAATGTTGTAAATTGTAATAATGTCATGTTTATGATGTTTATGATTTTTTTCTGACAGCATTTATAATGCTATGATTTTTTTCTGACAGCATTTATAATGCTAATTAAATTATTCTGAGAGCATTTATAATGTTAATTAAATTAAAGGACAGTTCGCAAAATCAAGTTTTTTTGTTTTTTATTTTTTTAAATTAATTTTTATTATTGACAATTGAGTTCAATTAGTCACTTCATAGATTTTAACCAATCATAAAATTAAAATTTATATTTTAAAATTTAAAAAAATATTTTTAATTTAAAAAATATTCAGATTAATATATAAATTTAGCAAACTTTGAATAAACTTCATAAAAAATTTACAAATTATTTAAAGTCAAAATAAATTTGACTTCTAACTGATTACTATATACTCTGCCTTCTGCAGGTATAATAATGTGGAGAATACATATAACAAGAATGGTATGAAGCCTCAAGAGTTAGCTCAATCGGTCGAGTACTCATAGTTAGGCCTCCCAGCATGTGAGGTCGCGGGATCCATTCTCATCGACTCTCTTGGGGTTAGGCACGTGTGAGGCCCCTTCGGGTGGGTGAGGCCCCTTCGGGTGGGTTCGCCAGAAACAAACAAAAAAACAAGAATGGTATGCATGCCTTCAAACCATGGTATATTGCAGTGATGATAGTATAGCTTCAGCAATGCGAATGGAAGAATCACTATATACACTGCCTTGGGTAGGTATAATAATGTGGAGAATACATATAACAAGAATGGTATGCACGCCTTCAAACCATGGTATATTGCAGTGATGATAGTATAGCTTCAACAATGCGATTGGAAGAATCAAGAAGCACAATGTCATTCTTGGCTAATTATCTTTTAGTCAGAGCTGGTGGCTAACCCGTCGGTCAAGCCGGCGCGTGAACCACATTGACCAAAAAAAAACAAGAATGGTATGCATGCCTTCAAACCATGGTATATTGCAGTGATGATAGTACAGCTTCAGCAATGTGAATGGAAGAATCACTATATACACTGCGTTGGGCAGGTATAATAATGTGGAGAATACATATAACAAGAATGGTATGCACGCCTTCAAACCATGGTATATTGCAGTGATGATAGTATAGCTTCAGCAATGCGAATGGAAGAATCAAGAAGCACAATGTCATTCCTGGCTAATTATCTTTTAGTCAAAGCTGGTGGCAAATTATAAATTTCGCTCTGTCTTCACATGCTTCTCTCTGACAATTAATGCAATGTTGTTAAGTGTTAATATCAATCAATTAAATTGCATTTTAATGAGTATGTCCGCTGGAAAATTGATGAATTGTTAATTGATATATTATCATTCAATTAAAATTGCCATGATTTCTCACATCATTCAATTAAAATTGATGTTGTTGATTGATATATTATCATTCAATTAAAATTGCCATGATTTATCACACATCATTCAATTAAAATTGATGTTGTTGCAATGCTTATGTATGCTAAAAATTACTGTTAGGAACGCTCTTCAAATACATAGAATTTAAATAGGGTTAGGCAGACTTGAAATACATCAAATACATAGAATTTAAATAGGGTTAGGCAGACTTGAAATACATCAAAACGCTCTTCAAATACATAGAATTTAAATAGGGTTAGGCAGACTTGAAATACATCAAAAGAGACTGTATTTCTGAGATGATTATGGATCACTATATACACTGATTTATGGACACTAATGAATCGCTAGCAAGAATAGGACAGCAATGATTTCACTACCAAGACTAATGAATCATTAACAGATTCTTACGGAGATTATGATTGGATCATCATTTTTCTGAAGGCTCTTGTTATGGAAAAGAATTCATAATTTCTGAAGTACATTGTAATTGTAATTTCCTTGCTATGGAATTTAATTCATAGAACTAAGTACATTGTAATTGCAATTTCGTTGTGATGGAATTTATGGAATGTAATTCATAGAACTAAGTACATTGCAATTGTCATAAATAAAATTATTTTAGGCAATTAGCTGTTATGGAATCCAGGATGAATAAACAAATAACTCAAATTGTTTCAAAACAATAACAATAAATCCTCGTGGTTATAGGAATGGAAACTAAATAAAATTACAGACTTGTAGTTCAATTTAAAATAATCCAGGTTCAAAACGTTGTGAAATATCAAAAATAATGTTGGAATAGAAAGAAAATAAAGCAAACTGGAAATACCATATAAACAGAAAACAGTATCTGCGTTATTCCTAGAAAAGACAGAGCCACTTCATAATTTCAAAAATGGAGAACCTCAAATATTCAAGTCTAATATCCACAATCACATATATTTGCTTGTCATTATGATCAAGTGGTGCATCAAATATTTATTGTTAACAAAAACCGTGAAAATTATTACAATCTGGATTCACAGAAGGGTTTAGCATGGCACGGTAATTGTGATCAGTTGTTCTGCTCGCTTCCACCAACAAAGGGGCTCTTCACAGCTTCCATCACACTCTGCGTTGCACCCTTTGCCTTCTCCCCTGCCTGCATTAACATCATTCAAACTAAACTAATTTCAACAAAGTTTTTCAAATTGAATAGTTAATTATCTGTTGAATCAGCTCTTAACAACTGATAATACAATATTTTCTGATAAAAAGATGAACAACCTGTTGGAAAAAAGAGCCAGTTTGGTCCTTCCCTTGTTGGGCTGTACCCATGACGGACTGACCCATTCCCTTGGTCGCTTCAGTCACGTGAGAAGCTTTCTGCTGAGTCATATCCTTCATCTCACCACTCTTCTCTTGAGCAGTCCCCATCATCCCCTGCCCAAAACAAAATATAGTGAATACCATCAATGAAAGCAACAACAATTTCTAAAACAGTAGAGAGTAATGAGAATGAGAGAGTAGAAATAATAAAAAAGGTTACTTGAGTTGTTTCCTGAGCTTGTCCAGCCTTCTCCTCGCCATGTTGCTTGGACTGGTCGGCCATCTTTCGATCGATTGACTTCTTTCGAACTGTATTCTGATATGGTAGTACTGCTGCGCTAAGCTTGCATTGAGAAGGATGAGAGACAGGGTCCCTTTTAAATAAAAGGGAAGGGAACACCTAAGATTGACACGTCCCTCGCTGTGTGCGAGAGTGGACGCCGCTCTGGACAGGTGTTGCATAAAACCTTGCAGATGCGTCGGCCATGCATCGATATAGACACATACAGAGAGACATCAACGAATACTATGAGCAGATGGTGGGGGTAAGGCCTACTCGTTACGTTTATTTTGGTACACTATTAAGTAATAGTTACAATTCAACGGCATAAAGAAAACCAGTGCAAATTTTTTAAAAGAGCAATTTTTGCACTTGTATTTATTTTGGCGACGGGGATACGGGCAAAGGTTTCTTTAGGGTCTATGTGGATATATTTGAGACGTTGTTCCAACAGGAAAAAGCGTACGCTGAAACTATGGTGGCAGCCCCAGTCTACCAGGCACCCCTGTTTGGAAACCTGGAAAACCCTTATGCCCAGGTCACTGCTTTTTATAACTATTGGCTGGCGTTTTCCACCGTGAAGGACTTTTCGTCGGTTGACGAGTATAATGCTTCAGCGCAGGAGATATGCAAGGCCAGGATGTATAATAATAAGGGCGGGAGAAAGTATAATGCAAGTGTGCGCCAGATCACCCAGTTCGTTAAAGAGAGTGATAAGAAGGAAGAGGAGGAGAAGAAGGCAGCGCAGGCTCGGCGTCGGCACGAGAAATTGGAGAAGGAGAAGATTGTGTCGAATGACGAGCAAAAGTGGAAAAGAATGGAATATGGCGAGGAAGTGGGAGATGATAGGAGTCGAAGTACCCACGATGGATTGTATGATGATGTTAAGAGCAAGAAGCGATCTGAATCTGGCCAGCCAAGTGGGACTGGGGGATTGTATTGCAGTTTCTACTGCAAGTAATTTAAGTCGGATATGCAGTGGAAGAATCAAGAGCGGTCTAAGAAGCACAGAGATAGAGAAGGGTATAATTCTCAATCACAGGATTATATATAGAAAGCCTACCAATAACGCCACTATCCCGGTTACTTATAATAACTTTAAAACCTCATGAGCATGCCAGCCCTGGAAAGATTAGAATATTAAATGTATACAAATCAGGGCATGTTTTTGCACAAATAGTCTCTTAAAAAACCTAAGGTTGTTTGAATGTCATTTTTTTCAATCAACAAGTTCAGAAATTTATTTTAAGAAAATACAGAATGTTTGCAATTGTAATACTCAACCTGTTAGAAGAGTTAAATAGCTTCATCGACCTTACCAGCGGGTTCCTGGCATGTGACCAACGTAATAAGAATAATAAGAATCGACGTTGTAAGGAAATGGTTGTTGTTTTCATGTCCTCTAGCATCCGCTTAGCATCGTCAAACTTCCCTACGCGGTCTCATGATATAATGATAATGGTCTATGTGTTGGCTAGGTGCTTAATGCCCAATGCCCAGAAGTTTACACCAAAATCGCAATTTCAATTCAGCTAAGGCACTGTTTGTAGTAATGGCGAATCGAAAAACACAAAACCCTCATTTCAACACAGTAAAACATTCACTGAGTGGAGCTAGTACTTATAATTATGTCAGGTTTAAACATTCATTACTCATTGTACATTGAGTGTACCGATGTATTAAACTGTTGTATTAAAATTTTGTTGAGGTTGTTTTGAATTTGGTAGAAAGGCTCTATGTTTAAAGAAATAAAAATCATTTTTTTTAGGTAACTCGTCGGGATTACCTAGGCGAGGCCCAGGTTCAAAGCCGCCGGCTGCCACTATAAACCCCAGGTATATCCAACAGCCCGCAAGCCAAATATACCAGAAACTTGTGACTCAGCAAGGGCCGAGGCGTCCCGGACTCCAATCATTTTTTAATACATGTTAATGGAAATGCTTAGGTCATCTCGCCGCCGAGTCTTGGGGCACAAAGTCCCAAGCAAACGTCACCTTCAAAAGACCAATAGAAACTAAGTTAAATCAATATTTAAATAATTCAAAAAATAAAAATTAATCAAACTATAACAAAAACATTTGAAAAATAAAAAAATTTCAATATGCCTCTCGAACTAATGCACCTAACCAATTCATATATATTCCATGTTGGAAACATAACAATTACATATGATTTATTGGATCAAAATATTTTATTAATAATAATTACATATGATTTAAGATTCATTAAATAACAAATACATGTGATGTATTGGATCAAAATAATTTATAGATTTTAATATATGAATATATGCAACATAGTGTTATGATCAATCTTTTGGTGGGGTTTCCTTATTTTGGGTGACTGCTCGTGGATTCTGTGGTTCGGGGTTCCTGTCAGTGGATTGCTCTTTTTCTGTTGTGATGGATGTGGAGGTTTCATCTGACGTGGGATTGGTGGTGCCTTTACCTGTTGGGTCCTGTGGGGGGCCGACCGCTTTTGTCCATACTACTGCACTTTCATCGAGGGATGGGATTGTATCTTATTTCTTGGGAGGTTTACCTCACCCTCGGGTTACTTCTCCTCTAGGGTTTATTGACCTAGATGGGGCCTCGAGGGATTTGACATTCTTGGTTTCCTCTGGGTCGGCGGACAGGGTGATAGCAGATTTGGATGGTTTTGATGCTACTGTGGGTTCAAGGGCGGATGTGCCTTTGGTGGCTTCTTCTGAACACATTAGGGTCACAAACCCTAGTCTGGTGGCTCCTGGATTTACTCCACGGTCTTTGTCGATCCCTTCATCTTTTTCAGTGGGAGATTTCCTTACTACGGGCTCTGCGCGTGAACGGAGGAGCAGCCCTGGGCTTGGTACGGTTTCAGTGGTGTTTTCCATTGCTCAAGTAGGTGTGCAGGTAGTTTCACCTGGGGTGGTTGCGGGGCATAGTACTGAGGTGGACTCGCCTCTTTCTTCTAAGATTGATCAGGGTCGATAGGGGGCTAAGCATAAAAAATTACACTCTGTAAACCCTAGGGTACGCCATGACTCTTTAATATTCGGAGTGGATTTACAAATGTATGATGTGGTGGACTTTGTTGCCACTGTGGTGGTAGGGTGGGCTTGTGGTCGTCATTTTGGCCGATATTATCTCAATAGGTGGGCGAATGATCAGTGGGGGGATTTCCTTCCCCAGCTTAACCTGACCAAGGTTTTGGCAAAGGGTTGGTTCTCTTTTATTTTTTACTCTAGTCTTTTGGTTGAGCGGGTACTGGATCTCCAGTGGAGTGTGGATGGGGTTCCTTTGGTACTAAAACGATGGGATCCGCTCTTTGATGCCAAGAAGGAAAAGGTGGCTATGGAACCTATATGGGTTCGACTTCCTAGTTTCCCCATGCATTTGTGGACTCCTACACGGTTTGCGGCTATAGGGAATTGTTTGGGCAAGTTTGTTGCTGCTAATAACTCTTTTCGGGACTCTAGGATCACGATTGTTGCTCATTTATTGGTCAAAATTGATATTAAACTTTGGCTATCAAAGGAGATTAAGATACATACTCTGACGGGGAATTTTACACAGATTCTGGATTATGAGGGAGTTCCCTTTTGTTACCATCGTTGCCATGAGCATGGACACTTGTTGGCGTCATTCCCTTTACCTTTTTAGGGAAAAGGACACTTGTTCGGTAGCAAGGCGCGGATGTCGTCTATTTTCCCCACTTTTCATGGTTGTGGGGTTGTGTCTGTATGTCCTCCATCTGGTGTGGTTGTGCGGGAGATGGGGGTTGCTAAGAATACTCTGTCTTCTATTGTTCCTCCTATAGATGTTGTCGCTGGTACCTCTACTCCAGTTTTGCGGACATCGAACTCTGTTGTTGATACGGGTATGCTTGCACCTTTATCTACATCTGATTTTACTTTTATTGCACCTATTAGTATGGATGATTGTTCAATGGTCTCCAATCCCTTGGTCGATTCTCCTTTACTCTCTAGAGGGCTTCCCTGTTCGATCCCTGGTGTGAGTGCGTTCTTCTCACCTTCCATTATATCTACTGAGATTTCTTCGTCAAACACTTATGAGGGGAGGAGCATTCGCTACAATCTAAGAAACCGTGAGGTGGGGGGTGAGGATACCTGGGCAAAGGGTCTTTCTGTTATTTCTCATGGTTGTTCTTCTGTGAGAAGTCATGGCAGGAAATCACATTTCTCTTGGGCACAAGCACGTGCACTTCTTGATGTTGTGTTGGGTAAACAGTCTTCTATGAATTTGGCATTTGGAGTAGTGAACGCCCTGGATGGGGTTACCTTATGAAGATTATGTCCTTCAACTATCGTGGGTTGACGAACCCCTCTAAAAAATTGTCTCTCAAGCGATTGATTGAATTAAATCGCCCTGACGTTCTTCTTCTTCAAGAGACACTGGGATTAAATGTTGAGGTGTCTACTATTTTGGAAACACTGCTTCCTGGATGGAAGTTTGTTGCGAATGATGTTTGTGGTCGTTCTGGTGGCCTTGCTTCTGGCTAGAATTTGCAGAGTTTCCATTGTGATGGTATGTGGAGTTTTGCCTCTGGTATTGGGATGGAACTTTTTGATGCTCATCTAGGGATGGTACTGACTATATTAAATATATATGGCCCTTATCATAATAGGGTACCTTTTTGGAACAATTTATTGAGTAAATCCTTTATTTCCAATCGAAAGGTGATTTTGGGTGGAGACCTAAATCTCTCTTTGGGTTGTGCTGAGGTTTGGAGACCTAGGGCGGTGGCGGATTCCCTGGCTCCTTTTTTCTATAATGCTTTTTCCTGTCATGATTTATTGGATATTGCTCCTATAAAACTTTCCCCTACTTGGCGGAATAAGAGATCGGGGGGCAATCGAGTGGCAAAGAGGCTGGATAGATTTCTAGTTGCGGATTGTTTGATGATGGAATGTGATTTGGTGCGTCAATGGGTGGCTTGTGGGGGTGAGTCTGATCCTTGTCCTGTTTTCTTCGAGATGCATGGAAGAAATAGGAAACCTCCCAACCCATTCAAATTTAACCCTAAATGGATTAAAGAACCTTCTTTCTGTAAACTTGTACAGGATCTCTGGATACCTATTACTAATGGGTCTGGTGAATATGTTGGGGTACTCTTCATGGAAAATTTGTGTATTTTAAAACAAGCTACAATCACTTGGGCACATGATAAACGGGTTCGTGATGAACAGGATCTTCGTCATTGTGAACAATTTCTGGATCAGCTACTCAAAACAACATGGGTTGGGTTTTATGGATTCGATCACTAAAGATGATGTTTTTGCATGTGAAGCTAGACGCCAAAAAATTTTGGGCGAAAAAGAAGCTTCCTGGTGATTTTGAAGTCGAGCACTCCTGATTACTTATGGGGATGAGAACACAAAAAAAAAATCAGGCTTTTGCAAAGGGACAAAGATCATACAACACCATTTGGGAACTCAATGATGATCAGGGTGTTCCGGTTTCTTCATTTGAATAGTTGGATGGATTGGGGGTGCGCCATTTTGGGGATCTATTCTCGGCCTCTTTGGGATCATCTATTGGGGAAGTTGTGCGTATTGCACAACTTTTTCCTGGTTTTGTTAATGATGAAGATAATCAACAGTTGATGGAGGTGGTTACTAATGATGAACTACTCAAGATTCTTCACACTTTTCAGAAGGATAGAAGTCTCGGACCTAATGGTTGGCCTGTTGAATTTTACATTGGGTTTTATGGTCTTATTGGGGCTGATCTGTTAAGAGTTGTGGAGGAACCCAGGTTGGCTAGACATGTACATGGACCGATGAACTCCACTTTTATTGCCCTTATTCCCAAAAAGGATCTGCCTGCGAATTTTAATGATTTTCTCCCTATCTCTCTCTGTAACTGCCTTTATAAAATCATTTCCAAGGTGATATCCATGCGATTAAAAGTTATTTTCCCTCGTTGTATTTCCAATGAACAGTTTAGCTTTCTGGAGGGTAGACATATACATGAGGCTATTGGAGTGGCACAGGAAGGTCTGCACTCTATTAAAACTAGAAGATTGAAAGGTGTGGTTGTCAAGATTGATCTCTCTAAAGAATTTGACACGATTAACTAGATATCTATCATGTTGCTTCTTACACACTTGGGGTTCTGTTATGATTTTATTAAATGGATTATGGCATGCCTCACTTCAATCATTTTTGTTTTTCTCATTAATGGATTTGCTAGTCCTTTTTTCAGTGTGGGTCGTGGACCGAGGCAGGGTTGTCCTCTCTCTCCATTATTATTCCTACTCGTGGCTAAGGGTCTTATTCGTTTCTTGTTGGATGCTAAGGCACATGGAACTTTTAAAGGCATTCTGATCTCGGAGGTAATGTATATCACTCACTTACTCTTTGTTGACGGTATTCTCATTTTTTGTGATGGCTCACGTCAGGATATACTTAAACTCCATGAAGGACTACTCTTGTTCCAATCTGCAACGGGTATGGTTATAAACAATGATAAATATACCATCACTTACTCAATACTGGATGCTCGTGAGACACGATGGCACTCCACTCTTCTTCCTTTTCATCTACTTCAGATTGAGGATGGACTCAAATATTTGGGTTTTCATCTGAAGCCAAATGCATATTTTATTGTTGATTGGATGTGGATCCTTGCAAAATTTGAGAAAATATTTTTGGGATGGAGCTTCCGTTGGCTCTCTAGAGCTGGTAGATTGGTCCTTATAAAATTTGTTTTGGAGGCTATACCTGTATTTTGGATGTCACTTTCCAGGATACCTTTGGGTATTTTGGAACGGATGCGTAAGGCATGTTTTGCTTATCTTTGGTGGGGGAATTCGAACCATTAGTTCATGGCATGGGTTTGATGGGAGAGGTTAGCTATCCCCAAGGCATTGGGGGGATGGGGCCTGAAAAACATTTCTCTTTTTGCTAAAGCTTTGGCGACGAAATTTTCTTGGAGACTTATTCACACAGAAAGTATTTGGTCTCTAGTGATTCAGCATAAGTACATTTCCCCTCTCTCTACACTGGATTTGATAAGGTTGGATGATAAACAGAATCGGGGTGGCTTTGTTATTTGGAAGGATATTATTAAGTCTTTTGGGCTTATTGGTTCCGGTTTGATTTGGCAGGTGGGTGATGGCAGTTTGGTTCGGATTGGATTAGACCCCTGGATGGGTTTTGATGGTGCTCACATTCTCTCTGTGGCTTTAAGTTCTTTTTTGGCTAATCGTGGGATCAACTTTCTTCCACATTTGGTTGCCCCTGAATTGTCTACTATGTGGCAACAAGGTTGGAAATCTGGCACTGCGCTGGGTATTCCTCTGGATCTTTCTCGAGAATGGGAAAATTATCTAATTTTACTCAGGAACACTCACACTAGATTGTCTGCTCGACCGGATTCTCTGATCTGGGTTCACCATACTTCTGGGAAATATATTCCTAAGCATGGGTATATTCAATTGAATTTAGAGATTCGTAATCGGCCTGACATTTGGTGGTGGAAGAAACTTTGGAAGTTACAAGTCCTGCAAAAACTAAGCTTCTTGTCTAGACTATTCTAGAGAATAAAGCACCTACTTGGTATGCACTTCATCGTCGTTGCTTTCAAGGTCTGGGTAGGTGCACACTCTACTGCAACTCTCTTGAAACTCTCGATCATCTTTTTCTGCATTGTAATTTCACATAGCAAATTCGACGCGGGATTGGTCTTGCTCTCAATGCCAGGATCATTTGGAGTGGGCATAATTTTTTGGATTCCTTCCGAATGTAGTTTGCTACGACTGATAATTTTCCCTTTAAAGCACTTCCGTGCATAATTTCTTGGGGTATATGGCTAGCTAGGAACAATAATATTTTTCAAGGGCTTAGATTGCCTTTGGAGGTGATTATTTCAAATATATTGGTTGTCTTTCATCTTTTTCAACAGAAGATTCTGAAAACTACAAGATGTATTCGGGCGGAGGAGATTGACCATACTAGACCTTGGGGTTTTTTTTATGGTTCCTCTCAGGATCATCAACTATCATGTGGGGGTGGGGGTTGTTTATATCTTTCCAACACGCACTTCTTCCATTTATCGTCTGGCTTGGGGAGAGGCTCCAACAACTTTGTCGAATTGATGGCATTAAAACTTCTACTTTTATTTGCTCTGGAACAGCATTGTCACACTTTGCAATTTTTTGGTGATTCCATGATTGTTCTTGACTGGGCTAGGGGTTCTTCCAGATGTGATGTGTTCCTACTTCTTCCTATACTTGAGTAAATTTTTATTTTACTACAGAGATTTAACAATATATCTTTTACTCATGTGTACTGGGAACGGAATGGGGTGGTTGATCGGCTTTCCAAAGAAGCCACGCAACTCCTGTTTGGATGTTGGAAGATCTTAGAACAAGATCTGGATGGAAGTTATAGCTATTTTCATAGATCGTGCATTGATGATCAAGCTATTTGACCATATGGATAGGATTTGACAGCACTTCTTGGGATTATCTATATTTTTTTATATATGATATATGTCCATACTTTTCTGAAGTATATTTTGATATAGTTTGTAATACATATTGTTTGTAAGGACAGGGATTGACGGTACTACTTGGGGTTATCTATATTTTGATATGATATATGTTCATACTTTTTTAAAGTATATTTTGATCAAGTTTGTAATAACTT
The DNA here is from genome assembly GCA_001517045.1 of Pseudotsuga menziesii. NCBI lineage: Eukaryota > Viridiplantae > Streptophyta > Pinopsida > Pinales > Pinaceae > Pseudotsuga > Pseudotsuga menziesii. Next base: position 1,473,738 of record LPNX011222302.1, read on the forward strand.
ATTGGATGTAAAAAAACTGAATAAGTTTTTTATGATACTATGGATCAGTATTTTGCTTTTCTATCGACAATGTATGGGGTACTCATCTACCTCTTTTATACATATGCGAATTTAATTTTTTTCATTATGAAATAAATTTACGATTTTTTCCAAGGAAAAAAAATAGTGTTATGATCAAGTTATTACTATTTTAAAGGCCTAAATTTGTTTACTATGTATTCATAATAGTACATAAAAGTATATTATGTACTATTAAGTCTTAGGTTTATTACGGTTTATTTAGATCAATACTATTCTACTTTAAAGGCCTAAGCTTTGTTTTCTATGTATTCATAATAGTGTATATAAAAGTGAATCGTCACTAGTAGTAAGTAGCAAACATTTAGATAATTTAAGGGTCAAGTTATATGAATCAAGAGTTATATGAATCATTAAATCATAAATCAATAGTAATTGACTAAGATAATTTCATTGTTTATATATATATATATATATAAAGATATAATTATGTGTACCATTTAGATATTTTGACACATCGTTTATTGAAGATATAATTCAATGGCTTTAATCCCTCAATTTACCATATAGATATTTAAAAATGACCGACTTAAACATATCGTTTAAAATAATTACCATTTAAATATGTTTGACTAAAACAATATGGTTTAGAGATCATTCCTTTGTTTTCCACTTGGAACAAATTCATTTTTTCCAACTCTAAACTAATCTTTTTTTTAGACTCTGAACCAATCCTTTTTAATTTTTGAAAAATTGAAGAAAAAATAGTTCAAAGTTGAACAAGTGTAACATCTATTAGAACATGTACTATTCATGGCATAAAGCTCTAGTCAAACATCACTCTTAACAAACACCACAGCCAACTTCAAAAGATGTTTTTCAGACACATCTATAAAAATTATTTCATTAAGAATTCAAGTAGAATATAGATTTAGAGATAATTCCTTTGTTTTCCACTCAGAACAAATTCTTTTTAATTTATGAAAATTTGAAAAAAAAATAGTTCAGAATTGAAAAGTGTAACATGTGTCTAAACATGTACTATCCAGGGAATAAAGTTGTGGTCAAACATCACTCTTAACAAAGGGAACCTTTAACCAAATAAACGGCACAGTCAACCCCACAAAAAAAAATTCAGACACATCTATAAAAACTATTTCATTGAAATAATAGTGGTAGAATGTAGATTTAGAGATAATTCCTTTGTTTTCCACTCATAACACTCATTTTTTTCCAACTCTGACCAATCCATTTTAATTTATGAAAATTGAAAGAAAAAATAGAACATGTACTATTTAGGGCATAAAGTTGTGGTCAAACATCACTCTTAACAAAGGGAACATTTAACCAAATAAACGGCACAGCCAACCCCACAAAATGTTTTCAGACACATCTATAAAAATTATTTCATTAAGAATTCAGGTAGAATATAGATTTAGAGATAATTCCTTTGTTTTTTACTCTGAACAAAAAAAAAATTCCAACTCTAAACTAATCATTTTTTTCAAACTCTGAACCAATCCTTTTTAATTTATGAAAAATTGAAAAAACAATTAGTTCAGAGTTGAACCAGTTTAACATTTGTCAGAACGTGTACTATTAAGGGATAAAGTTGTGGTCAAACATCACTCTTAACAAAGGGAACCTTTAACCAAATAAACGGCACAGCCAACCAACCCCACAAAATGTTTTTCAAACACATCTATAAAAACTATTTAATCGAGCATTCAAATAGAATATAAATTTAGAGATAATTCCTTTGTTTTCCACTGGAAACAAATTCTTTTTTTCCAACTACAAACTCTGAACCAATCATTTTTAATTTATGAAAATTTGAAAAAAAAACAGTTTAGAGTTGAACAAGTGTAACATTTGTCAGAACATGTACTATTTAGGGCATAAAGTTGTGGTTAAACATCACTCTTAACAAAGGGAACCTTTAACCAAATAAAGGGCACAACCAACCCCACAAAATGTTTTTCAAACGCATCTATAAAAACTATTTCGTTGAGAATTCAAGTAGAATATATATTTAGAGATAATTCCTTTGTTTTCCCAACTCTGAACTAATCATTTTTCCAAACTTTGAACCAATCCTTTTTAATTTATGAAAAATTGAAAAAAAAAATAGTTCAAAGTTGAACGAGTGTAACATTTGTCAGAACATGTACTATTCAGTGCATAAAGATGTGGTCAAACATCACTCTTAACAAAGGGAACCTTTAACCAAATAAAGGGCACAGCCAACCCCACAAAATGTTTTTCAGACACATCTATAAAAACTATTTCATTGAGAATTCAGGTAGAATATAGATTTTAGAGAAAATTCATTTGTTTTCCACTAAGAACAAATTCTTTTTTCCAACTCTGAACTAACCATTTTTTCAGGCACTGAACCAATTCATTTTAATTTATGAAAAATTCAAAAAATAATAGTAGATGTGGTCAAACATCACTCTTAACAAAGGGAACCTTTAACCAAATAAAGGGCACAGCCAACCCCACAAAATGTTTTCCAGACACATCTATAAAAACTATTTCATTGAAAATTCAGGTAGAATATAGATTTTAGAGATAATTCATTTGTTTTTCACTCAGAACAAATTCTTTTTTTCCAACTCTGAACTAATCCTTTTTTCAGACACTGAACCAATTCATTTTAATTTATGAAAAATTGAAAAAAAATAGTTCATAGTTGAACAAATGTAACATCTGTCAAGACATGTACTATTTAGGGCATAAAGAAGTGGTCAAAAGTCACTCTTAATAACGGAAACCTTTAACCAAATAATGGCACAGCCAACTCCACAAAATGTTTTTCAGACACATCTATAAAGGCTACTCCATTGAGAATTCAAGTAGAATATAGATTTAGAGATGATTCCTTTGTTTTCCAACTCTAAACTAATCATTTTTTCAGACTTTGAACCAATCCTTTCTCATTTATGAAAATTTGAAAACAAAAAATAGTTCAGAGTTGAACAAGTGTAACATTTGTCAGAACATGTACTATTCAGGGTATAAAGTTGTGGTCAAACATCACTCTTAACAAAGGGAACCATTAACCAAATAAAGGGCATAGACAACCCCACAAAATGTTTTTCAGACACATCTATAAAAACTATTTCATTGAGAATTCAGGTAAAATATGGATTTAGATATAATTCCTTTGTTTTCCACTTGGAACAAATTCTTTTTTCCCACTCTGAACTAATCATTTTTCAGACAATGAACCAACCAATCCTTTATAATTTATGAAAAATTGAAAAAAAAATAGTTCAGAGTTGAACAAGTGTAACATTAGTCATAACATATAATATTCACGACATAACGTTGTGACATCACTCTTAACAAAGGGAACCTTTATACAAAATAAAGGGCACAACCAGCCCCATATAATGTATTTCAAGGAAACCTTTAACCAAATAAAGAGCACAGCCAACCCCACCAAAATGTTTTTCAAACACATCTATAAAAACTATCTCATTGAGAATTTAGGTAGATTATAGATTTAGAGATAATTCATTTGTTTCCAGTCAAAACAAATTCTTTTTTTTCTAATTTGGAACTAATCCTTTTTTCAAACTCTAAACCAATCCTTCTTAATTTATGAAAAATTGAAAAAAAATAGTTCAGAGTTGAACAAGTCTAACATTTATCAGAACATGTACTATTCAGTACATAAAGTTGTGGTCAAACATCACTCTTAACCAAGGTAACCTTTAACCAAATAATCGGCATAGCCAATCCCACAAAATGTTTTTCAAACACATCTATAAAAACCATTTAATTGAAAATTCAGGTATAATATAGATTTAGTGATAATTCCTTTGTTTTCCACTAAGAACAAATTCTTTTTTTCCAACTCCAAACTAATCCTTTTTTCAGACTTTGAACCAATCATTTTTAATTTATGAAAAACGGAAAAAATTAGTTTAGAGTTAAACAAGTGCAACATTTGTCAGAACATGTACTATTCAAGGCATAAAAAGTTGTGGTCAAACATCACTCTTAACAAAGGGAACATTTAACCAAATAAAGGGCACAGTCAACCCCACAAAATGTTTTTCAGACACATCTATAAAAACTATTTCATTGAGAATTCAGGTAGAGAATATAGATTTAGAGATAATTTCTTTGTTTTCCACTCGGAACAAATTCTTTGTTTCCAACTCTGAACTAATCCTTTTTTCGGACTCTGAACCAATCCTTTTTAATTTCTGAAAAATTAAAGAAAGAAAAATAGTTTAGAGTTGAACAAGTGTAACATTTGTCAGAACATTTACTATTCAGGGAATAAAGCTGTCCATTTTTCAGACACTGAAACAATCCTTTTTATTTTATGAAAAATTGAAAGAAAAAAAGTGTAACATTTGTCAGAACATTTACTATTCATGGAATAAAGTTGTTGTCAAACATCACTCTTAACAAAGGGAACCTTTAATCAAATAAAGTGCACAGCGAACCCCACAAAATGTTTTTCAGACACATCTATAAAAGCTATTTCATTGAGAATCAGGTAGATTATAGATTTAAAGATGAATCATTTGCTTTCCACTCAGAACAAATTCTTTTTTTTTCAACTCTAGAAAAACTAATCCTTTTTCTAGACTCTGAACCAAACTATTTTAATTTATGAATTATGAAAAATTGAAAAAAAAAATAGTTCGTAGTGAACAAATGTAACATTTGTCAAGACATGTATTATTCAAGGCATAGAGACGTGGTTGAACATCACTCTTAAAAAATGGAACATTTAACCAAATAAAGGGAACAGCCAACCCCACAATGTTTTTCAAACACATCTATAAAAAACTACTCTTTGTACATCACTCTTAGCAAAGAGAACCTTTAACCAAATAAAGATGTAACAATTGTCAAGACATGTACTATTCAAGGTAAAAAGATGTGGTTAAACATCACTTTGTACATCACTCTTAACAAAGGGAACCTTTAACCAAATTAAGGGCACAGCCAACCCCACAAAATAAATGTTTTTCAGACATGTCTATAAAAACTACTCTTTGTACATCACTCTTAACGAAAAGGAACCTTTATCCAAATAAAGGGCACAGCCAACCCCACAAAATGTTTTTCAGAGCTTTCTATCTATAAAAACTACTTCGTTGAGAATTCAGGTAGAATATAGATTTAGAGATGATTCTCCTTTGTTTTCCACTCTGAAACCAATCCTTTTTAATTTATGAAAAATTGAAAGAAAAAAAATAGTTCAGAGTTGAACAAGTGTAACATTTGTCAGAACATTTACTATTCATGGAATAAAGTTGTTGTCAAACATCACTCTTAACAAAGGGAACCTTTAATCAAATAAAGGGCACAGCCAACCCCACAAAATGTTTTTCAGACACATCTATAAAGGCTATATCATTGAGAATTCAGGTAGATTATAGATTTAGAGATAATTCATTTGTTTCCACTCAAAACAAATTCTTTTTTTTCTAACTTTGAACTAATCCTTTTTTCAGACTCTAAACCAATCCTTCTTAATTTATGAAAAATTGAAAGAAAAAAAATAGTTCAGAGTTGAACAAGTGTAACATTTATCAGAACATGTACTATTCAGTACATAAAGTTGTGTTCAAACACATCTATAAAAACCATTTAATTGAAAATTCAGGTATAATATAGATTTAGTGATAATAAAAGGCACAGCCAACCCACCATTGTTTTTCAAACATCTATAAAAACTACTCTTTGTACATCACTCTTAGCAAAGAGAACCTTTAACCAAATAAAGATGTAACAATTGTCAAGACATGTACTATTTAGGGCATACATACGTGGTTAAACATCACTTTGTACATCACTCTTAACAAAGGGAACCTTTAACCAAATTAAGGGCACAGCCAACCCCACAAAATGTTTTTCAGACATGTCTATAAAAACTACTCTTTGTACATCACTCTTAACGAAAAGGAACCTTTATCCACATTAACGGCACAGCCAACCCCACAAAATGTTTTTCAGACCTTTCTATCTATAAAAACTACTTCGTTGAGAATTCAGATAGAATATAGATTTGGAGATGATTCTCCTTATGTTTTTCAGACCTTTCTATCTATAAAAACTACTTCGTTGAGAATTCAGATAGAATATAGATTTGGAGATGATTCTCCTTTGTTTTCCACTCGGGACAAATTCTTTTTTCCTACTCTGAACTATTCGTTTTTTTCAGACTCTGAACCAATCCTTTCTAATATATGAAAATTTGAAGAAGAAAAAAATAGTTCAAAGTTGAACAAGTGTAATATTTGTCAAAACATGTAATATTCAGGGTATAAAGCTGTAGTCAAACATCACTCTTAACAAAGGGAACCTTTAACCAAATAAAGGACACAGCGAACCCCACACAAAAAATTTCAGACACATCTATAAAAACTATTTCATTGATAATTCAGTAGAATATGGATTTAGAGATAATATCTTTGTAACAAATTCTTTTATCCAACTCTGAATAAAAAACTTTTTTCATACTAGAAACCAATCATTTCTAATTTATGAAAAATTGAAAAAATAAAATAAACCAATCCTCTCTAATTTATGAAAAACTGAAAAACAAATAGTTCAGAGTTGAACAAAGTGTAACATTTGTTAGAACATGTACTATTTGGGACATAAAGTTGTGGTCAAACATCACTCTTAAAAGGAACCCTTTGACAAAATAAAGGGCACAGCCAACCCCA
>LPNX011222302.1:1480646-1501593 GCA_001517045.1 Pseudotsuga menziesii
ATTTTGAACTAAGTGTAACATTTGTTAGAACATGTACTATTTGGGACATAAAGTTGTGGTCAAACATCACTCTTAAAAGGAACCCTTTGACAAAATAAAGGGCACAGCCAACCCCACATAATGTTTTTCAAGAGAACCTTTTAGCATATAAAGAGCACAGCCAACCCCACATAATGTTTTTCAAGAGAACCTTTTAGCATATAAAGAGCACAGCCAACCCCACGAAACGTTTTTCAGACATATCTATAAACACCATGTCATTGAGAATTCAGGTAGAATAGAGATTTATAGATAATTCCTTTGTTTTCTGCTCAGAACAAATTCTTTTTTTCCAATTTTGAACTAATCTCTTTTTCAGACTCTGAACCAATCTTTTTAATTTATGAAAAATTTTAAAAAAACAGAGTCGAACAAGTGTAACATTTGTTAGAACATTTACTATTTGTTATAACACTATTTCATTGAGAATTCAGGTAGAATATAGATGTAGAGATAATTCATTTGTTTTCCACTAGAACAAAATCCTTTTTTCCAACTCTGAACTGATCATTTTTTCAGACTCTGAACCAATCTTTTTAATTTATAAAAAATTGAAAAAAAATTCAGAGTCGAACATGTGTAACATTTGTTAGAAATGACCGGTGCGGCAGGGTGGGGGGCAGGGTTTTCTTCACCCCGGATGGCAAAATTGAAACTTCTTTCTCTTGGGGGCTCGGCACGGAAACAAACATCGCTGAAGCCTCAACCCTTTGGCAAGATCTTGTGATTGCCAAGAACAAAAAAATTACAAGGCTCACAGTGTTGGGAGATTCAATAATTATTATCCAAGCAATTGTCGAAGGCACTATGCCAAATCATATGCCAAATCACTTGCACCTCAGACAGCTGTTAAAAAGGATCCAGTCCTTAGTTCGCTTCTTCCACCAAGTTGATTTTTTTCATGTGCTAAGAATACATAACAAGGAGGCGAACTTAGCAGCAAATTTAGGCTCCACGGTTAGCCCCGGCTCCCTCCAGATCAATGGGTCACATGAATTTTGCCCTCTTCCATAGAAGAGAGGCTGAAGAAAGGATCAACACGTGGACAATCGACTAGACACGTGATGACAACATGTGTCTCTGTATGGGAGATCATAACAATGGCAGGACATGTGGTGATCATGGACCAAATACATAGGCAAGCACATAGATACAGGTTGACAACAGACGTCACCATTTGGGAGATCATAGCAAAGCTTGGACACGGGGTGTTCATGTGCCAACGCGGAATGTTCATTAGCGAAAGCGTGGGAGATCATGGCAGCGAAGGGGAGCATTTAAATCATGGTACGAGGGAGCAATTCGAGCATCCGAGCAAGAGGCTAGCAATCTCATCGATCCACCGTGAACTGGAAAAGGTTGTGTGTGAATTAATGGTAAATATGATGATCCCTGGTGGTCTGGTGTCTTCGTGCATGAGGAGCAGTGATATAAGCGCCGGGAAGATGAAGGAAAGAGGAACCTTGGACTGGCTGGTCTGCAAGCAAATTGAGGTTGTTATCAGAACAAGCTGTGGAAAGAATTTGAGTGTGTTGGCGCCAATGAAGGTCAGAACCGTGACAGCAATAATGGCTTCCTCTAAATCGTTGGGATCATCCACGTTGGCCCTGGTTGAGTATGATGTTAAAGAAGAAGTGGAGAAGCTTAAAGGCACGGTTGATGTAATCGAGAAGGTGGCAAAAGGTTGGGAAATGTGGAAGGGGACCTAGCATTCCTGAGAAAATAATTCAAACGCACTATTAAAGAGTCTAAACCTGCAATTATCAAGCTTTTGGCCAATTTGGAGGTAAAGCTTGTTAAACTCAAACTGAGGGTGGTCAAATTGGAATGCGCAAACAAAGGTTCATCGTCCCATCTCTGTGGGGATTCCAAGTAGCTTGTGGTTTTCTTCACTATGTTTTGTCTCCTGCTGGTTGTGGAATGCTTTCTGGTCTGCTATTTCTCGAGGAATATATTGTATGCCTTCATGTCATTTTGCTGTTATAATTCTAAAAGGCTTCTTGGACTATTAGTGATCTGAACTTCAGTTATTTTCAATTTTTTACTATGTTAGTTTGTCCCTCTCGTCCCTCTCGTAAGGGAGTTTTGGACATTCTTTGCCACTTCCATAAAGGCGTGTTTAAAGATGGCCAAGGATTGTTGACCTGCTTTGCAACTTCCATAAGGGCATTTTGTAATCTACACCCTGTTTCTATGGTTTTACCCCTTAATATATATAAAACCGTTTCTGTCTAATAGAAAACATTTGTTAAAAATGAACGATTTGTTAAAACATGTACTATTGTCTAATAGAAAATATTTGTTAAAACATGTACTCTTCAAGGCATAAAGCTAGCATTTGTTAGAACATGTACTATTTGTTATTAGCATAAAGCTGTGCTCAAACATCATTCTTAACAAAAGGTTATTTCAAGGCATAAAGCTAACATTTGTTAGAACATGTACTATTTGTTAGCATAAAGCTGTGCTCAAACATCATTCTTAACAAACAAAAGGTTGTTAGCATAAAGATGTGCTCAAACATCATTCTTAACAAAGGGAACCTTTAACCAAATAAAGGGCACATAAAGCTAAAATTTGTTAGCACATAAAACTAACATTGGTTAGCATAAAGTGGTCAAACATCATTCTTAACAAAGGGAACCTTTAACCAAATAAAGGGTAGAATTCTAACATTTATAAAAACTATTTCATTGAGAATTCAAGTAGAATAGAGCTATAATCCTTTTTTCAGACACTCGACCAATCCTTTTTTATTTATGAAAAATTGAAAAAAAAAAATAGTTGAGAGTTGAACTAGCGTAACATTTGTTCAAAGCTGTCGTCAAGCATGACTCTCAACAAAGATGATAGACGGCACAAGCCAACATGACAATTAACAAAAAGAAGCTTTAACAAAATAAGATGATAGACGGCACAGCCAACATGACAATTAACAAAAAGAAGCTTTAACCAAATAAAAGGCACAGCCAACCCCACAAAATGTTTTTCATACACATCTAACATGGCAATTAACAAAGAAAACCTTTAACCAAATAAACAAGCTTCACCAAATAAAAGGCACAAGCCAACCCCACAAATGTTTTTCAGACACATCTAACATGACATTTAACAAAGAAAACCTTTCATCAAATAAAGGGCACAGCCAACCCCACAAAATGTTTTTCAGACACGTCTATAAAAAGAATTCAGGTGGAATATAGATTTACTATTAATATATCAGATTACAACTCTTTCATCTCTAATCCCATTCACTAAACAAAAACGCCACCAGTCTTGAAAGAAAAATGCTCATTCCATCTCTAATGGATTTAGCAGATTACAACTCTTTCATCTCTAATCCCATCCACTAAACAAAAATGCCACCAGTCTTGAAAAAAAAATGCTCATTCCATCTCTAATGGAACTAGAATGAAAAACCCACTCTACGACCCACTGAGTGTTGAGGGCAAAACAACAAATTTTTTTTTTCTCAGAATATGAAGTAAACGACCTGAGTAAATCTTTGTGGTCAACCATGATTATCCAATAGAATGATAATAACTACAATGAAAAACCCACTCTACGACGCACTGAATGTTGAGGATAAAACAACAAATTGTATTATTTTTCAAGATATGCACTAATCGACCTGAGAGCATAAATCTGTGGTAAACCATGATTATGCAAAAGAATGATAATAACTCATGAAATCGGTTACGAAATAAACTGGAGAAATAAACCTCATAAAAGGTTTTTCAGACACATCCCATTAAAATTTCAGGTAGAATACAGATTTACTGTTGATGACAGATTGAACTCGACAGGAATACAGATTCATTATAAGATGACAAACATATTTCATTCAGGTAAAATACATATTTTTTTAAAATCTTCATATATCACTTGGCAAATTATAACTCTTCAATAGACTAATGACAGATATTCGATAGACTAATAATGCACTCCACAAATGTAACTCCAATTAAAAACCCACGCAAGAACTCGGAGAACGTAAGCGTAAAGAAACAAATTCTAATATTTTTCAGAAAATGTGCTAACCAACCAGTCCAAAATCACAAGAGATGTCCTATTAGTCCACAATCAAGATTAAATAATCTCGATTTATTATCATAATAAGAACAACAGAGTTTTATATCCCAGAGTTTTAATCAGTCCAGAACCGCAGCCAATTGCAAAGACCAACGGTCTGTAACCCTGCTTGTATTATTTTCATCAACTATGCCAATATAAAGAAAGCTTCAATTTACCCGTTTATTTAGTCACTAGAATCTACAGCCTGAACTTCGAGTCCCATAGTAGCTAAACCCTTCAGGATCCAACCTATTCCATTATGGTTTATTCGGTAAATAGATTACCAACGCTAGAAGCTATGCCGTAATTGCAATTCGCAATGCAAATGATTCTAACTCCCGTTCTAAAGCCAACATGTCTAGCAGGTGCTCCTGCCACATTCAGAAAGACAATTTTCGATTTATAATTTGCAATTGCAAGAGACTACCGTGATTTTAAAAACTCCAAAATTTATTTGCATACTATGATTCTAGATTGAACAATCATAGAAGGCAAGATAAGAAAAAAATAAAGTCCCATAACACAACATACCTGCAAACAATGCAATAAAAAACTTAATTAAATGACCTGCTTCTCCTTTCCAAGCATATCCATTTTCTTTGTTTGTACTGCTCTATTATATGTAGAACCCCGACCTTGACATGATCTTTTAGTGAAGTAACCTGTTTCCAACATGCACCTGTGTCACTGAGGATGCCGACCTCGAATTTGCCTAGTCTTGAAAATACAACTGAACTCCCAAGGCCTGATGCCGAGCTGTGGTCGGCATGCTCAAGACAAGTTTGAATTGATTATCATTCAGAATCTTCATACACATCCTCCACATCAGACAACTCATCAAAAGTTCTCATATCCAGCTGGTAACGAAGGATCCCACCAATACCACCAAAGCCCCTGCAAAACTGAGAACCTTCCTGTGATTTGTTGGTCACAAATTCAAGAGTACAGCCAAAATTCTTGTATTCATTTGCAAACCACTCCAACAAGGATCCTTTCTCTTGAATTTCCAACTCAGCATTAGTGCCTGGATCCCTGAAATTGTTTTGATCAACTTCTTCATCTTTGTTCAAGTGCTTAATGACAACTTCACCAGTAACAGAATTCTTAAGGGTATATCTATTAATTTCTAAGCTCTCCCACACAATAAGGATTTCAACAGCTCCCATCTCCAGTGCCTTTAATGTATCCTCCACACCAAATACGTACTTACCTGTATCCTGGCTGATTTCATCAAAATATTTCCCAATCAAGCGTTTCTCCTGAACAAACTTGACATTTGACAGGATCTCAGCGGACAATTCAATTGCTTGACTAAAGCCATTCTCCCCTCCATATGATACATCCACGACATTCAATATCTTGACCTGAAGCCTAGGATCAAACATGTCAGATTGACTCAGCTCTGTCTTAAAGTCGGCAGATCCAGCCAAAATCAAACCAGAAACATTAGGTTGACTGGTTGCTGGGTTAATGTAAAACTGAGTTGCCAGCTCTGCTGTTTTTCGAACATAGTTATGACGTTTCTCCATCCGAAGACGTGCAAACCGTAGGGCTGACTGCCCTCCCCTTCCATGCTTTTTAGGCAGGTCTACAGTAAACTTGTGAAGCACTTCACGAGTGTTACCACTCAGAGTACCAAAAAGGGTGCCATTCCCATCCATTACTATAAAACCAAATTTATCATCAGACTCCAGAAGTTCATTCAGTGACTCAGTATGGAACTTATTGTCGCAGAGATAAAGAGAGGCATTAATGGGCTTGAATGGCTCAAAATCAATTGTAACTTTCTTTTCTTTTCCATCATCTGTGACAATAGTTCCTGTGTAAAGCACCAAGCCATTAGGTGGAACCTTATTGTAGAGCTTCAACCTTTGCTGAGCAGAAGTTATTGCTCCCAAAACCGATTGACGGTTCACTCGACTCTTAATGTTTGATGCGGTCCCAAACTCATCACCTAACATTTTAGTGACACGTGAAACTTGATCCCTAGGCGGCATTATCAAGGAAATCATACTTGTACCATTACCCCTGGCTGCCTCCAGGGCCTTGATTAACTTCTTAATCTTCCATATCTCAATGTTTTTGTCAGTTTCCTGTCCCTGTCCCTCCACCATCTTTAACGAAGGCTTACCTAATTAAGCCTGAGAACTAGATTTAATGAAGGACAGACTACACAGCCTTTGTCAGTCTCCTCGTCAAACTCGTGATGAACTTATCAAGAGGGGCTGCAAGCACCTAGAAAACCACCAGAAAATAATTTAGATGTTAGCAAAATATCTCACCAAACATTTAACAATAGAAACAACCAGAAATACCACAACCCTGAAATAGTCACATTTAATATTTATACAGCCTAAAAATAATCTTTAAATCATATCAAAGAAATATCAAAGACAATACACGTAGTAAAAAATCAATACTAAAAGAATTTTTAAAACATAAAAATCTCACCAAACATTTAACAATAGAAACAACCAGAAATACCACACACCCTGGAATAGTCACATTTAATATTTATACAGCCTAAAGATAATCTTTAAATCATATCAACAGATATTGTTAATAGATCCAGTATTATTGTCTGGATCCGCAATACTTGGCCTTGTACATGTGGGTAACCCTTGGGCATGGATCATCTTCACTCAGACCAACCCAAATACCAGACACCAACAGGATGACCTCCTCCTTCCAGGTGCTTACAGGACAAAAACACCAAGGAACACATAGAAAGCATCAATATCCACAAAGATTGTGTCAAGCCCTTGGTTAAGAAAGTCTAGAGGAAGGAGTCGTCATCAAGAGGAGAAGCAGACAGGGTTGATAATTCAATGAAATCGACACAGGGGAAGGTTAATGACAGATACTCCACGCAGCTAGTAACTAAACCGTCAAGAGAAAATTCTGGAGAAGTTGTGGAGAAGTTGAAAATCTCAACAAAAGTGCCTGCAACTTTTGAGGATTTTAAACCAATTTCTATGTGTAAAAGAGAAAATTCTGGAGAAGTTGTTAAGCAGTTGAAAATCTCAACAAAAGTGCCTGCAACTTTTGAGGATTTTAAACCAATTTCTATGTGTAACAGCATCTACAAAATCTTGTTCAAAGATATGGTAATCTATTATCCAGATTCACCCCAGCAAAGCAGTTTAGATTCTTGGAAATTCAATGAAATCGACAGAGGGGAAGGTTAATGACAGATACTCCACGCAGCTAGTAACTAAACCGTCAAGAGAAAATTCTGAAGAAGTTGTGGAGAAGTTGAAAATCTCAACAAAAGTGCCTGCAACTTTTGAGGATTTTAAACCAATTTCTATGTGTAAAAGAGAAAATTCTGGAGAAGTTGTGAAGCAGTTGAAAATCTCAACAAAAGTGCCTGCAACTTTTGAGGATTTTAAACCAATTTCTATGTGTAACAGCATCTACAAAATCTTGTTCAAAGTTATGGTAATCTATTATCCAGATTCACCCCAGCAAAGCAGTTTGGATTCTTGGAAAGGTATCTAATTCATGAGGAAATCAAGAAGGGCTCCATTCCATCAAAACTTCATCTATCTAAAGCTTATGATAGAGGTGTCTTGGTTGCATCTAATGTTGCTTTTAAAACATATTGGTTTCTCCATGCTCATGGTCAAATGGATAATGGAATGTGTAACATCTATTTCTTTTCAGTTCTCATTAATGGCTCGGCATCTGATTTTTATAAGCGTACTAGAGACCTTAGTCAAGAGTGCCATTATCCCCTCACCTTTTTCTGTTACTTGCTGAGGGTTTGTGTAGGGCTATGTATGTGGTAGTAAGGATCTGACTGGCTCTTTGCCAATGATGGTCTCTTGTTTGGTTTGGGTCTGCAGGGAAAGTGAACTGCCTCAAAGACATTCTCCAACTTACAGCAATTATTCATTGAAGCACGTCGATCGATAATGACATCTCCATATTTATTCTGGAGAAGTTGTGGAGCAGTTGAAAATCTCAACAAAAGTGCCTGCAACTTTTGACGATTTTAAACCAATTTCTATGTGTAACAGCATCTACAAAATCCTGTTCAAAGTTATGGTAATCTATTATCCAGATTCACCCCAGCAAAGCAGTTTGGATTCTTGGAAAGGTATCTAATTCATGAGGCAATCAGGAAGGGCTCCATTCCATCAAAACTTTATCTATCTAAAGCTTATGATAGAGGTGTCTTGGTTGCATCCAATGTTGCTTTTGATTCAGATTGGTTTCTCCATGCTCATGGTCAAATGGATAATGGAATGTGTAACATCTATTTCTTTTCAGTTCTCATTAATGGCTCGGCATCTGATTTTTATAAGCGTACTAGAGGCTTTAGTCAAGAGTGTCATTATCCCCTTACCTTTTTCTGTTACTGGCTGAGGGTTTGTGTAGGGCTATGTATGTGGTAGTAAGGATCTGAATGGCTCTTTGCCAATGATGGTCTCTTGTTTGGTTTGGGTCTGCAGGGGATGGTCTCTTGTTTGGTTTGGGTCTGCAGGGGAAGTGAACTGCCTCAAAGACATTCTCCAACTTACAGCAATTATTCATTGAAGCACGTCGATCGATAATGACATCTCCATATTTATTTTAATTTCTAAATTGATAAGTCAACAGACATGGAAAATAATGAAAATAAATCTGCGAGATACACTATAGGGGTTAATGATCCACAAGTAATGGGACTAGCAAGGTGCTTTCCCTTCCAACACTTGGCTCAAATATCTAGGTTTTAACCTTTAAGAAATGGGTATGGAAAACTGATTGGTATTGGTTGAAATCAAAGATTAGAGCGTCTTTCATTTTGGTGTAGCATGTGGCATTACAGTTGTGGTAGACTAGTTTTAGTTTAAACTGTGTTGGAAGCTATTCCATTGTATTAGCACAACTTGGCCCACCTTCCCAAGTTCATCCTGAAGAAAAATAGAAAATATTACTTCTAACTTTCTACGAAAAGCAGTGAATACATATTCAGTCACTTAGTTAAATGGCCAAGGATTTCAGCACCGAAATATCAGGAGGGGTTGAACCTTAAAGAACATTCAGTTATTTAGGGAAAAGCAGTGAATACATGTTCAGTCACTTAGTTAAATGGCCAAGGATTTCAGCACCGAAATATCAGGAGGGGTTGAACCTTAAAGAACATTCAGTTATTTAGGGAAATCTCAAGGCTAAATGCTTCTCGACTGTCATCGCTAAACCTGTAGAGGAGGATTCTCATCCAAAAGTGTGTTGCTCCAGCTTCTCTGATGATTTGGATAAAGAGGAAAAGGTAGAACATCCAAAATATATCCAATTAAGTGAGAGCCTTTGACTCTTGCCTTTCCAGTTATACAAAATTTTCAGACTTGGGGATTGAAGATGAGGTAAGATTTGGGGATGGTACAGTGGTTGGCTATGGCAGAAATATTTTCCTTCCTGAGAATCTTATTCAAGATTTGCAATTGATGCACGCCTTACTTGGTTCACAACCTAGCTGAAACAAATCCGTGGCATTAAGGGTGGCTGAAGGCTTTTGACCTTGGTTTGAGAAAAAGATATAGTAGGGCCCAGGGGCTGACTCCTTAACCTAGCGGAAGCTTAAAAAGGCTCACATTAAGTTAATTAATGCTTCCAGGGTTAATTTAGGCTCTGACTGCTGCAGGCGGTTCTTACACGGCCAGATTACGTTACTCAGCCCTCCAGTGATATGGTCAAAGTGGTGAAAAAGTACATAGTTTGTGCCCCAACAAAATGTAAACTCTTTATGTGGCTTTCCTTAAATGATAAAGGGCGAACATGGGAAGCATTTCAAAAATACAATTAGGCCCTAGAATTTGTAAGGCCCTGGAATTTGTCATATCTGTAGGCTAACATGGGAAGCATTGCAAAAATACAATAAGTAAGGCCCTGGAATTTGTCATACCTGTAGAAGCAAGAGGATATATACCTCACATCTTTTCCTGCATTTTTTCTAAACATATTTGGTCTGAAGTGGGATGGATAATCTAGAGGATAATTTCTTGGAATACTCATCTACATGAGGAAAAAATTAAAAATATATCCCTCCCCTCGAGGTAGCAACACGGCTAAACGTTTTATTATCTCATTATTAAGGTGTACAAGGTCAGTGCTCAAAGACTTAAGGAAGAAGTTCAAGTGAACAAATCAATGGTGCCTGTCAAAGTCCTAGTTGAACTAGTGGAATTCGTTTGGCCCTCTACCTTTCTGATCAATACCTTTCTTATGCTAAAGCAATCTGGTAAGGGACCAACAATTTACCAGAGTTCAAATAGATTATCTTCGCATCTTCTATACTAAATATGACTACTATGCCAAGGAATAAGAACAAAGCTGTGCTGCTTACACTGGTCTTAGCCAAAGCATACAGAACAGTAAATTACTTTCTTAAAGCGTTACTTTGCCAAAGTAGCCAAACCAAAATGAACAGAGATGAGCACTGGAAGCCTGGATCTAGTCAATTTGACATTTGGAGCTCCATTACAATGGAGGATGCCAAATTAACAGCCAGCCTATGGATCAGGATTTGGCGAATGTATGCCAACAGTGTCCCAAATGAAAGAAACATAAGATTGACAGAATTGCGGAAGGGGCTCAAGCATCTCAAATGCAACAGTAAGAGAGAACTCTTCGATAAATATATCTTCTAGGATCAAATTGACAGAATTAACACAGAACCAGAGCATCTCCAATGCAATAGTTTGATTGAACACTCTTATAGGTAAATAATAAAATATTTATTCTATGACGTCCATTATAGATCTGAAGCCAAAGTTTGGAACAGAATAAGTTGGGTCAAGCCTCCACTGAGGAGCAATCTTGAGCTAGAGAAGGTAATGGATATTGAGCTATTTGTCAATAATAACAAAGTCAAAGACTACTGAAACCAGCATTTGCTGGGAGGAATGGAGAGCCAAGTATGGGAGACCAAACTGAAAATATTGGAGGATTGTGCATGTCCTGTAAAACCTGAAGAAGCCAGAATCTCAAGTCCACTAGAAAATAATCCCGCATCTGGTTCGAGACTAGAGAAGAGAATACTCTGAAAAAAGGAATGAATTTCAAAATTGTGACAAAAGATAGCAGCATTTGTTGGCTAGCAGCTGAGAACCATAGAGCGACCATTAAATCTGCTTTGTGAGCAAGCAGAAATGGTTATGTTCATAAGAAGCAGAATAATCTGCCTCTTACAGAGAGCTTCAAAAAGTGAACTTGGAGAGGAGACTAGATAAATAGTAAATTAGTAAATATAATTGACAAGGATACAAGCAATCAAGAATTAGAATAAATTGCACAAGTCAGTTAGATGAAAAAAAGGCATAAAATTTGGTTCTTTTGAAGGAGAATCCTCAAAAAAATCCACTAGGATCTCGAAAAGGAGAATATAGAAGCTCTAGACCATCCCTAGGATCTCAATAGTCATAGTATTCAACAACACCTAATCATAAAAGACAGTTTATGTCATTCTGATTAATGTGGGAGGGTACAGAGAAGGTAAATAGAACGCTCCAAGAGAGAGCCCTCAAAAGTCCACTACGACAACAAAGAGGGAGGCCTAGACATATAAGTTACCTCATGCTACTCTTGATCAAAGTGGGAGGGTCCAGAGGTGTTACACTTGCAACAGAACACACCTAGGTAGAATCCTCAAAAAACCCACTAAAACTTTGAAGAGGGACGTGAAGAAACAATTCAAGGAGAAGCAAACTACAAACAAGGTTTCACATAGATTAAAAATGGCAAAATATCAAGGAGAAGCAAACTACAAACAAGGTTTCACATAGATTAAAAATGGCAAAATACACAGATGCCGCGCAGACAAATACAGAAATCATTACTTATTGTATTTGATTCAGGACAAAAGTATAAAACAGTTAAACAGAAAAACAATCACACGATGAATCAAATACAATGCACAGCAGATCATTAAGGACGTTCTTATAGCAGGGAGTGCCTCAGCTTAGGGTTAAGTAATGATAATCGGGAGCTCGTAAGAAATTAGCCCTCAATAGAATGATATATCAATACAAATCGAAATTGATATTGTTGCAAAAATGATAAGACCATGTGTGATGAAGAAAAGCAAAAGTATTTCTCTCTTCTTTTCTAAAAGATCATCCCTTTGTAGCATTGGACTCAAATGGAAAATCTAGGGTTTATTGACAGCGTGGATCAGGTTCTTGAACCTTATTAAACCTTCTGTTGTCAAATGCAGAATTGTTGATAAATCAGGAAGGATTTCTCTAGTCTGTATTCTCCTTATGAGGATAGGAACCTTTCCCAGGACACTTTTCAACTTAGGAAAGAGGAGAATTCTAATATATTTGGGCACTAGGGATCTAAACCTAACCAAAAGAGCAGATATGCGGGGAACCAAGGCTAACGCAGAGGCATTGGCATAACAGTTTATTCATAGGTTTGATGAGGCAGGCCTTGGAGATGTAGTACACATCAAATAGCACGCGCCAGATGAAATAAACCCATCAGAATTGGTGAAACTTTGAACCTTCTAATGAAAAACTGGCTATGTTGCAATTTGCAGAGAACCTTAAGATAATAAACATGGTCGATAGAGAATGAGCAAAACAAACAGAGAACCTTAAGATAATAAAGATGGTCGATGGAGAATGAGCAAAACAAAAAAATCAAAACTTAGATGTCTAAGATCAGATTGTTAAAAATTTTGACCAAAATTAGAAGACTCTTAAAGAGACAAAATGAATTCACTCTTCAGGAAGAAACAGAAGAGCTATCAGCAGAGGTGCTAGACAAGAGCTTAAAGACATGTTAAAATCTTTCCAGAACGCTAAAATCCCCGGCTCTGATGGGTCGACAGTGGAGATCTATTTGGGTTCACATAATCTGATAGAAGATCTACTTAAGGAGGTGGAAGAGTAGACAGTGGAGATTTATTTGGGTTCACATAATCTGATACAGGATCTGCAGATGTTAAGAGTCTAGGTCTTCAGGTAAAGCAACTAAAGATAACAAGTTAAAGAATGTTTTTTCCTGAATCTTATTCTCACGAACAATTTCGTTTATGAACATCTTTTTTCCGAATCTTTTTCCTGCGAACGATTTCGGTTTTTTAAATCAAAGGCAGATTGATGACGTGGGTTGGCGCAAGAAGGGATTTGTTCGATTAAAGAAAAGAAGATATTCACCATGATTTTAAAGCTAGATTTAACCAAGGCATATGACAGGACAACCAGTTATCATAGTACTTTCAGTCAGGTGGGGAGGTCGTAAAGCTTCACAGCGCTTAGATAAGACTTTGAGAAATAAATACGTTTTTGACCGCAAAAATATCATTTCTATTGGTCCTCGTCTGAACTATTCGTTGAAACCCTATTCAGTTCTCTGAATTTTGGATACGAATCAGACTTGAGAAGAATATAAAAAAAGCAAAAATAGAAGTTAAGAACATTGATATTTTCTTTCGTTGTTTCAGAGTCGCCACAAGATTAGCCTGACAGAAGAACAGTTGTAGAATTTAACTAACAAGCCCTAGCAACTTTACCTCTAACCCTAAAGAATAAGAAAACAGAGAAAACATAATTCCTTCTCACCCTAAAGAATAATACGGAAAACAAAATAACAATCATTAAAAAGGAAAACAGAATAATAATATTAACAATAATAATAAAGAATTCACTGGACCCATGCTAAGAAAATGGCGTGTTATTCCCAAAAATAGAGCCATTAGACGACAAAAAGCAAAAAACTAAACCATAACAAGAAAATCCTGCCATGTAAACTGTAGAACATGCAACAGAATATAATATGAGGATGTACTGTTTAATGATTTCTTTTTTCTTTCACAGGAGACAAAAAAAACATATATGTAAACAAAGTTTAAAGAAATTAAACTGCAAACACGCCGATGATAAAATATTCAAGAATTCAACGGAAAAAAGAGAATTGCAGAAGGCCGAGCTTCACCAACCTGATATCGCAGGTTCCTTTCGTTCAACCGCTCGGAAGCAACGCCCACTGTTAGAAATTGCCTGCGGAAATTGTAGAATGATGCTCTCGGTATATATTGGTGCAACACTCGGCGGATTTAAAACTTTTGTAAAACCAAAATATAATAATTAATTAACAATCCGTTAATTTCTAAAATACGCCCTAAATAATTTCGATCAATATTATAGAGGCCACTTATTTTTCTTGGTGATAAGCATGGAAGTCATGTCGGTTTGGGCGCGTGGTCCAAGTGCGGAGTAGAGGGCAACATGACAACAAAGCTTTATCACACACCATTGAATCAATTAGAAGGAATGAGTCATAGCATGATTAAGATAAGGAAAATAAATAATTAATAATAATAATAATTTATTTTTAATGTCACGATTAAGTTATATATTAATTTTGTGTATGAGATTTTTTTGTTGATGGGATAAAAGATTTTTTTACCTAATGATGTAATTGTTAAAGTTTACAAAGGTGTACATAATCTACCCCTTTGAATTTAAACCTATGACCTTCTAGGAGGAAACACATGTTCTTAACCGTTAGGCCCACTAAGTTGTATTATTGGGCGTTCAAACATGGGACATAAGGGGATTTTGACATTGGAGAAACTTTCGTGTATGAATTGTTTGTTTTCAAATAGATTGAATACTCGTGGAGTGGCACATAGTGCTTTGTGAAATAGGTTGCTCGAAGTTCTTGATGTATAACAATGTCAATATCGATTGCAATGTCTATTGATGACGATGTTGTGCTTGAGGTGCACTGTCTCTCCCATCTGAAGATATGCCAAAATAATATGTGGCAAATAACAAGGAACTATCCTTCAAAGACCATGTGTCTCGACTCGTTCCTTTCTTGGGTTATCATGTTCATCGCACCAACCATGGAGAAGTCATCAAACAAGTGGAAAGATGACAAAGTTACAAGGATTGCAAGGCCTTAATTGTGGTTGGACTTGGACAAGAAGCATCCACATGTAGAGAGGTTTGGTTTGGCATTGTCAGCGAAGCAAATGTGTACTTTATATGGAGATATATCAAATTAATTTTATGTTTGGCAAGGGAAGGTTCATATGGGGCCTGTAACCTTCCACTGAACAACATAAGAAATATTAAAGAAATTAAAAAGTTAAAAGAACTTTAATGAGATAACAAGAAAAAGGGTTGAAAAGAGAGATGTCATATGGAAGCGATACTATGGAGGAGCATTACATATACCATATTCTCTATGCATGAGAGCATAGTGCTTATCTTAATCACCATGGAATGTGGAATGTAGTGCATTCAAGCCCAACAATAGGGAACTTGGGAGCCCAATAGCATCTTGAAAAAACTTTTACATTCTCAACAATTTTATTGGAAATCCATAAATCTTTATGGTAAATTTTGAATCCAAAGTTGTTGTTACACAGATGGAGCTAAATATTGTCGAGATTTGTCATTAGACCATCAAGTTTCATACAATTTTATTTTTTATATGTTTCTATGCACAAATTTGAATAGAATCTATGTGTGGGAATAATTTCTAGAACAACAAAGACTCGCATGGCATTTCGAGGACACATGAAGCATTTGCATTAGAGAGGAATGGATTAGGAATGATGACAAAGCAGAGGCTGATAACACTGCATCAACAATCAAAACAACCTCGACGGTCATCTTGTCTAATCGACTATATACAGAGATAAACACCATAGTGAAAATGCTTTACAACATAGTAACTAATATAAGGTTGATTCTTCATGTTGTTGATTGTTCTACTAAGATGTTTGGAATTTTAAATAAAATGAGATTCCTCAAATATACTAGCTTATATTGAAAATGGATGATGGTTGTACAATGAATATTTGTAACAATTGTCCTAGAAAGTAAAAAGGAACTCCAATAAAACTCATTCTATAAAGATCAACAATTAGAAAAATGAGATTTGACCTTTATTCTATTTTCAAATAAGCATATTGTAAAAAGTAACCCTACAACCTTCACTATAAGAAGGCACATGTATCAAATGAAGACCCATTAACTATATCAAGTATTTTCTTTATACTGAAAGAGCGATATCTAATAATGAGCATTGCAATAGGATATGTAAAAAATGATAATGTCATGAGCAACCTTGAGATCCAATTTTTGTTGTTTCAAAGACCTTGAACTATGTGATGCTTTCAAACTTTGTAAATGGTCATATGCACATTATAGACCATAGTCCAATCTATGCATTATTGTGCATGCCCAAGTCTAATATATGCATCACACACTACATCCCACATTACAAGTTTTTTAATGTGATTTCTATATAAAAAAAAACAACCAAAGATAAGTATATAAAAACAATGATATGTGATTATCAAAGGACAATATACAGTGCAAAGGTTTCAACAAAGACAAAAATCAAACCGAGAAGGAATGATTTGATATAAATGCACATGCTCAAAATAGGGTTAAGTTTAAAAAGATAGCATGTGCTAAAAATATGTAAAAGCAAGTATGCCTATAGAAGCCATAAAAAGATAACATTTGTTTTTTTTTAACAAAAACAATTGAAGAACTTTTTATAAAAAAAATGAGTAATTAACTGTTACAATAGATTGGACACAGATTGCTCCAAAGGAAGACCAAGTCCATTCCTCCTTGTGTTTCCTTTTCCATTCTATTTTTTTTATCATCATTTCCTATTCTATGAGTGTTGTAACTCCTTATAAACTGCCCAAGCAGGAGGATACAAAAGCATAACATTCCAAGGATGTAATGGATAGGTGCACTATAAAAGGATCCAATTTCTCTCATAATCTTGTTGATCACATAATAGGTCTCTACAATCTAGTCCCACTCCCTTATTGGCCATAATGTTTGCTTGTTTATTATTTTCTCTCAAAACATGAAGGAAGTTGATGGCTTTGTGATCATTCACCGTGCATTTTAATAGATGATGAGTCTTGGTAACTGGATTCTTTCGATTTCTCACTAGTTTCCTCGCTTCCCCAATGACCATGCACGAGTCATCGAAGACCACTAGTTCCTCAATGCCATCTTTCCTTTCCAGCTCTAGTCCTTTTATTAATGCTAACCATTCCGCCCCATTGTTAGTCTTCCTGCTGATTCCCCAAGAGTACTCTTTCAGCTTGGTTCCTCCATAATTGAAGTAGACTTCCCCCTCTCTTGCCATCCCCGGGTTGCCTTTCAAGGCACCATCAAAGAACAAAGAACTACATCCCAGTTTCTTCCACCAGCTTTTGAACTCTTATGAATTCATTCTTATTTGCCAAGATTGCAAAATTGATTTGTTGGGGGGTTGAATCCATGGTATATGTGGCGGTAGAACTAGCAATTCGGAGACCCGAACTCTTTCTTCTATTGTCATTGGTTCCTTATTGATGTTGTGCATACCCCTCGTGAATAAAACTTTCGCCCAACAAGCTTTTGCAGCTGCTACAACTTGCTCGGACTGTTTTTTCCCCCTCGAAGATCTCCTTATTTCTCGTTGTCCATATCTTTCGACAGATATATCTTGGAAGAGATTCCCAAGCCCTCATAAAATCCGGTTTGTTGAAGAGTGATCCTTGGTAGTAGTCCCTCCAGCAAGCAAATAGATTGTCCCAATTTGTTGGCAATGTCAATTCAAAATTGCAGATCTTTGTAAGCTTGGTGCCAAACCTCCCTAGAGAATTTGCATTCTAAAAAAAGGTGTTTTAGAGATTCCTCTGACTCTTTGCAGAGAATACATCTCAATGGGCCTTCCATTCCTCTTTTTCCTAGGTTCTTTGTTGTTAGCGTTTTGTAATGGGATGGTATCCAGAAAAACACATTGATTTTGGGCAGACCATCTTTGTTCCAGATCTTCTTCCATTTCCTGTTACTGATGTGGCTACTATAATCACCGTCCACTGATATGTATCCTTCCTTCACCGTATAGCATCCTGTTTTTCCCCAGCAACGTTCAACGTTCATCCTTCAGCATGCGGTGGATAGGGGTTGACATCACCGAAGTGAGTGTTTGGTATTCTGCATTGAGTTGGTTGATCTCCAAATCGAGCCAACCAAACCACCTCCCATTGTTCATCTAGGAAGAGAGATTGTAAAGGGTGTGGATATTACTGCTATGAAGGCTCTGTTTTAATTATGGGAACGCCTGCAATAGATCGGTAGGGGAAACGGTTGCACAATTATCAGACCATATTTTTATATCCTTCATGTTGCCTGGTGTCCATTTCAATTGCTCATTTAGGATATGTGTAGCGTTTTTACACAGCTCCCATATCGGTGAGCCTTTCCTGTCCATGTTTATATTGTCCACACATCTCTTTCTGGTTCCGTTCAGGTATTTTTTTTGGATGATTTCCTTCCACCACGCTCCTTTTCCTGTTACAATTCTCCATAGAATTTTAGATCCAAGAGCTAAGTTCATTTTGCTTGGATCTCGTATTCCAGCTCCTCCATAGATTTTTGGTCTGCAAACGGTTTCCCAATTCACCACATGAAATTTTTTAAGGTTGTCTAATTTGCCTCCTTGCCATAGGAATTTTATGATTTCTCTTGTAAAGTCTTTCATAATTTTTTTGGGGGCAAGAGAGATCAAGCATGAGTAAATGGGGTAGGCAAAAAGGATGGAATTGATAAGGGTGAGATTTCCAACCGGATTAAGCCACATTGTCCCCCATGAATTAATTGTGTTCTTGATCTGGTCTATCATCCCTTGCCAAGTCAGCAACCCTTTTTTTTTCCCTTTGAAGATTGGGATCCCAAGGTAATTGAAGGAATTCCAAGTTGCATTTCCTTCGAATCCAAGGGTCCTTGCTATCTTTGCCAACATTCCAGGGGGGGGCATGTCACGTCCCCATGCCTCCGACCGGTGAAGAGGACACGATCACCATGGCCTAAACCACCGGGGCTGAGAGCCCCATGAACATGTGATTGCACATAAAATGTTGAAACAGAATGCTGAAAGAATATGCATGGAAGTAAAATAGGCACTTATGCAATTGTTTATCATGCACAGATGCAATTATCTATCAGACACAGCAGAAACATCATACATTCAACAAGCATTCATCCAACATGTTCATCATTTTCATTAACAGAAGAATATGATTGCAAAAGTAAAATGAACAAGATCACTTATCTTATGAAGAACTCCTTCCGCAACCAGCTACGTCGCTGCAATGTTCCACCCAACCATAGGCCAGCGTGCTCCTTAATCTCTCAGTAACGCTGCCACCCCCGAGCTGGGCATGATTCTCCAAGGAGTAAGGGAACTAGCAGGCTTACACATATCCAAGGATGTACAAAACATAGCCCAACCAACACAGTTGGGTTTATCAAGCCATCGAGGAGTTGGGAAAGGCTAAATGCTAAGCTGATGAGCTCAATGCAAAGCCAAGAACACCTACATCAGAACTAGCTTGACTTCTAAGACACCCACACACACCCAACACAAGGAATCAGTCCCTTCTCTGCTACACAGTCCCTCAGGCCCTGCATTCCCTTACAGTGCTATTCAGGGGTTGTGGAGAAGAAAGCCAGCCCTCTAGCTCTGTCTGTGTGGTTTCCATCACTAGGTTTATCAAGCAAACCAAGCCCCCATCCTTGCTCCCAACGCAGTCCGAAGACCAACCATTGCCCTCAGGAAATTAATTCAGCTGTCACAGCTTAAACAGGGAAACAATTCCTGAGTCATTCTTGGCCCTATCGTGGCCAAAATGACTCTCCAGTGAATTTACAACAGTTCCCAAACACAACAGCAAACACAATTCCAACAGGGGGAAACCAGCAGTCCGTCCAGGGCAAGGAAGCAAGCGGAAAAAGGAATTGCACAGGCAGCCACACAGTTCTTAAGCGTGAAATGACTCCCCACAGGAAATCGTGGGTGATAGTGGCAAAACGGCTCTCAGTTTGTTGTGCGTGAGACCAACGAGCAATTGCTTGTGCATGAGGATGAATGACTCCGTCCCAAGACATAAAGAAACCACAACGAAACACACTGTGCATGAGAGAACCACAGCAGCACAGTAAATCATGGATAAAAGAGTACGGCTCTCAGCTCGTTGCATCAGTTGGAAAAAACCAGGAAAATACCTGTGCATGAGACCAGCAAACAGAAGACGGTTCATGCGTGGAGATGAACAGCAAAATCGTGAGGTCACGAATTGGAGAGTGTGTGAAGGTTTTTCCTGCCATAGTGAAGTCAACAGTGGGTGGAGTGTGCATGTGGGTGAGGACTGACAGTCCTGCCACCCCACTCCCAAAGATCATAACTGCCTCAACCACCAACAACCTTTCTTAATGAAAGCGGTTGGAATAAAACAAGGTAAGAAGACACATGGATTTTCACCCTATTGGCCAAAGTTGGACAAATTCCCCCACATCCTCATCCTTGGGAAAATCATGCCCCTTTCTCATTTTAGTTGTCGCGATCGTAGCCGGTCGGATTCATTTAATTAATTATAGATGCGTATTTACATGATGACCAACATAATATATGCCGCATGCCCTGATATGCCATCGGTGACAATTTAAATCCAAAACATAGCATAACCGACCAATGGTGGGGCCTTGGCCTCTAGCTCCACACCATGATCATTTACAATATATACATCATCATATACATCTAATGCAACGGGGTCAAAACTGGGGTGTTACATTCCCCTCCCCCTTCAATAGCACTGTCCTCAGTGCTTTACAAAATTAAACAAAATGCTACACTGGCATCGCCTCAGTGTTCCACAAAATTGAACAAAAATGGATGTGTCAATCGCATGGCATCCTCCAGCTCCCAAGTGTTAGGATTATTAATCCTCCCTTGTCCAATTTGGTCATATGTCTAAATCAGGAGTCATGTCTAAATCGGGAGTCCATCCAGTCTATTTATAGTCATT
>LPNX011222317.1:8945-65362 GCA_001517045.1 Pseudotsuga menziesii
TAAATGCTGGATCTGGAGACAAATTTGGGAACATATATGTAGTAACTCATTACTGACATACTCCCCTCCATTATCAGATCTCAAAATCTTGATCTTTTTTCTAGATGCATTCTCAATCAAGGCCTTCAATTCAGTGAATTTTTCCAAGTCTTCCGAGTTCTTTTTGATAAAAAAGACCCATGTGTATCTCGAAAAGTCATCAATGAAATCCAAAACATGCCTTGATCCATTCATGGATGTGATAGGCATGGGACCGCTGATATCAGAATGTATCAGTCCCAGAATGCATGATCACTAGTAGAAAATGAGAAAATAATGACTAAAAAAATGACTAAAATCAGGCTATAAATGACTATTTTTGAGTCGGTGACTAATAGTAGCAAATTACCACTATCTTATAGCTAGTCGTATTTCACTAGTCATTAATAGCTTGACTTAGTAGTCGCTGATTTAGTCACTGATTTAGTCATTGATTTGGTCATTGATAGACAATGATTTATTCATTGATAGACAATGCTTTAGTCATTGATAGTCAATGATTTAGTCATTGTTTTAGTCATTGATAGTTAATGATTTAGTCATTGATTTAGTCACAGATTTAGTCATTGATTTAGTCACTGAGTTAATAATTGATTTAGTCGCTGATTTAGTCACTGATTGCAACCATTAATGACCAAATATACGACCAAATAAACTACTAGATGTTAACATATTAATGACTAAGCTAAATACGACTAAGATATGAGAAATTATCTACTAATAGTCGTATATATGTGAATTTAGTCGTTTTTGTAGTCACAAATTTATGATAGGGCACGGAGGAATCAAACCACCAACCTCCTGCCTATAATTAGGCAAGCGCTCTACCATTGAGATAGCACCCTTTAAGAAGTTGTTATTGCTTGACAATGATGATATTCAGGGGCCAAAGGTTTATGTCTCTAGACTTGTACCATTGAGCTAGCACCCTTTAAGAAGTTGTCGCAGGAGGGATTCTTCCCATAGCACCCATGTCTTAACATTGCTATTAACTTAGACCAAAAGCATAATAAAATCAATCTCACTTTTTCTTTATATATTCATTTCAACGTCATAAAAATTCCTGTAACTAACAAGAAACTCACTACAATAATATCAGTCATCTAACTATCAGCTCAAAGTCCTGTACTATGAAGCCCCTCTTATTTTCAACTTTCAAAACTTAAAATAAGTCAAAGAAGTGAAGAAAAAATTAAAAACACATAACATTAACATGTCTAAGATATGGAAATGAAAACATTTCAATGACCCTGCTTGGCACTGGGAGGTCCTCAAAATAGCAAACATAAAACACAAGTCAACAAAAAAGGTAAATAATCCCAATGATAAAATCAATAACATCAAATAATTCCAAGGCCTTTGAGATCTTCAAAAAGTAAAGAATAGGCCAATTTGAGAGTGAGGAAACCATCTACAGTGTTATTCAGAGAATGAGGCAATGCCACACCACTGATAGCCAACTGATAATTTACTTCATCTGCTTTAATCTGCTTTTCTAGATATGCTCTCAAAACAAAATATACAGAATTCATAGAATTAAGTACAACATCTACATGCATGAACTGAAAAACCAATGCCCTTGCAAGAAAATAATGCTTTCCCCTTGCAAGTTCTGCTATAAAATAAGGGGGCGCCACGCTATCATAGAAAATGGGAATTTGTTGAAATATTCTTGAAATGCAAGCCTGACCTTCATTCCTTCATATACAATGTACATAAATGGCTTTCTTGCAGAAAGTGTGCTAGTTGACCCAGTGCATTACAAATACAGGAAAAAATAGTAGCAAATTCAGGATTATCAGCAAGGGATGGCAAAAGACCCAGATATAATATATGCGCTACCAATCCAATATCTATATCACCCAAATTATTCCTATCATCAAATTCATCATTAACATTATTTCCTTGTTCCTTCATGTCAAATATGTTAGTCTGGTTTACTTTATCCTCAAGTATCTTTAATGTTTCAAGACAAAGGGAATCATATGGAAATGGCAAGGGACTTTTTAACACCACAACAGGCTGTATTTTAGCTAACATTGAAATTTAATTCCATGCCTCATCCTCAGTAATCAACACTATACTTTTGTTTGAAGATGTTTCATCTAGAAAGTTCACTTCCAATTGGCACTGTTCAATGAGCTGCTCAATAATTATCATCCAACAAATATGAAATGTACAAACAAAGGTAACTCTATCGGGTTCCTCACCTGTCACTGCTTTTGGCTTCATGAAATGCCTCCCATCCATCATCCCACTCAGCTTCCTTTTTCCAATCATCATGAGCTTCGGTTGCCTCTTGTGTCTTTTCATTTTCGGTTCCTCAATTCTCAGTCTTGAGCAATTATTCCCACTCTTTCAGAAGAGATTCTAATGCCAATAAGTGTTGTTTAGATACAGCATGAGAAGCTAATGCAGAAAACAATGATACTGCTGAGTCAATTGTCACCAAGTCCTCTCTATTTACTTCTACATATTGCCAGAGATTAGATATCAACTCTATTGACTTGAGGGTAACCAAAGCAGTTTTAACTTTTGAACCCATGAACATTTGATTGTTCTCTTTCCTAGAATGATTATCCATATCCAAATAATGGAAAGCATCCCATCTATCCCAGGGTAATAAAGAATTGTCCTGTATAGCAAAAGCTTGTATACACCCTCTTCCCACAATACACTGTAGAAGTTCCAAGGCATAAACTTAAACTTGATTAGGTAGATGCATATCTTCAGCAAATGTACTCAACCTTGACCAAACTTCATGTCTTACCCTTTGCAAGATAATAAAATATGGTTTTGTTGGCTCAAAGGCATTAACTTTTTCATCCCCATAAGAGATACAAGCAAGTGATCACAACAGATTACATAAATGTCTGGTTCTGAGCTTGTTGATTTCAATTGTTGAATCTTTGAAAACCTGGGAATGTATCTTCCTTAGAACAGTATCGATGCAAGTTACATATGCCTCATGAATATCTTGAAAGGCATCAGCATCTTTAATTCTAATAGCTCTAATTTTTTCCTTACATTTATCTGTTGCTTCCTGATGAACCTTATGATCATTAGATTTTACCCTACTATCTGAGTTAATGTTTTCTTTCCTGAAAGCAAATCTGAAAAACATCTCTAAAGGAACAGCCTGCAGTAATCATTGTTGTTGGGCAATTCAAGAGAATTTCTAATCCAAGTCAAATTTTTTGTATCACCAACATTTGATACACATTCTGGCCCAAAGCTTTCTTTTAAATGCATGTGGTCGGCAGACAAAATTTCATATAAGAAACCAAGCCATTCCTTGTTAGATGCATCAAGTGCAGTGTACATAGTTGAGAAAACGACCTTTAAAAACTCTTCTACATGCTCCAAGAGTTCATTCCAATGTTCTAAAATTTCAGCTTCAATTTCCTCATTTGTCCACAATTGTCAGACAAGGAGAGATTTTAAAATTTTGCACAAGCACCTTCATGAAACAAAATCTACAGTTAATTGAATTTTTTACCATTATTTGCATGTTTCATGTGTGCTAAGAAATAAATAAGAATATATAAGCTTCAATAATGTATTGCAGGCAAACACTACATTAGATTTACACCACGTAAGGATAGATGAAGTTCATACCTCTGATCTATTGACTCCATACATGCTTGCTAAATCAAATACATCTAAAAAAACACTCTTTTTCTTCATTTTGACAGACTCAGCCAAAAATAAAACTACCCTTTGTATGTATTGAGTATCTCCAAACAAAAATATGCTTGTTTCCACCGCAAAAATTATTTGCTCCAAATTCCTGGACTGATCAGTTCGTTTTTATTGTTCTTCAATTCTAGAACTCCATTCCTTCCAAAAGGTTGTCTCTGTTTCCTCCTATTTTCCCCTGCACTCTGAATGATAAAATCTATAAGGTAGTTGGAGAGAAGATGCAAGGTAGGAGAACAAAAGAAACAAAGAGAAAACATAATAGACAAAAGTACAGTGTTGATTACTGAGGATGAGGCATGTAATTAAATTTCAATGTTAGCTAAAATACAGCTTGTTGTGGTGTTAAAATGTCCCTTTCCATTTCCATATGATTCCCTTTGTCTTGAAACATTAAAGATACTTGAGGATAAAGTAAAGCAGACTAACATATTTGATATGAAGGAACAAGCAAATAATGTTAATGATGAATTTGATGATAGGAATAATTTGGGTGATATAGATATTGGATTGGTAGCGCATATATTATATCTAGGTCTTCTGCCATCCCTTGCTGATAATCCTGAATTTGCTACTATTTTCTCCTGTATTTGTAATGCACTGGGTCAACTAGCACACTTTCTGCAAGAAAGCCATTTATGTACATTGTATACAAAGGAATGAAGGTCAGGCTTGCATTTCAAGAATATATCAACAAATGCCCATTTTCTTTGGTAGTGTGGTGCCCCTTATTTTATAGCAGAACTTGCAAGGGGAAAACATTATTTTCTTGCAAGGGCATTGGTTTTTCAGTTCATGCATGTAGATGCTGTACTTAATTCTATGAATTCTGTATATTTTGTTTTGAGAGCATATCTAAAAAAGAAGATTAAAGCAGATGAAGTAAATTATCAGTTGGCTATCAGTGGTGTGGCATTGCCTCATTCTCTGAATAACACTGTAGATGGTTGCCTCATTCTCAAATTGGCCTATTCTTCACTTTCTGAAGATCTCAGAGGCCTTGGAATTATTTGATGTTATTGATTTTATCATTGGGATTATTTACCTTTTGTTGTTGACTTGTGTTTTATGTTTGCTATTTTGAGGACCTCCTAGTGCCAAGCAGGGTCATTGAAATGTTTGCATTTCCATATCTTAGACATGACAAAAACACCCTGTAGTGGAGAAAATGGAAAGGAGAGATAGATCAGACTGCAGTGCCCAGATGCCTATATTGTCAACTGAGATATCAATGTGAACAAGGGCCCATATGGAAGATACAACGAAGCAGGATTCAATTGTGCTTCCTCTAATGGGAACCATGGAGAATGAAGCTCATGTAAAATAAGGATGATACTCACAAATCTAGAAAGTTTGCAAACCGACAACACATCAAAAATATCAAAGAAAGAATATGGGCAGTTTTTGCAGGCAGAAAAATGCCAGAAAATTGTCACCAGCACAGTGGGTGCCTGAAACAAGACGTGGGCACACTATAGATATGCTGAATGCAATGCGGATCAGTGGTTATGGATACCATAAACAATAGCTTGAAATGATAGACAGATTTCGACACCAAGGAAACATTAAGCTGCAAATATATGGAACACCGAAGCGAAGGTCAATATGCTGCTGCAGACAAATGGTGACACCAATCTCTAGGCACAACAAGTTGTGGTAATGTTACCAGCAGCACAAATCAAAGCACGCGTAGTAGACACATGGCATGATTTCAATTGGGTGAGAATCTTGTCTGTTAATCTACTGTGCTTCACTAGGGACATTAAAAAGGTATAAGGATACACAAACCAGAGTTTTTACATGTTATATTACATATTAGATGCATTTTGTTGCTATAATCCTTTTCCCAAAATGGGATGAGAGTGGAAACCTAGTCTTCTACCTATGCATGTACATTGTTGTGGGTAACACCTCTCTGAGTTGTTCTTATATCTTCACCTTGTGAGTTTGGACTATAATGCCATAGGTGAGGGTTTTAAAAGAAACAAGTACAAAATTGGATGATATCCTCATCATCAGTGCTAATAGGGAAGAAATATAATCCGAATAGCTATTTTATAAACAACCACAACCACAAACATTATTTTCAAAGGATCCTGGGTGCATTCTCATTGTTATTAGATGACTAATTCATATATATAATATCTAACTGAGCTTTATTTGTCATTCCCTAGAACACATGCATGGCCTCTTAATGAAAAAAATAAATTAAAAATAGATATTAATTGAGACACTGCCCTGAAATTCTTCAGAAAATTCAATCTGCTCTTTATGACTCACCTGTATTTTATTTATGGCTTCTTGTGGGTGTTCAATTCGGAACCCAACCTGTGAAGTTAAAAACAAGAAATATATCCTCAGAATCTAAAAATAGAAAGTGATCAATCTGCTGATTAGTGTAGAGACCCTAAAGAGACACGATCACATAAAATTTATTGAAGAACATTTCAAATCAACCAGCTTGGCTATAATGTATAGACATGAGCGCAATCCTCATGATGAAATTTTCCAAGGAGCTTTCACATAAAATGAAGTATTGAGTAATATGGAAAATGACAATCAAAGAAGAATGTTGCATACAATTTAAGAAGCTAACACGAAAATAACAGTGGAATTCAGACAAGTATCATTTGGCAATGACATGGAGAAAATAAAAGCAAAAACAAAGGTTGATGCCACCAGAAGAGAATATTTAGAGAAAAATGTTTTTGAAGCCAAAGATTAGTTGAAGCAACAACAAATGCAAGCTATAGAGGAGGCCAAAATAAGGGCCAAGGAAGAATCTAAGGAGGATTCAATTACAGAGCTTTGTTTACTCTTTTTTGCATGATTCTTCAATGTCAAAACTAAATATCCATTCATTTGAGATGCTATGACCCATTTTGCTCCAAACCAAGCTAGGATTACTACATATCAGCACTATGTACATCCATCAATTACAGTTACCTAGGATATGTATGAACATAATTAGTCAAGCACATGCAAAAATATTATAAATGGACAAATAGAAGAAAACAATGTAGTTTAGACCTTCCTTAATTTCTATACTCAGATTTATAATACGATCACACTTTGTCTCTTAGGAGACAAGTCACTAACGAAACAATGGACATACCTGAGAGAGAGAGAGATAGGTAGTTGTAGGGCAGAGTGAGACAAATACCGACCACAAGGTCACGGATCAATACTGTCAACCTCAAAACATATATAAAAAACAAAAAAATCTATTTGCATTTGCACCAGCTGTCAACCCAACAACTCTCCACCCACAAAACTCAAAATCCCTAACCGAGGTTCTACACCCAGCTTGATGAGATTCAAACTAGATTCAGTTAATTTTTTTAGGCCTTTCTGGCCACAAACAACTGCACCTAACTGACTACACATTACACTCTATTCTAAAGTAAAAGCATTGTGAAAAATGCCATGTCAGTGGAAAAATGAATAGTTTTTGATTTGTCACTAGATGAAACCACTGAGAGAGATTTAAGAAGTTGACTTGCCCAGAAAACTCAGAAATCAACCCATAAACCCTCATGAAAAATTAAGTGAACACCTTATGGGAAACAATGTGCATGATTCCTCAATGTCAAAACTAAATATCCATTCAGTTGATGCTATGACCCATTTAGGGCAGAGTGAGACAAATAATGTCCACAAGGTCACGGATCAATACTGTCAATCTCAAAAAATATATAAAAAAACAAAAAAATCTATTTGCATTTACAGTAGCTGTCAACCCAACTCTCGACCCAAAAAATCTCCACCCACAAAACTCAAAATCTCAAAGAAAGACAGAAAAAGCATCACCACAGGGAGAACAGAATGAGCCCAGACAGCTTATCGAGGAGGCCTCTTGGGTGGAACAAACACACCCCATACTCGAAAAGGGAAAAACATGAGTATGCCACAAATACTGAAAAAAAGTCTCAAAAGAGCTGTATCAGGCCTTCCTCAATAATTTCTCCTTCCCAGAGTTCTGAGAAGGAGAGAAGACCAGAATTCATATCAAGTGCTTCCTTGGATAAGCGGTCTGCACTCATATTGTGCTCCCTGTAGACATGCCTAAATACAAGGGATAAGAAAGCCTGTTTGATAGACAAGACCCACAAGACCCACACACAATACCCACAAGAAAATACCCACAAGACCGATGTGTACAATCAAGGTGGGGAAACAACCATTTTACCCACAAGACGAAGGGTAAAAATTTTATCTTCTCTCTCAAGGTATAGTCCATATGTGTTATGTACAATAATTCTAAGTTTTATCATCATCGTATAAGGAAGGTCATTTCTTTCAACTTAACACTCCGAGAGCTCCCTGTGTTAAAGTTGAAGATTCCAAGGACAATCAATAACAGCAGTAGTAATAAATTAATGAACAAGTTAAAATAGCATGTGTAAAGGAAAAAACAACGTGGTAACATA
Organism: Pseudotsuga menziesii; assembly: GCA_001517045.1. Lineage (NCBI taxonomy): Eukaryota > Viridiplantae > Streptophyta > Pinopsida > Pinales > Pinaceae > Pseudotsuga > Pseudotsuga menziesii. Next base: position 17,114 of record LPNX011222317.1, read on the forward strand.
TATAACATAATTTTCATTTCTTTCAACTTAACACTCCCAAAGGTCCCTGTGTTAAAGTTGAAGCATCCAAGGACAATCAATAACAACAGTAGTAATAAATTAACGAACAAGTTAAACTAGCATACGTAAAGGAGAAAAGAACGTGGTAACATATATAGCATAATTTTCATTTCTTTCAACTTATCACTCCCAAAGTTCCATGTGTTAATGTTGAAGCATCCAAGGATAGTAAATAATAGCAATAGTAATACCAGAAACACATAGCTACAGCTGTGACAATGCAAGATAAAGTAAAAACATAATTTTCATTTCTTTCAACTTAACACTCCCAAAGGTCCTTGTGTTAATGTTGAAGCATCCAAGGAGTGTAAATAACGGAAATAGTAATACCAGAAACACATAGGTCAGCTATGACAATGCAAGATAAAGTAAAAACATAATTTTCATTTCTTTCAACTTAACACTCCCAAAGGTCCCTGTGTTAATGTTGAAGCATCCAAGGACAGTAAATAGCAGCAATAGTAATACCAGAAACACATAGCTACAGCTATGATAATGCAAGATAAAGTAAAAACATAATTTTCATTTATTTCAACTTAACACTCCCAAAGGTCTCTATGTTAATGTCGAAGCATCCAAGGACAGTAAATAACAGCAATAGTAATACCAGAAACACATAGGTATAGCTGTGACAATTCAAGATAAAGTAAAAACATAATTTTCTCACATAAAAATGATGAAATCAAAATCTATCTCTGACTATCTGTAATAATATTGTCAAGGGGAAATATCTAATTTAATAACATGCCTTCAAAATTTGAAGTACATAATTAGAAAATTTTGGGAGTACTCATGGAATCTAATTCTTCTTTTGAAGAATAGGGAAAATATGCTTAGATGCAAAGAGGCTCTCAGGGAACAGGTCTGGAACAAAGTACAAAGCTATTAGATAACAGGAATCAATAAGGCCCAAGGGCATACTCTGGACACTATAGAGTATAGACTAATAGACTGGACTCTGGAGTTGTTTTTTGACGACTTTCAGAAAAGTGCAGAAAACACCTCATAAATGTGATTTCAATTTTCATGGGGAATAGAAATGGATATTTTTTCTTTGAAAAAATGGCATATTGCAATATTAACAACACACAAATTTGTTTAACGTTAATGTTATGACATGTGACCAAATGAAAACTTAAAGGCTAGGTGGCTAAACCACCATGCTATAAATGTGTGAATCAAGATGTTATATTTGTAAGAGAAAAGCATTCAATAATAAAAATGTATCTTCTCATTTTTTCTTCTCTTTGGCATTCATTTGTACATGTGTGCAACCTATAAACAAATATGACATATACCTAAAACCCGGAATCAAGTTTCTGTGAGTCTGCCAATCATTGGTGAACAACACTGCACCATAAGAAGTCTGGACACCAAGTATAACAAGGCAAGTACAAATATATCTAAGATTTTAGAAAAGCCAAAATGGCATTAATAATTTGAAAAGTTTAAAAGTGCAATGGCCAGTTAATATTGAATTTTTTGACCTCAAAACTGAATTTAAAAAAGGCTGCATTGATCAGGACCAATATTCATTTATCAAGACATCACTGCAAGGGTCAAATGGCAGCATAAGAAAATGAACAGAGAGTGGATACATGAATATCACCTGTGTGAAACATGCATGGACATCATTTGAGAACGCATTGATTCTTGTGTGGGCATTGCAGAACAAAGACCATGTAACCCATTGAGATAAACACAGTTACAGACAGTTCAAGATAGATGCCTAGGTTGAGTTTGTACAGAACAACAAAACCTTGAATACAAAAACACCCTGTAGTGGAGAAAATGGAAAGGAGAGATAGATCAGACTACAGTGCGCAGATGCCCGTATTGTCAACTGAGTTATCAATGTGAACAAGGGCCCAGATGGAAGATACAACCAAGAAGGATTCAATTGTGCTTCCTCTAATGGAAACCATGGAGAATGAAGCTCATCTAAAATAAGGCTGATACCCACAAATCTAGAAAGTTTGCAAACTGACAACACATCAAAAATATCAAAGACAGAATATGGGCAGTTTTTGCAGGCAGAAAAATGCCAGAAAATTGTCACCAGCATAGTGGGTGCCTGAAACAAGACGTGGGCACACTGTAGATATGCTGAATGCAATGTAGATCAGTGGTTATGGATACCATAAATAGTAGCTTGAAATGATAGACAGATTTCGACACCAAGGAAACATTAAGCTGCAAATATATGGAACACCGAAGCGAAGGTCAAGATGCTGCTGCAGACAAATGGTGACACCAATCTCTAGGCACAACAAGTTGTGGTAATGTTACCAGCAGCACAAATCAAAGCACGTGTACTAGACACATGGCATGATTTCAATTGGGTGAGCATCTTGTCTGTCAATCTATGGTGCTTCACTAGGGCCATTAAAAAGGTATAAGGATACAAAAACCAAAGTTTTTACATGTTATATTACATATTAGATGCAGTTTGTTCCTATAATCGTTTTCCCAAAATGGGATGAGAGTGGAAACCTAGTATTCTACCTATGCATGTACATTGTTGTGGAAATAGATGGCCCGATGAGTTTTTCAGAATCCAAATTATTATAATCTTCAGGGCGTAAGTCATAGACACTTGTCAGATCACCTTTCTGAGCTTGTAGAGAGCACATTGACTGATTTGGAGTCAAGCAAGTGTGTGGCCATAGAAGATGACATGTATCTTTCACCTTTAAACCTTGGCATGATAGCCTCATATTATTATATCAGCTACACCACCATTGATCTCTTTAGCTCATCCTTGACTGCAAAGACAAAGCTGAAGGGGCTCCTTGAAATTCTTGCTTCTGCTTCAAAGTATTCACAAATCCCGATACGGCTAGGTGAAGAAGAAACTGTAAGAAAATTAATAAATCATCAAAGATTTTCTGTTGATAAACCAAAATATAATGATCCCCATGTGAAGGCAAATGCATTGTTGCAAGCTTACTTCTCTAGGCATGTTATTGGTGGGAACCTAGCACTTGACCAGCGAGAGGTCCTCCTCTCTTTGAGTCGGCTTCTTCAGGAAATGGTGGATGTTATTTCTAGTAATGGTTGGTTGAACCCAGCTCTTGCAGCAATGGAATTGACCCAGATGGTTACCCAGGGTCGTGATTCTGTCTTGTTGCAGCTTCCACATTTTATGAAGGAACTTGCCAAAAAGTGCCAGGAAAATCCAGGTAAAAGCATTGAGACGGTTTTTTATTTAGTTGAGATGGAGGATGACGAAAGACGTGATTTATTGCAGATGTCAGATGCACAGTTGTTGGACATTTCTCGTTTTTGTAACCGCTTTCCAAACATTGATCTAGCATATGATATATTAGAGAGTGATGATGTGAGCGCTGGGGAAAATGTTACATTGCAAGTTACTCTTGAAAGAGATCTAGAAGGAAGACAGGAATTAGGTCCAGTTGATGCACCCAGGTATCCCAAACCAAAAGAAGAAGGTTGGTGGCTAGTTGTTGGGGATCCAAGTAGCAATCAGTTGCTGGCTATTAAGAGAGTATCACTTCAGAGAAAATCTAAGGTTAAGCTTGATTTCACTACACCATCAGAGCTTGGAGAAAAGAAATATACATTATATTTCATGTGTGATTCATATCTTGGGTGCGATCAAGAATATGAATTTACAATTGATGTGAAGGAAGCAATGGAAGTAGACAAATATGTAAGAGAATGAGATGCTCTTTCCAGAGGAATGATTTTTACAATTTGTCAAGCTGCCTTTGCAATTAAGCATGGGAGCTCCTTATTTTTATACCCCTAAGATTTTAGTATAATATAAGTAGTACAGTTTCTAAATACCAAAGGATTGACTTTAATTTTATTGAATTTGCTTTACTTTGCAATAAACATTTGCTGATTAGTTGACACATTTGAAATGAATAGTGTTTATATATTCATTGTTGTATTTGAACAACTAACAAATTTGGATTTTGGATTTGGATGAATGAATCTCTCCTATTAAGAGGCTTCCAGTTTTGAATCACTTTAAGTATGTATTGAATATTGAAGAGATTAAATCTATTTATTTGAATTACTTATAGAGTATCAATCTCTTTGAACATCGACGGCACATTGTTTTACATTGCTTGATTTTTGTATCGGACCCTTTGAATCCAGCTGGGGTGTCGAATTGTATTTTTTTTAAAACATAGAGAACGTCGGTCAACCGATGCTCAAGCATCATAAAATGCAACGAAAGGCCACTTCAATTACATAGTTATTATTAAAAATATATCACATTATTTGAAATGAAAGGCCACTTCAATTACATAGTTATTATTAAAAATATGTATTACTATTCTATACTGAAAGTAGTTGCTATAATTCTCTTTCTTATATGTTGATCTTTCAATCTTCTGCTAGACAAAAGAGCATCTTTATTACAAAGAGACGGACATCAAAATTTGGATCACATAGAAGAGTTAACAGTACTGGGATGACTTGTGTGGTGTTTTGCAGGCCGTGGAGGCCTAAGCAGCACCCTATGTAACCAAGAAAAACTCATAACCTCCCTTGCTCCTTTCTGGAGAAGCCTGTCAAAATGGGGTGGTAACATTGACTCAAAATGCATATGCATTTGGTGGGGTATCACTGACCTTGCTGATTGACTGGCTTGGGCCATACAGCCTGCACAATCAGCTGGGAACGTTTTCCTAGGTAGCAAATAACATAGTTTTCGAGGAGAAATTTTGGCTTAGATTTTGAGAAAGTTTTTGTACTTTACTATAACATTTAATGCTGGATATTACTACTATTACAAGTTCTAATATTTAACTGCTGCTCGATAATAAATTTTCTCTTGATTGTTTTTTCCCCTAGGGGGTTTTTCCAGGGTCTGCTTGACCAAAATTACTGTCAGATTTTTATAACTGTTTGCTGTTTTTACCTTGTTTTTTGCTGCTAGAAATGCTTAATCAACAATATATCAGTCTACAGTACATTTCTATTTAATGCTTGAGAAAAATACTTGGGTTTTGATTACTGTTGAAGTATATGTAGTATTTTGCAATAATGTTTATTGTCATAGAATTCCTACCTTATCACTTGTATTAGTTTTTTGGTTATGCTTTCAAAGTGCAAGTCGTTTGATGAGGGCGCTTTTTGAGATTGTCCTAAAAAGAGGATGGGCTCAGTTAGCCGAAAGAGCTCTTAATCTATGCAGAATGGTTAATAGGCGCATCTGGAGCGTTCAAACTCCTCTTCGTCAATTCAAAGGCATCCCAAATGATATTTTCACCAAAATTGAAAAGAAAGATTTAGCTTGCGATCGATACTATGATCTCTCTGCTCAAGAGATTGGGGAGCTCATTCGTTTTCCAAAGATGGGTAAAAGCATTCATAAATTTGTCCATCAGTTTCCAAAGTTGGATCTTTCTGCTCATGTGCAACCAATAACACGAACTCTATTGAAAGTAGAACTAACTATCACTCCAGATTTTCAGTGGGATGAAAAGATTCATGGATATGTGGAACCTTTTTGGATAATAGTAGAAGACAATGATGGTGAATATATACTCCATCATGAATATTTTATGTTAAAAATGCAGTTTGTTGAAGATGACCCAAAATTGGGCCATCTGTTGTCAAATTCCATCCACACCTTAGAATCTGCCACAAATCATTGTTTTCCATCAGTGCTCTTATTTTGGGCATGCCATTGCATCAACTCATCAATGTCTCGACATCTATACATTCGAAGCAACCGTGAGATTAGTGGAAAGTGTCGAAGAAATTTTCTAGGAGCTGAATTTGATTTCAACCCTGGTTTATACCTCCCTTCTTTACATTTAGGACATTCTGTCTCACTTGCAAGATTTTTGCGAAATAATATGCAACCATTCACACATGCGTGGATGTTTTCATACCCTAATCCTAGCTTACTTATTTGTGTTTTACATTCTCTTTGTTTTGTTGGCAATGTGGATTTAGGTGGCAACAACTCATGTAAAAATGCCAATAACTCATCAACACTCTCATTTGTCCAACCATGCACTGTTTGCAAGTTAAGGAGTACAAGAATTGTTGTTAAATGACTAAACTTGCAAGTATCATACACAGGTTTTGAAGCATCCTCCATCAACTTCTTCAAATCATCCTTGAAGCCCTCATTCAACATTCTATCAACTTCGATCCCTTCATCTAAGGTTCCGAAGTCTCCATCTGTGTTTGTTGCCTCATTGTTTATGTTTGGCACTTCTATGTCTCTCATGCTATGCAAATGTAAACTATCTGGATAATAATTTTGAGGGAAAGGGCTAATCCCGGTATGACCAAATTTTAGCATATGTTCATAAATCACTTGTCTTTTTCTCATCTTCCCACCACAACAATCATTACATGGACATGCATATTTAAGCGAGCTCTTTGCATCGGATATTCTCTCGTCGTATGCATGGTAGTCAATAGTTGTCAAAATTGGTTGTTGACTCATCTTCAATTTCCTCCATTCAATTATAAAACCGATATGTTAACTCTAACTTTCCACTATTTTCATCTATCTTTTCTTTAATTGATATGCATCAAAACCAATACATAGAGAAAAAAAACAAAGGATCAACTAATAGGTAGCACTAATAAGTAGCACTGTTGTCAATCTATATCACTACTAGTTCTAAGAATTTTGTTGCATGGGGCATGTTGTCAATCTGTAGCACTACTAGCATAAGTAGCACTACTAGTTCTACTAATAGGTAGCACTAATAAGTAGCATTGTTGTCCATCTGTAGCACTAGTAATTCTAATAATATCTAGCATAAGTAGCACTACTAGTTCTACTAATCATCATAAACCATCATAAACCATCATCACCTTGAAGCCATTTTTTTGACAATTCTTCAAGCTGGAGTCATTGAAAGTTGCTGAGACAAGATGTGCCTCAAACTTCCTCTAATTGCATTGCTTTGTATAGGAATAAAGCCGTGTAGGAAGAAATTGAACAAATTGAAAGAAGTGGTACTTGGGAATTAGTCTCACGCCCAAAGGACAAGAATTTCATAGGAACTAAATGGATTTTAAAGCCCGTCCTACAAAAAGGTATGGTAAAATTTTTGTTCTGGATGGTTAAAAAATAATAGTGTACTTTTTACTAGCACAAAATATTTTGTTTTAACTAAACTCTAGTTCATTGGGTTTTTATGCATAGGTGCTATCATTTTAATTCGAAAAGTTTTGTTTATAACAAGGGTCTTAAATTCCTATGCCAGCTTGCAAGATTATTTTCTCCAAGGGAGGGTTTTCATTTTGTCACTGGAACTAAAAAGAATGCCCCAAAACTAAAGTATAATAGTTGAGAATTATTCATTCATACTTCAATCCCATCTCTAATAGTGCAAGAGACCCATGTAATTAACTTTGCACAAGATGTACATAAAATATATATTTGAATTTAATAATTAATGGATATTACACAATGGGGTCATATCAATGGAATAGATACAATATCAATACTTGGCAAGTCAGGTATTTGTTATTAGGAGGCAAGCCAATACCAGAGGTTGTGTGGGGCAATAAAAAATATTTATTCAATTGTCAAACAACCACTGCTATGTGAAAATTAATACAAGTTGTGCCCTTCTGAGAAAGGTACCCCAGTGAAATCAACTATCAAAATGAAAGGACTGCCCCTAACTGCTCACCGTTGCGGTTTTTCTTTATGTTAGCATTCAAAATTAATTGAATGAAATCACCTATCAAAATTAAAGGTATGTCCTGTACTACTCACTGTCGCACTATTTATTTTTGTTTTTTAAACAAAAACTAAGAGTATTTGTATTAAATAGCTGAATCAGTAGGCTATTACAGAGGTCAAGCGGTTTTTCAAAAACCAATTTTTTTTGGTAGAGCCCAGAGAGCCTTTGGCTCTCTTTTTCTCAGTATAACTATTACTTTCTTTTCATCTTTCACAATTCCTATTGCAATGTAGATGCTTACAAACTGTCCTTTGAGCAAGACAAAATAAAACATAACAGTATAGGCATTAAGGATGACTACAGCTAAACAATTATATCGTTGCCTTCCATATCCTCCATAGACTGGCTGCATGGCAGATTTTTCGTCCATAGGCTTGGCTTCCTAAAGGGTGATTCTTGGCATTGCCTTCTTTGGTTTGTTTTGACATTCTTGTCTAGGTCCTTCCTTACTTCATCCTGTATACACATCTGCTCCCTCATGTTTCCATCCAGATTCCAGATTGGAGGTGCTGTGGAGGACATTTCTTAACTAGTCATATTGGAGGCATCTCCTATTTCTTAACAAGAGGAAGAAGGCAGAGATCTGGCATGCACTTCCAAATTTATAGTTTGAGAAAGGGCACACTTCCCAAGAGAATTCGGTTGGCACAACTCCCAAGACAAGACTGTAACAGTAAAAAAGAACTGTACTGCTGAATTTTATGATAGGTCGTACTGCTAATGGTAGCAGGCCTTACTGCAGACTTGAATGCACAGATTTATAGGCTGAGTTATATGCATGGAAATCGAGGCCATTAATAGCAGAGGTAATTCTATCATGTCTGCACTTTATTTCTCAGTTTGGCATGCTGTTTAAGGTGATTGTAGTAGTCCGTACAGCTGTACTTCAACTGACAGTCCGTACAGTCAAGTTGGCTCAGATTTCTGGGTGCTGGGGCATGGATTTAAAGGCATATGACAGTCTTAAAGGCGTATGGACAGCATGGCTTATAAGAAATACAAAAAAGATAGATATATAGATTTTATAAAAAGCACATGGATAACATGGGTACCATATGTGCCTTATTAGGGGCTAGACCAGGATTCCTAACTTGCACTTCAGCCTTGTGAAGGCCTTCAGTGTATCACAGGAGAACTATACAAATATATGGCTGTACCCTCATTTGAGATAAATCCATCTTTAATACATTTTATATATTATATGTGTAAATCAAAATTGTGCATTGATTTTAAATTTCTTTACATGTTATTAGAGCTTTGATGATGCTTGGATTGAGATCTTGATGTATCTGAAGTTTGTTTTTCATAGTTTTGCTTAAGTATTTATTTACCCAGCTTCAGTAAAACGAACTTAACCCATCCTTCAATGGCTATGTAAATTATATTACTATAATCTTGAAACTGCTATTTCTCATCTCAATATAGCTACTTCTTTATTGATATTTAAGTGCATGACAACAAGAAGGCCTAGGATGCCAGTTTGTAGTTGATTATAAGACTACATTAACTTGCCATTGGATAGAAATTTATAAATTCCCATGCATAAACTAGTGGGCATGGAATGATATACTCCACTGCTTGATAAGGAAAAATGGCGCTGATATTATCCATTTTGATTGCAAGGACCTTGACAATTTTATTAGAATCCTCAACTAATTCAGTTCATTTTTTTCTTTAGGGTGCTAGAAAGCTATATTTCTTTTAAAGAGAAATTAAAGCTTTACCTTGCTTAATCATTTAGGGAATCTGGATGGCCACAAATGCACAATTCTTCGAAGCTAGACATATTCCTGCATTTCAAGTTTTATCTAAGATCAAATCTCTAATTTCAAGCCATAGAAAGCCTGCTGAGCAAGGTGTCCCTTGTCAAATAGGTGATCTGGGAATAAACAGATCCCAAGTTTAAAGACTTATTTAAGCAGCCAGGCAACATCCACCAGAGTTTAATTTAGGGAGAGAGAAAGCTACTTCAACGTCCTCAACTAATTCTTTTCAATTTTTTCTTTAGGGAGCTAGAAAGTTATTTCTTTTAAAGAGAAATTACAGCTTTACCTTGCTTAATCATTTAAGGAATCTGGTAAGCCACAAATGCACAATTCTTCAAAGCTAGACATATTCCTGCCTTTTAAGTTTTCTCTTAGATCAGATCTCTGATTTCAAGATGTTACCGGATTAACTAGCGGGGCTAGTCACCGATAAACATATGAAGGAGAAAGTGACCACTGTCACCTTAGCCACTTCTCCAAACTTCTTTGGAAGTTGAAACCTACTAGGAGAGAGCCCTAATGTGAGTCTATAAGGACACTAAAACACCAAATAATGTCTTCTCTGAAGATGGTTAGTGACCAGTGCCTTATTGGAGTCAATTCAAGGAATGAAGAAAATACAGTATGAGTGTGAACTTGAATAGTGTAAGTGCGGTTAGTACATCTACTTCAGTAGAGCGTTCCAATTTTCAGTTTTAGATCATCCATGTATCATATAGCAAGTTTCAAATGTCACTCATTGCAGGTACAACATATAGCATCCCAAGGTACTGCAGTATCGCAATCATAAAGCAGTGTGAATTCAATGATATATCAGCTATGAAGGCAGCAGTAACCATCCACTATTTAAGCATAAGTCCATACGTTGGTTTTCTCATTTCAAACACACTCACCACTCTGTGCATACAGCAGTGTATAGTATGAACTTGAACTAATTATGTGACTGTCTAGTTTAGGAAAAACAAATCAGTATGTATACTTGCAAATAGGTCCTTAAACAAAATCTTTAAGTGATCCTTTACCATCATCCATAGAGTATTAGAAAGCATATGTAATATTCAGAGTGTAAACTATGATTATGTCCAAGATAACACCATTACATACAGTCTGATATAAATTTGCAAATAAGGTTTAAATAAGTCCTCCTTGTGTTACAACACTAACTAACCATCAAAATTAACTTTTGAAACCAAGGTTACAGTGTATTGTTTATATAGTCTAATATATATGCCTGCAAACAGAGGTAGTAGTAGTCTTACATTTAGTAACAAATAAAACCAATAAAAATTAACCTTCTAACGAATGTTACTATGCTTGTTGCGCAGGGTTAGAGGATTGAAATGATGGGAAAATGGCAGGGTAGACACTGTATAGGGTGTGCTGCCACTATAAGGGCAGCCCTTGTGGCTAGAATGGGGCGGAAAATACCCTAAAGTGTAGACAGATCCATTTTTAAACGCTTGCAGAGGTCTATCTAGAGCTTAGTGAGGATACCGAGGGCACAACAGAAAGAGCCTAGTGCTGGAAGGTCAGGGCTGTTTACTCACTAAAAATTTAATTCTCCAAAATCATGATGGATGGAAACTCTCTGGTGAGGGGCCGGATAAGGTTTTTATCCAACATTCACTAAAAATTTATCATTTCACTATTTAAGCATAAGTCCATACATTGGTTTTATCATTTCAAACACACTCACCACTCTGTGCATACAGCAGTGTATAGTATGAACTTGAACTAATTATGTGACCGTCTAGTTTAGGAAAAATAAATTAGTATGTATACTTGCAAATAGGTTCTTAAACAAAATCTTTAAGTGATCGTTTACCATCAGCCATAGAGTATTAGAAAGCATACGTAACATTCCGAGTGTAAACTATGATTATGTCCAAGATAACACCATTACATACAGTCTGATATAACTTTGCAAATAAGGTTTAAATCAGTCCTTCTTGTGTTACAACACTAGCTAACCATCAAAATTAACTTTTGAAACCAAGATTACAGTGTAGTGTTTATATAGTCTAATATATATGCCTGCAAATAGGGGTAGTAGTAGTCTTACATTCACTAACAAATAAAACCAATAAAAAGTAACCTTCTAACGAATGTTACTATTCTTGTTGCGTAGGGTTAGAGGATTGAAACGATGGGAAAATGGCAGGACAGACACTGTATAGGGTGTGCTGCCACTGTAAGGGCAGCCCTTGTGGCTAGAAAGGGGGCGGAGATTACCCTAAAGTGTAGATAGATCCCTTTTTAAATGCTGGCAGAGGTCTATCCAGAGCTTAGTGAGGATACTGAGGGCACAACAGAAAGAGCCTAGTGCTTGAAGGTCAGGGCTGTTTACTCACTAAAAATTTAATTCTCCAAAATCATGATGGATGGAAACTCTCTGGTGAGGGGCCGGATAGGGTTTTTATCCAAAATTCACTAAAAATTTATCAGTTCAATATTAAAGCATAAGTCCATACATTGGTTTTATCATTTCAAACACACTCACCACTCTGTGCATACAATAGTGTATAGTATGAACTTGAACTAATTATGTGACTGTCTAGTTTAGGAAAAACAAATCAGTATGTATACTTGCAAATATGTTCTTAAACAAAATCTTTAAGTGATTGTTTACCATCAGCCATAGAGTATTAGAAAGCATACATAATATTCAGAGTGTAAACTATGATTATGTCCAAGATAACACCATTACATACAGTGTGATATAAATTTGCAAATAAGGTTTAAATCAGTCCTTCTTGTGTTACAACACTAGCTAACCATCAAAATTAACTTTTGAAACCAAGATTACAGTGTAGTGTTTATATAGTCTAATATATATGCCTGCAAACAGGGGTAGTAGTAGTCTTACATTCAGTAACAAATAAAACCAATAAAAAGTAACCTTCTAACGAATGTTACTATGCTTGTTGCGTAGGGTTAGAAGATTAAACGATGGGAAAATGGTAGGGCAGACACTGTATAGGGTGTGCTGCCACTGTAAGGGCAGCCCTTGTGGCTAGAAAGGGGGCGTACAATACCCTAAAGTGCATATAGATGCATTTTTAAATGCTGGCAGAGGTCTATCCAGAGCTTAGTGAGGATACCGAGGGCACAACAGAAAGATCCTAGTGCTGGAAGGTCAGGGTTGTTTAATCACTAAAAATTTCATTCTCCAAAATCATGATGGAGGGAAACTCTTTGGTGAGGGGCCGGATAGGGTTTTTATCCAACATTCACTAAAAATTTATCATGTCATAGTACTTACCATGTATTTTGTAAGCAAAGAAGGTGGTGTTGACACCAGAGGTGCAGAATTCGCGGCGCGCCTCTTCAAAAGTCTCCAGGTTCTCTCCAATGCTGCTTTATCCATGGCAGCTATGGAAATTAAATAGATAAATTGTGAAATAAACCGTGGTTAATATCGATCCCAAACTCCTCAATGGGTATGACCAATATCCATATCCAAAACCCACCAAACCCTCCAATGTTTGGCGCGAACGGTTAGGCCATTTGACAAGAAGTAGCAGGTTGAGCAGCAATCTAAATTATCGAAATTGAAGGATGGTAAGGAAAATCGGAATGCCATTGCTGCTGGAATGTCGTTTCTACTGGTCAAGACCATTCGACAAACCATGAAAATAAAATATTTGTGTGTTTTCATATATATTTTTTTATTTTTATTATTTAATTTGGATAATGGTATTTTTTTTCAATTTTTTTAGGTATATGGTATTTTTTTGGGTATATGGTATATGATATTTAATTTGGATAATGGTATTATTTAATTTGGATAATGTATATTTTTTTTTATTATTTTTTTTCATAAATTATGTTTATAGTGGAAATAAATTATGTTTATAATAAATTATTTTTTATTTTTTTTCCAGAAGATCTACATCATGTGGAGAGGGAGAGTGTGAAAGGGTGAGTTTTTAGGCATGATTTCATTCCAGATTTTGATCATCTCCCCAATCGAAGCAGAGGGATCAAAAGCTGTGAGATTTAAGATATCACAAACATGAATAGCAACCATCCTCCATACACGGAAATTGTTAAATAAGTGCTCAATAGTCTCTTCATCCTCGCAGCAGAGAACACAAATCCCAGGGCCATGATAGCCCCTTTTCTGGAGATTCTCCCAGGTGAGAATCCTATTCTGAATAGAGAGCCAAATAAAGTAAGAGATCTTGTTGGGAAGGGCTCTATTCCATAGGGAGGACTTTGCAGGACTAGGAGCAGGATGAGAGTGTGAAAATACAATGCAATAATAAACTGCCTTAGATGTGATAGAACCAGCATTCTCTTTATAGGTCCAAACAAGATCATCTGAACTGTTAGAGAGGCAAATACCCACTCCAATAAGACTTTCAATGTAATTATTCCAGATAGTAGAGTAAGATCCACCAAGATCCAAATATTCTGAAGTATACCAATAGCACCTCGAAGACAGCGTATTACGGGCTTGCGCGAGAGAGCAAATATTCAGGTCTTCCAGGTAAGACCGCATATCTTCAGGGAGACTATAGGAGGATCAAAAACCAACGATAGGATCGATACCTAAGAGAATATTTTCACCATTTCCCACCTGCCATGCCAAATGTAAGCCCATCCAAGGGAGGGTCTGAACAAAGCCTCTCCAAATAGCTGAAGCACAGCGCATGGTAAAATTCTTATTCCTGAGCCATTCAACCATAGTGGAGCATTTAATATATTTAGAGAGAAGGACCTGTTTCCACAAACCATTTGAATGAAGAACCCTCCATAAATTTTTGAGACGGAGGGAAATACTGAACCAATGAAGGTTCTTGATACCCCAGCCCCCACATTCCTTTGGCCATGACAGGTCATTCCAGCTTGCCAAATGAAACTTTTTGTTTTTATCAGAGGACCCCCAGAGAAAGTTAAACATGATACTTCTGAGCTTCTACAAGATGGTGGCAGGGATAGGAGCAAGTTCCATCCAATAAACAGGAATGCTAGAAAGGACAGATTGCACTAGAACTAGTCTGCCTCCCAGGGAAAGATACTGGAAGGTCCAGTTACTAATGCGCTTTTCAAATTTTTGGAGAAGCCAAATCTAGTCATTAACACGATACCCAAGAGGTTTTAGAAAATAACCCAGGTAAGTGAAACCAAAATGAAGAGGTAACATTCTATAGGGCATAGAACTAGCAAAAGTGTTTTGTACTGCATTGTCCATATTACAGTAGAGAAGACAAGACTTTTCAACATTGATTTTCATACCAGAGGCCTTGCTGAAAGTTTCCAGAATTACTTCAAAGGCCAACCAATAAAGGAGAGTACCTGAGCCCATCAAGATAACATCATCCACGAAGAGAAGGTGGGAGAGGGCAAGAGAGTGAGATATTTGAATGCCTCTAATGAGACCATTGTTCCTGGCATCCCGAATAAGAAGACTAAGACCCTCTATAACAAGAATAAAGAGGAGGGGGGATAAAGGACAGCCTTGACAAATACCTCGCGAAGCAGTGAAAAAGGGCGAGGGGGTTCCATTAACCAGGACCGCGAAATTGACTGAAGTGATACAAGCCATACTCCAATTAATAGTAAGAAGGGGAACACCGATTTGGATCAGGATGAGTCTGACATAGGACCAGTCCACATGGTCAAATGCCTTGGTGAGGTCAAGCTTTAGAACGAAGGCACAAAGATTTTTAGTCTTGATGGAGTGAAGAACCTCCTGAACAATACTAATAGGCTTAGAGATTTGACTATCCTTAAGGAAGACAAATTGTTCCCGAGAGATACCCAAATACAAGAAGGGCTTGAGCCTCCCTACAATAATTTTAGCAATAAGTTTATAGAGCAGGTTGCATAAAGAAATGGGTTGGAAATTGGAAAAGGTATGGGGTTTGTCTTTCTTAGGGATAAGGGCCAGGAAATTCGAGTTCAAAGAAGGGGGGACAAACCCCGAAACCCTTGTCTGGTCAATAACCTTGAGAAGAATAAGGCTCAAGAGATCAAAGAAATGTAAGTAGAATTCAACAGGCCAATCGTCAGGACAGGGGCTACGGTCAATTTTGTGAAGACTCACTGGCTTTGAGAGGAGAGATGACTGCTCAGAGGGGATAAATCTGGGAAAGAGCGAGATAACTTTAAGTTGTTGATCAAGGCTAGTAGAACCCTCATCTTTGTAAATATTTGCAAATAAATATTTACCCATTTCCTTTAGGGAGGCCTCATTCTCAACCAAAATCCCATCATGGTCTTCAAGCCCTTCTCCCCGAGGCCACGACATGAAAAAACTTTGTATTCGAATCACCCTGAGAAGCCCATTTAATTCTACTTTTCAGCTTCCATGTGAGAAGGAAATGTTGCATGATTCTATGTCTCTCAGCATTCAAAAGTGATAGGGAGACAATATGCTCCGAAGAGAGAATGCCCTTAGTAGGACCAACAAGGATGGATTCTATAGCTAATTCCAGGTTGGTGGATTCCAATACTAGACTGTCAAATTTTTCTTTGGTCCACCTTTTAGTGGCAGATTTGAGCTTTCTCAAAGAGAGGCAAAGATCTTCAATGTCATCTATAGAATCCGGATTGAAAGAAGAAGCCCACTCTCAAATGAACCAAGCAATAAAGTCTGGATCCTCAAGCCAAGATCGATTAAATTTGAAATGGTAATCATTAGAGGAAATTTGGGGTCTAAAATGGGA
The DNA here is from genome assembly GCA_001517045.1 of Pseudotsuga menziesii. Classification (NCBI taxonomy): domain Eukaryota; kingdom Viridiplantae; phylum Streptophyta; class Pinopsida; order Pinales; family Pinaceae; genus Pseudotsuga; species Pseudotsuga menziesii. The sequence goes on from LPNX011222317.1 coordinate 33,314, forward strand.
CTTATAAGAAAACATGCCAAAATAAGTTTTTGTGAGTTGGAATTCAAGAACCAATAGAATTTCAATAAAATAAGTCAACCATAATGGTTGAATTGACATATTTGTCATTAAAAAAAACTACTTTTTTTGTTCGTATTTTTGACATATCTCATTGTGTTTCTACTCAAATTTTGATTGGGAGAGCTCGTTGGATGCGGAATTTGATTCCGCATCGAACGAGTTCTCCCAATCGAAATTTGAGTAAAAACATAGGGATATATGTCGAAAATATGAACACAAAAAGTAGTTTTTTTCTTTCTTCCTCCACAATTAATCAATATTATTTTATTATTTTAACTATTATTTTATTATTTTCCTTAGGAGGCCCATTTTAGACCCCAAAATTCCTCTAATGCATGGGACCCCTTCCAGGTATTCCACTCGAAAACAATGGGGAAGTGGTCAGAGAGATCCAATCACTTAATCCAGGTCTTATAAGCTCCCAGAGAGGGAATCAGATAACTTGAGATAAGGAACCTGTCTAAACGCTTGCTGATACCTTCACTTCCAGCTCTGCCATTACGCCAAGTAGGCCCAGACTCACTTGGAGCCACATCCACCAAACCTATAGACTCAAAGAGAGATAGGAAGTGGTTCGATAGTGGGTCCAAAGAGGCTTTGACTCCCCAGAATTCAGAAGATCGAAGGATAAGATTTAGGTCCCCTCCAATCACCAGATGCGGTAAGTTGAGAATGCCCCCTCTGAAAGCATTGTCCCAGAAAAGTTCACGGTCCCTATAAGGACCATAAACATTCAGGATTTTGAGAGGGATAGTTGGAATCCCCCGAATAGAGGCCTGGAGCAGAATACCCATACATGTATGATAAGCCTTACAATTGACCATCGAAGGATTCCAAGCTGAGGGAAGACCTACCAAAAGCCCCTTCTCACTGATAGCACAGTACTCCCGGGAGGGGAGTAATTTAGAGAAGGCGATAAGAGCGGGAGAATCACTACACATAGTTTCTTGTAACAGAATAATATTAGGTTTAAGAGAACTGAAAAGAGCTCGAAGGCTGAGAGATTTGGTCCTCCCTCCTAGATCCCGTGAGTTAAGGGAGAGAATCATCATCTAGTAAAATCTCTTGGGGCGGTCAAAGCTCTAAGTCCCCTGGAAGAGAATCCTCTGTCAGCTTCCTCGATACAAACAGATAGTGGGATGTAAGGGGGAGAAGCATAGGAAAGTTCTGCCTTTAAGCTCTGTTTCCCTTTGGGAGGCTTCCTCATAGTCACATTAGCAAACCTAATGGAGTTTATATGTAGGGTGGAGGGGGAAGAGGGCGAAGTGGCAGTAAAAATAGGGAGGGATTTTTTGAGGGTGGGGTCAGAAAAGGAGGGGGAAGAGGTAGGGCTGGGGGGGGGAGGGGATAAGACCACATGGAGGAGGATCATGAGAAAGTGGGGGGAAATCCACAGTCGAGTCAAGAGCAGGAACATCCGAGTGAGGAAAGGGTGGTTGAATGTTCAGGGGATGAGCAATGACAGGATTGTGAGGGAGAGGAATAATCTCAGTCACTGGAGAGGAGGAATCTTGAGGAGGAAATGAGGTCAAGTCAGAAGGAGGAGTCACATGTGACAGGGAAGGTCTTCTCCCAAAGTTGTAATGTTGCGTACCAAGGTTACTCTAGATCTTTTAATAAGGATAAATGATGCAGGGGAATCACTCTTAAATTGCAACATGGCCATTCGAAAATTAAGATTCTAAATTTTACAAAAGGGAGTGGGTTTCCCTTAATTGAATATTCTCTATATGTTTAGGTTAGTGGTAATCAATTTAGTGAACTAGTTCTGGAAAGAATTGAGTTAGCTTTGTTGTCAATGGAAGAGTTAAGTTAGAAATAGGATAGAATGCAGTTGAATTCATTTAGGATATCTTGTGAAGCTGTCAGATTGTTAGCATAAATTTAGGAATTAACTATCTAATTCTATATTTAGTTTCCTTCTCCTTTTGTATATATTCTGAATTAGTCTGTTAAAAGGTTGGATTCTTCAAGTAATGGAAGGCTTATTTCCATATGAGATTGTTGTAATCCCCAAAGTTAATTAATGAGTCTTACAATTCCTGGGGGATGCTCATGAATCTTACAAATATAACAATATTAAGCAGATTACGTAGTTCTAATATTTGGGAAAGCAATATACTTTACTACAAAAAAAGAGGTGCAACAGCAGGTAATTAAGACTTGCACAACTCCTCTCGTACGTGTTTCTGGAAGGGGTCCTGTAGGGAAAGTAAAGAGTCCAAGTCCCTCCCTTGAACCTTGAAGCAAGGAAATTCTTAGATATTATAAACTTTAGTCTAAAATACTATACACAACATTTTTGGTCTACCAACCCTTGAATTGCTAGTTCTTGAGTTTTATCTGTAAACATAGCAATATTATTATGAACCTTGGCAGGTCTGACCTATTTTCGGGGCTGAAACTTGTGAAAATCACAGGATATCCAATAATAGATTTGATCGTAATTATGGCCTATTATAATGCATCTATAGGTGTAGCATTCCTCTGTTACTGTAAGGGAATTATGATCTAGCCATTTCATCTCCACCACATCCACAACAAAGAAAAAAAACATGAATAGAAAAAAAAACACAATAGATAATCAAGAAAAACACAAACAAACCTGAAGGTCTAAACATTGATGTCATTCTGAAGGCAGTGGAGACCCAACGTGAAGCTCAATACCAATATTTGTCAGTTTCATTTTCTGTCCACCAACACCAATCTCATCACCATGTTTAGAATTGCCTGAATTCCAATTCCATTTACTCTTCTTAGATGTGTCTTCAAGCATCTTCTTAGATTCAGACAAATTACTTGTAAATCTAGTCCTCTTAGCCTAAGTATTCAACACCGTAGGTCCGCGTCAGAATTGAACTCCCTGTACAGGTGCCTGAAGGATAAAGAAAGAAAACAATTCTTTAGGAGCCCAATCCTTTTCAACCAACAATCATATATAACTTAGTGACTGCAACTTGGTGAGACCTCTGGCCCAATCAATTATCATGACCTTTGATTCGCCAAAAATAGATCAAAGCTAGAGATTTTTTTTTTTTTGCAAACCATAAAAGCCCCAATAAGGATAAAAGTTCATGCAATTGCTTTGTTGGATCTTTGAAGATTGAGGTGCATGGCACTAATATTACTAATAGAAGGTAGACAACTTACAAAAATTACACTTCATTGCCAAATTTGCAATTTTCCATGACACAATTAAAAATGACTAACATAAACGACTAATTCATATTCTTCTAGCTAGTCATTTTTTATGTCGTGACTAAATTAGTCATTTATTTTAGTCATTTTTAACTCAGCCACTTATTATCTAGTCATATTTGTTAACTGGTGACTAAATTAGTCATTAATTTTAGTCGTTTATAGTTGAGTCAATCAAAATTGCTCATATTTAGTAGTAAATCACTTGGAAAATCTGTGGTGACTAGAATTTTTAGTCACCTAGTAGCTAATTCCTCATTTTGTACTAGTGGATTCTCGTCTTGCCTTCCCCTAATCGAACTTATGCTCAGAGTGCTTTTCAACAATACAACCCTTGCAAATTCCAGTGGTAGATTTGATGGCCAAGAGGCCTTCAACCATAGAACTAATCTATAATTTCTGTAATTATTTGAATTTCAAGTGGTTGAACCTCTCATGCCAAAATATACTAACTTCATTTCCATGAGTGAACAATGCGGTGGGCTTTGCATCCGCCACAAAATGGGAGAACTTGTAGGATTTTGTGTGATGTTTTGCAAGGTATTTTGCTACAAGTTTTCTGGATGCAAGTTATGTGATCTCTACATCATTCGGGATAAAGGATACTCTCTTGGGCACTCCCATATGTGTCATTTGATAAACACTTAGAAGGTTTGATGCAAGATATGGTACATATAGAACATTGGAAAAATAACCATGCTCAAGATCTACAGTACCTTGTCCTTCAGATATGATTGTGGAGTCATCTCCCATGTGGATGGGAATGGCTTTGCTGGTATCCAAATATGATAAAGAGTCTCTTTCAGTCATCATGTGATTCAAAGGTCTGGAATCTATCAAGAGTGCTTTGAAATTCGAAGTTATTTTCATCAGAGCATGACCTCTTTCATGCCGTGGTTCACGATCTTGCTTGTCTCTCCTCCGAAATAGTTCCTAAATATTGATGTGATTTTTCTCAAGAATAGAAGTAGGTTCATTAAGTTGCTTTTTCATGCAGGAATGTTCAGGGTGGAAGCCCTTCCCGCAGTATGAACACTTGAATTTTTCCTTTCCATGATTCCCTTTTCTCTTGTTCTTCTTCGAGCTGGAAGGCTTTTTATGCTGCTGGTTTTCAACTTTATGATTACGAGCTTTGAATTTGGTTTTTGGGTTCTTCTGCTGCTTTCCTTTACCCTTAATATATTCGGCCCCAGAGACATGGAGGGCTTGATTACAGGAGGATCCGATGATCCCCATCTAGACAAGCTTATCATGTTCACGTGTTAGGGACTCAATGAAGGCATTGAGTGAAGGCATCTTCCATCTAGGTGTTGTGACCTTCCACACACAGAATGTAGATACAAACACTAACTAATCAGCTCCAATTTTGGAGAGTATGGTGAGGATGAGCTGATCATCCTCCTTCTACACCTTATACTACTTCAACAGTAAGACAATGTTCTTGAACTTTGTGAAAGAATCATTTAGAATATTGAAATTGGAAGGTTGGAGAGACATCAACTCGTTTTCAAGCTAGTATACTCTCAGATCATCCTTTTTTCCATACAGGGTTTCCAATTTGTCCCCAATTTCCTTTGGAGTCTTCTATCTTGAGATATGGAAAAGAAGATTTTAGGAAATAGAGAGGCACAAGAATCTGAATGCTTCATCTTTCTTCTTCAAGAATCTAGCTTTATCTGTCACAGAAGTAGGCTCTTCTTTAGTGTCCATAGTGACTCGATAGATTCATCTAGCACGTATTTGGATCTCCATATCTCCTTTCCATGAATGGAAATTGAACAGATTCAAGAGTTCTATAGAAGAAGCCATTTCAAACTGCTGGAGTGGATGCTTTCATATGTTAAAACTTGCAAATCACAAGAAAAGGGGCACTGTAAGGTCACATAGCCTACACATTTTAGGATTTCATCACACCCAGCATACTTAATCAAGCAAGATTGACCAACAATTCCTTAACTTGGGCTATTAAGCTGTAAGCCTTGGCTTTTGGTGCATTGCTGGATTTTTGAGCTTTTGCTCAATTTTCATGCAAGATATTTCAAAAACCTTGTTTTTGAGAGATCTGAGCTCCGTCCCTCCATGAGATCTGATACCATATTAATTTTTCACAGTGATCTAGGGACTAAGAACACAATCACTCAAATAATTTAGACAATTAAGCATAAAATTGGCATAAGGGTGCTGCAATGGAAGTAGAATCTTTGTATAATCAATAAAGAATGAGTAATACAATACAATGATCATGCAAGATGTATGAATTCCAAGACAATTCGAATTCCCAAGGAGGTCATTTGAATTGAATGAATGGGTGTAGCTTAACTAACTATAAGCCACAGTAAACACACAAGTTAACCCACTGATCAAGTCCTGATTGTCTCAATCGAGTCCTAACTAAAGTTGGAGTGAAATGGATGATTGAGTCTAACTAAGAGTATCTTAGAGACATGTCACTACATGCCAACCAACAATTGGTAGTGCATCATTAACTCCAATGAACCCCGATGAGGTTAAATGAATTCAAACTGGCCATTAGAAGTGGTTGGAGGCGCCCTTGTTGACTCCAGTTCATAAATATTAATAAAAATAATCAATATAATGAATGGAGGCACCTTGACCACTCAAGTTAACTAATTGTAACCATCAACTAGAAATAAGGTGCATTTATGACACTCATATCACCCCCGGAGTGCTCTAGTTAGCCTCCCCGAATGAAGGAGAAGGCTTACTTGGCCTCCTTGAATGAAGGTAGGCATGGCTGTGCTCATGCTGATTTCATAGTGTGCTCATCTGATGCTGATTAAGTCAATAAAACTTAATCTAGTGGTTTAACAAGGTCAATTTGACCAAATTAAGTGTGCATGGTGGGTAAGTTCCTCCACCTATTCTGTTTGTTTGTTGTTTGCTCTCGACTCTAGTGTGCATGAAGGAGAATAAACTCACTAGTCTCAATGGGAAGGTAAGGTGTGGAATTTTTTTTTTCTTAGAAACATGTTCTCTATAGCTTGTAACCAGATAGCTTACTTCTCATCGTGTTATTGACCATTTGCAGGGTTACAGAGTTGGCGAGGAAAAATTTCTAGTTCGTAGCTTTCTAAACGAGAAGTGGGAAAACATTACCCTTATTGTAATCCTTCTAACAAGTTGTTACTTGTTCGTTATTGGATTTAGAAATAGTTTTGAAATTTTTCTTGGTTGGGGTTTAATTTGTGGTGTTCCTTGGAATTCGGGTCTAAGTTTGTAAAGAATTGAGTTTTTTAAATAATATGACTCTTTCAGTGAAGCGAAACTTGGTGCCTTGACAGGCTCTATGTATAATATTTATAAATCGTATTTTTAATTATATTATGTAACCAAGGCAGGACCATTTCTTCCAATTGTGCAATGGGCACAGGTGACACTATGTAAATTGGTTACGTCTTTACGAATATTGTGTGTGTAAATTAGTTTTGCATTGATGTTTATTATACTACTTTGTTTTTAAACTTTGTTTATTATTCAGGTGGAAATTACCTTCGTCGATTGTAATGGTTTCATGGATGGCTGAAGAGTTAGCGCAAATGACGTTGGAACCCACCATTGTGGCTACGATCAAGAATAGATTTTAGACTTACAGTTGGGATTTATAATGTGAAAATGAAAATGTATGGTAAACTGTTGTTTATTTTATAGCAGGTTTTTTAATTCTTTAGAGCGTTTAAATCTTTGAATGAAGAAGGCCAAGGCCATAGATTATAGCATGTATGGATTATAAGGGTCTTACGACCTCTATGTTAAAGGACTAGTTTGAGATACATACCTCATACAAACTATGTATAGTGTGGCTCTATGTAATAATAAAAATACCTCTCAGGATTCGATCCTCGGTCGTTGCTTATGATTAGATTTATAAATGGATTACTGTGTATAGTGTTATTATGGTTTTTAATATAACAAGCACTGTATTTTCTTTTATGTATGTGAAATGGAAATTGGTTGTCTACAAGATTCGTTCCTCCAATCTTGGCGCAATGGCTTGGTTATTATATGATTTTTCTATGTATAGATAATAATGTGGTTCTTATTTGGGCATTTTGAGTGTCCACAGGACTCGATCCCGCGACCCCGTTGCACTAACAGGGTTCTTAATTTAATTATTTTAATGCTACTTTGGTTATTTGTTATATGATGGTTGTGAGTAATTATTGAATGGGACTAGAATATAGACCAATGAATGGCCTAGATACTTGATCTGTTTATTTGATTATGATAATGTTTATTTTAATGAAACTGATTTGGTATTTAGCGTAATTTTATTTATGCAAACCTTGAAAGATCTTCACTGTTATTTATCTTAGATTTAGTATGGGATTTTTATAATTTGTGCTTAGATGTAATTATTATCTTGGTAGATTAGATTTTTAATTTTATTTCATAACTTTTAGTACACACACACACACACACACACACACACACACACACACATATATATATATATATATATGTCAATAGTATACTAGTTATATACTAATAGTATACTAGTTAGTTTCTTGTTATTATAATTAGATTATACTAAATTAAATCTAGGTTTTAATTGAAGACTTATATCTAAACTAGTATTTAAATGAGAAAGGCTCTGCCGACAAATGAAATATGCTATAGGCCAAATAACAGCTAGGTAATAGATCTGAAATAAAACCTAGTTTGTAGGAAACACAATTTAAGCAGTAAAAATAATACAGAATTAAAACTAAGGTGAAAAAAACCTAGATAAATATTTATAGATGAATTAAGTTTACAGAAGTGAATAAGATGAACAGACCCTGGATAAATCTAGCATAGGAAATAAATTATAGCCTAGGGTTATGATTTAAAATGTTGATGTATTTGTAACTTCAGAATATATTCATTTGTATATCTTATGTATTGTACCCCGATGTTCCTATTAGGAACTATCTATAATGTAAAAAAATCATGTAAAGTCATTGAGATTAACCATCCATTGTAAGTCGGGGAAATAGTCCCCACAATTGAGTTAAGGTTAACCCTCTATGTTGATCGGAGGGCAAAGTCCCCATAGTTGTGGGGCACTAGGGTTATTAGACTCTCCTAGAGAAGGCAGCCCTGGTAAGTAATTGTTAAGTGAGGCCAACTTGTTGGAGTGGACATTAAGTGAACAAAAGAATATAAATAGAGAGTGGGCCTCTCTATTTATTACACACACACGCTAACTAGGGCACATGAGTGAGAGAGGAGAAGTTCTCTCAAGTGAGAGAGAGAGAATAGCTATTGGAGATCACCTTTTCTATATTTTGGTTTTATTACTATCATTGGTGCTCATTCTATCTCCAAGGAAGTTGCACGGTTTTCTCCTTTATGGTTTCCCCAAAGAAAATTCTTTGTGTCTCTTTTCTCTTGTGATTTTTGCTGTGAATGTTATTCTCTTAGATAAGATCCTAGATCATATTGCTTAAATGATAAAAATATAACATAAAATGTAAACCCAGAAGATTTAAACAGAATACAAACACATAGGGTTAGAAAATATATTGTAAATATTTATGTAATTTATCCAACATTTATTCTAGTAAATGAAATAGGCAGTCCAGCATCTCATACCTCTAAATTGAAGCTCCTTTAATGGCTTAAAATTGCATACTTAAATAACCATAATTAACAATTCATAATTCCTACTCTAACCTCTATATTAGATGACCAAATCACTTGGTAACTACCATGTTCCACCCAACCATAACCTGGAACCGTTCTTAGTTTCAATCCAAATTCCCCTCGAGCTAGTTCCAACATGAAAGTAGCTTAGAGCTCCTAGGTAAGGTTTCCTGGCTAGTATATCAGGTCTGGATCAGTTCTCATTTTTCCCTTCAAGAAAATGTTCTCCAAGAATTCACTTGAAAATATAAACAGGAATAAATAATGAATCCACAAAAGATAGATCAAATCCCTAAGCCCTTCCTTGGCTTGAGACTTTATAGATAGAATTTTCAATCAAAGGGACAGTTAAATCAAGAATTGCTTCATATATTGATTTATCTCTTTTCATTTAATTTATTACTTTTAATATTTAACTTAGGAACTTTTATCTAGTTCCTAATTTGACTTTTATAGGTATTATACTATTTATTATTTTTTAGTAATAAATAATAATGGCTGAAGCTTTTCTTTCTTTCTTTCATCATTAATATTATTGCTCTATTTATTCTTTATACATATCATGTATAAAATACATAACAATATAACATTTATTAACATTTGTCCTTGTGCATCATATAACATGATCCCTAGACTTATGGCACTTCTTCATTAAGGTCAAATAGGTAGATGGTTAGGTCTACACGCTAGGCAACTCTAAACATCCTTGCATGTTGGATTCCATCGTATAACATGGTAGTTCTTCAATATTTCATGAGATCGAAAAATTCAAAATTTCATTTAATCATTTATAAATAAGTTAGATGAGATCAATGTTTTTCCTCGAGTCATTTTCACTCGAAAATCATTAATTCTTTTCAGTATCTCCTAGCGCTTACTAGATCCCATACTCAACGTTAAAAATAGGGAGTTACAAACTTAGTGCAATTCCAGAGCTCTTCTCTCAACACTAATGCTAGGATGCCATTGTACGATACACCTAGGGATACAATGGCCAAGGATCCGATGTTCCAGAGCTTATGCTTAACATCAACATGGAAGGCTCCAAGGCCTATGCCCAACACTTCCAACTTATCTTTTTATGTGTTCCAACACTTCACACTCAACACAAATATAAATACTCATGTTCTCCAGAGCTTCTTGCTCAACACAACATCAATTACTCATGTGCTCTAGAGATCCTTTCTCAACGAAAAACATATCATCAAGTATGTGCTTCAGGTTCCATGCCCAACAAAAACACGCATATGTGTGTGTGTGTGTGTGTGTGTGTGTGTGATGAATAATTGGCTTACGCCCAATATACAAAACAAATCATCATGTTCATATGTAGTGGGGTCTTCGACCCAATATATCAAAGTAAAACATCAAGATAACATCATAATTAATAGGCTCATGCCTATAAGTGTTAGGTAAAAAATTAGGGATAATACAATAATATATCCAACACTTAATCTAGATACTGAAATAGGTAGTAAAGAACCTCATATGTGAAAATTGAAGCTCTTCTAATGGCTGACACATGCACACTCAATTACCCAGCATTAACAATTCGTAGGACGATCTCACCTTTGTATAGATGAATGAATCACTTGGGAACTACCACGTTCCACCCAATGTTGATCTGGAACCATTTCTAGTTTCAATCTGGATCCCCTAAGCTAGTTCCAACATACAAGTAGCTTAGAGATCCTAAGGTAAGGCTTCCCTAACCAGTATATTAGGTGAAGATCCATTCTCCTTTTTCCTCTTAGGAAAGTGTTCTCCAAGAACTCTCTTGAGAATAATAAGGAAGAATAATGACTCCAAAAAGATGGTAGAGATCCCCAATCCTCTCTTTGTCTTGGGACTTTATGGACAGAATTTTCAGTCAAAGGGACAGTTAAATCAATAATCATTTGATTTCTTGATTTAAACGGTTTCATTTAATTTAGGTACTTTTAATATTTAAACTTAGGAACTTTTAATTAGTTCCTAATTGAACTTCTGAAGGTATTATAATATTTAATTTTCTCTTAATAATAATAATAATAGATGTAACTTTTCCTTCTTTCTTACATTATTAATATTATTACCATGTGTACTCTTTATACATGCTTTGTATGAACTATATAATACTTTATTATTTGTTAACATTTGTCTTAGGGTATCACATATTGTGATCCCTAGACTTATGACACTTTCTTCATTAAGGTCATTAGGTAGCTGGTTTGGTATACTAGGCTAGGAAACTCTAAATCCCCTTGCATGTTGGATTCCCTCGTATAACATGGTAGTTCTTCAATACTTAATGAGAATACAAAAATTCAAAATTTCATTTAACCACTTCTAAATAAGTCAGATGAGATCAATATTTTTCTCGAGTCGTTTTCACTTGAGAATCCTTAATTCTTTTCAGTAGCTCCTAGCACTTACCAGAGCCCATACTCAATGCTAAAAATAGGGAGTTACAAACTTAGTGCAATTTCAAATCTCTTCGCTCAACACTCATTCTAGGATGTACTTGTAGGCTACACCTAGGGATACAATGGCCAAGGATCCGATGTTCCATAGCTTATTCTCAACATCAACATCGAAGGCTCTAGGGATTATACCCAACACTTTCAAATTATCTTTTCATGTGTTCCAGAGATTCATGCTCAGCACAAATGTCTCAAAACTCATGTGCTTTAGAGCTTCTCACTCAACACAAAACATCTCATCAATCATGTGCTTTAGGGTCCATGCCCAACGCAAGAAAACACACACACACACACACACACACACACNAAACAAATCAGCATGTTTATATGCAGTGTGGTATTTGACCAAATATATCAAAATAAAACATCAATGTAACATCATAATTAATGGGTCTCATGCCCATCATTGTTAGGTCCAAAATTTGGGATATTACACTTTGTTTATTTCAATGTATATTGGGGATGCACATTACTTCACCCACAATGTAATTACTCAACCTCATATCATTATGATTTGCAGAATCTAATGGTATAATGAATAGATGGGAGATCATTTCTTTTATGTCACTAGAACCAATGCACATAGTACAAAATTTAGATTCGATGTTGCAGGCCCCCAATTGTCATCTAAGCCTCTTGTTGGTTGTTTATACAAGCCCCCAAGGCCTGTAGCAAGATCTAGGAGGCCGATTAAGCCTCCCAAGGTCTTTAATAGGAACTAGTGGCTGTGTATCCAAGCTCGTGAGATATTACAAAATGAACTTCGTCAAGCAATGTAGCATTTAAAAAGTCAGTTCCTCCACTTTATTTGTAATATCCAAGGAATGGGTTGTACTATAGGAAAAAGGGATAAACATTATACAATTACGAGAAAACTTCATGGCTATTTATGACTAAAAGTAATTACTTGTTTTCTCTCCTTGTTTTCAGAGTAAACTATATGCCATCCTTCAAATCTGAACACCTAATTCTGAAACATATGGACTTAAATGTATCATTTTAAATTATCAATGAAAACTATTCCCAATACTATATTCTTATGATGTTTTCTCTAACGTATTGACTGTAAATAATGAATGAAATGTGTATAGTTATGCAATTGAAGTTTTTATTCATTAATGGAATACAAATTACTATATTTATACAAGGTAAAACTAATAAGACAATATTATATAATTTTATTGATGTCCATGAGTGCCCAAAGTAGGTAAATGGAATTGGAAAGTGGATCATAGAACCATCAACAAGACACAATAATAATGGGGAGTTCCATGGCTACTCCTATATGAAAAATAAATACATATATAAATAATAAGCGTCATGAAACATTACAACAAACATTATAATAAATTAGAACATTAAAAATGCCAAACAAATAGAGAAAATGCATATTTATCTATCAAATAAAGAAGGAACCTTGAAACGTTATGGCTCCAACATAAATAAAGAAAACAATGTTTTCCCTAATAATATAGCATGTATTATTTCTTGCATTTCATTATAAAAAAAATTCCTTTGGGATCCATCATCATGAAGTAGCTTAGAGTTCTTATAAATTTTTTAACTGCCTTATTTGTCCACTATTTCTCAGTCTTGGAGAATCCCTCCTTCAATCCTGTATAGTTGCATTCGTGGCAAAGAACACCTATAGAGAAAAACGACATACCCCTTCAAACACTCTTCGGGATAAAATATGAAGAAAAATGGGAAAACAAAAGACACACAAATTCAAGTGCATACCAGCTCAACATGCTAAAAGTATAGTCAAGATAACGACTCTAATCCACATGCCAAATACAAGACAAGAGGCAATACCTCATCTTTTTTATCAATCAATGCTTTCACAAAGGAATCAACTTCAATAAAATTTCTTGTAGGAAGAGCTAACCAAGGATTGAATTCCCTGTCAAGCTTTGTTTCATTTTTCAAATTGATGACCGGGTGCATAAGGGAGTAGGATGTAGAAAAATATTTTATCTACAAGCAGAACAACAATTATATTACAGATATAACAACAACATTTGAAAGAAACATTAATTGCCAATGCTAATAAAAGGGAAACTGCATTCATATATGCATTTCCCAACTGTGTCCCAACTATGATATCAAGGATTTCCAAAACACTCAATGCACACCGAGTTATGCATCCAAATCAGTGGCACAAATATTTCGACCAACAACTACTTTGTTAGTTGGGAATCCAACCTCCTTGATGAGGGTGAGAGACATTGGTCCACGCACAAGATGATTCCCAATAGAAGAGATACCATTAGAGGAAGCAATGGTCCAATAAAGAGAAAAGTTTCAAATCATAAGATGCAGATCAAATATGAAATCACTTCTTCTAATAATAACGTACAAGAATAAGGAAGACTTAAAAAAAATCATAAAACCAAATATGGCAGGATCTTACTTATAAATCTCACCAGGTATATCAACAAAATATGTTTATATGAGCACATTGAAACCGAAGGATGCTCTTTCCAAGTAAGAGTATGCCTTCATAAAATCCTCCAATTGATGAGCATCAAGTTCCATTACAAGAAATGGCTCATCGAACTAAACCCATACTGTACGAGTTGCCCCACACTCAAACACAACTTCCCTGAATAAATTGGCAGAATTTGAAAAATTAGTTCTCTAGCTTTCTTATAACCTTTTCTTTTACATTCTTTCAACTAGAATCATGTATCTCGTGAATGAAATATTTGAACATTGATCGATGCATCACTTGCTTTATCATCTATGTCTTTATATGAGATTATGTCCAATAGTTGTCAATGGATACTTAAGTCACTAATGCAAGAACATGACATAACTCTGTGATTTAGCAAGCACAAAATAAGAGTGAATTGATTATACCCCAAGGAGGGGTGGGATACCCCTTATTTCTTCTGCATATTACGGTGGAGCGATTTACCTAAGGAGGCGACCATTTACCCATATAGAGTACACATGATTAGTAATATACAAAAACACAACAAGAAAATTAAATTAAGTATTTTCAAGGAATTGACTAAAATTATTCCAGCGAAATGACGTATACATTCAGACTAGCAACAAAATACAAGCACCAAAGACATATATTTAGCTCTTATTGTCACAATTTCATCTTCCTTTTATCAGTTGGCCCACTGAAAAGGGGATAAAGAGGACAACATTTAAACATAAAGGCAAGAATAATAATTAGCTTAAGTTTTCATGTTCAATACAACAAATCCCTTTCCACCTATTTGATCATGAGCTCCATTTGAAAAAAATTATTTTATGAATGACAGATGTTATGAAGGTAGATAATAATACTAGTATATTTCATATTGATTTATAAATGTTATCCAACTAAAAAAAAGAAGGAAAAAAAGAATTGTAGTTACATGCATAAAATCACTAGAAGACCTGTAGGTGTTGGAATAACCATTGCTCAACCTCCATATTTGGAATTTTCTCTTCAACATATTGACCTTTCAAAGGACCAAATAAACTCATATCAACACAATAGTGAGGTAGAGATGTTATACGAAAACTGATAGGAATTTGGAAAGGAAACAACCTTGTTCACTCAAATTAACATAGAATAGAAACAATACATTTTCATTACTTGTCCAATAAAAAGGAGTCACAATGGTTATACAATATGTACAATCATTTTACTAGTTTCTCTTTAGGAACTAATAATTCAAATGGGATTGTTAAGCTATTACTAGGAGACAACAATGCCCCATATATAGTCTATAATATGTATGAATATATCAGGTCCCTTTCTATTAGGGCATCTCTTAAACATCCATACCTTACTAGTCCCTTTAAGTAGATTATGAAAGCAAATTTATCCACTTTCCATTCCATCATCTTGTATTAGATTTACGGATTGGGATGCAACTATGAGAAGAAACATGGATGAAATTTTTCAACACCTCGTTGTTATTTTATCTTAGGAACAACCATATTCCTATTAAACTTCAGAAATAAGTATTTTCAAAGGTTTGACTTAGCAAACACGCTCCATGTACTAAAGGGTGGATTCCAACTATAACCTCTGAAAAACTAAATTTTAGTGGGCATCATGAATGTGACCCATCTTATGTAGTATGTTGAAGACTTCATATTGATAATAGCCCCAAACCTAAATCGTAATGCCCCTCCACGAGGTCTGACCGAATCAACTAACATGCATAAATATTGATCTTATAAAAGAGTTTAAGAAGATCTATTTTCTTATCATTTGCAACATTAACAAATTCAAAATACTCTAAATACATGTAAATCTATAGTTGTTGTCATATGAGGAAGAGGTAGAAGGTTGTTTTTTATTTTCTCTACCGCTGTTGTTGTCACTCGATTTCCAATCATGACGGAGCCACCCATACCTCGATGAGCACTATACTTCCCTTGGGACCCTCGAGCTCGATGGGGATTACAATATATTGCTAGCAATGGAAGTACAACACCAGACTGTTGTTGGGAGGCTCCCAACCTCACTCACCTCGTATTGAACCACACTCTTCAACAGTCACCTCAAAGCCATCCAAAGGGTTCAGGCTCTCCACTATGGTAGGACTGAAGAAGAAGAATATGTTCCTTCATTCTTCCATTTCTTTAGCTTTTATTAACCATTTAGTTAATTATTATGAATCCCATGTATCACTTTCAATTAACTCTTTAGATACTTTAATTAATTAATTAATTAATTTTTATTTACCAATCCACTTATTAGTTATCTTTAGTTCTCTCATTCCTTTCTGATTAGTTAGGGTGTCACTTTAGTTCAATTTCCTTAATTTACTCTTTTAACTGATTTCTTAAGTTAGCTTGATTTCATTTTATTTATCTTTATTTATTTATGTATTTTTTATTTTTTATTTTTAATTTAATCTATGATTTAATTTAATTATCTATGATTATGATTATGACTATTATTATTCTTAAGTTATTTATGATTAATTTTATTATTTCCCTTAATTAAAATATATATTGTTTACCGCAACATTCTCATCGCGACCAGAATTATCAAGGTGCTATGCTTCCCGCATGCCCTTCCGATAACTTAGATAAGAGGGGAGTTGGTTATGACGACTAAGCCAATGTTACCTCAGTTTTCATACCCTAGGAAGATTCAGGTGGTTCATGGGGAATAAGGTCAAATCCTTATTACATCCCCCCTAGTAATAATCTTTGTGAGTGACTGTCTCAAGGCCTACCCTCATGAAACAGACATATGATGAACTTGACATTTCCTCACTCTATTCAAAGTTCATCACACCATCCAATTTACTAGCCTTGCAAGTATAATATTTTCAGCCATGTCACATGAAGTCGATCGATTGGCAATCATAATCCCATCACCTGTACATAAAACAACTCATGCATCAAATCTCATAAATAAGATTTAAACTATAAAAAACCATTAATCGACCTCAATTGTCGAGGTTTCTCAACTGATCTAGAGTCCATGCATGCCAGTGCATCAAACATATCATAAATCATTCATGCTATATACAAGACTTATATTACTTTCCATAGTCATCGACTCAACTAGAATCTTTTCCATATCAATGCTTTCTTTTATTTCATGTACCTTCCTTTCTTGTTACACTCGAAACACCATTAGAGTACAACCTACATAAATTTTGTCAAAACATTATACAACTTTAATTTTTTCTTATAAATTTACATGATTTTTCATTTACATTTAAAATCATAATATAATTGCATACATAATTGCCCAAATGTTGACAACTATTTTCATAGTCATAATTTTCTCAGCAAAAGTCCAAGTCATCCTAAACCCGATGCAAAAATATACATCGATAACACCCCCAAACATAGTTATAATAATATCCAAGTCAAGGTAAAAACAGGGTGTTACATATACCGCCCCTTTAGGAAAATTTGTCTCGACGTTCTAGAATAATTATGGACAATGTTTATATATGTCCAATGTGTCCTCGTAGGTCGCAGTATTGGGACTATATCTATTATTGATATTAGATACTCATACAAAAATCACATAATGTTATATTACCAAATACATCAATCACTCTTCTTTAGTATCAAATTGTCACATCTTTTTATATTATAAGAGGATTTCATTCAATTACTTTGCCAATCTCTAAGTAGGGAATTACATACTCCCCCTCGTTAGGAAACTTCATCTTGAAGTTTAATTTATATTCAATTTTAGTTTTTTTTTCTATCACATTCATGTATTTATCCCATTCTACTATATTTTTATCAATAGATCATTCCCATAATCATTAGATATACTGCCATTATTGACCTTATGTTCCAAGCAATAAGGTTCCAACCCGCTTTCTTTAATTCAATAGTAATTTTACATAATGTAAATCTCATAATATCTTAAGTAATTTCCAATATTATCTATATTCTCAACACCTCCTAATATCTCATGGGGGTTTGTGATATCCAAACTACAACTTATATCACGTGAATAATCAATCAACATTTTGCACATCCAAAGGTAGGTAAGAATTCAACTCTACTTGGTTATCATTTCTTCCCCAGAGAGAAGGCATACAATCCTCAATAGATTGGTAGTTTACAATTTATGAATTTTTAAATCAATAACGTCTATTAAGTATTCAACAATCAATGTATAAGTTACCCATCACTCTCATAAGGCTTCTTCCAGCCTCATAGATAGTAATAAAATAGACTCTCAATTTAGATATGATTCCAACATGTTTAAACTTAGCAACTTCGTCAAACATATTAAACTTAAACTTTTATCCATTTCATTAGCACATCATATCCTAATCAACGATCTGATCATGTGCTTACCTCATTTCCACATTCTCATTATCATATGACCCCTTCGATAAGATTTACAAGTCACATCCTTTATGTCATTATAGCCTCATAGAGTCTTGTATTAAGGACTAATCGTAATCATAATTTAGGATTTACCATGTAAATATATTATCTTTATTGCATTCAAACCCTCATGCTTAGTGTTGTTTTACAAAAATCCACCTTCATTGAACCCCTTCCAGCAGCTTGTCATTTTTTACGATTTCCACATTAACAGGGTTATGGTGAGGTGAATTTTGTAGTTTTTCAACTTTCTTTAATGGCCTCGCAAGGTTGCAAAATTAAATCATTATGTAATTTTCACATATTTGTTAGATTTTTATCATTTAATCTATATGATCTTAGGATCTTATATAAGAGAATAACAAGCACAACAATCAATCACATGAGACAATGAACACAAATATTTTCCTCGAGGAAACCAAAAAGGAGAAAACCCTGCAACTTCCTCAGAGATAGAATCAACACCAAATGTAAAACCCAAAGACAGTAAGATGATCTCTCAAAAGCAGTAGTCTCTCTCTCTCTTGTCCCAGCTTCTTCTTTCTCTCTCAGTTATGCGCTACAACTGAGTATGAGTGAATGTGTATGACTATGTGTTAAACAAAGAGGTTCCCTCTCTATTTATACTAATTCCTGACTTGAAAATAACCCACTAGGGCCGACTTCTCTAGGAGATTCTAATAACCCTAGGGCCCCACAACTGTAGGGAATTTAACCCTTGATTAATAAGGAGGGTTATACTTTATGACTTTACATGACTTATTTATATTACTGAATCTCCCGATCGGAACATCGGGGCATGACATGACTCAATTACATTATAGATGCTTCCTGGAATAAACATTGGGGTACAATACATAATATATACAAGTGAATACATTTCGAAGTTACAAATGCATCAACACTCCCTCTTAACTAGGAATTTATTATCACGACACAATTTATCAGTGCACGTCTTCTTCTCTGTATCATCTGGATCATCATCAAGTCATATTCATCTTCAAGTAATATTCATCTTCAAGTCATCTTCATATTCAAGTCATCCTCATTGTAAATTCATCTTCATCAACTCTAGATCATCACTTGATATTGAGCATCACTGCATCATCACATGATCTAGAGCATCACTGGATCATCATCAAGTATGGATCATCACTTGATCTGGAGCATCACTGGATCATCATCAAGTCTGGATCATCACTTGATCTGCAGTATCACTATTGGATCATCACTGGGTCATTATCACTGGTGCTATCTCAATTATACTCGTCACAGGAAGTTCTAGAGAGCCAGCCCTTTTTCATGCTGGTTGTAGTCCTAGCCTATAGGTAGGTATTTAACATTTTCAACACTTATATCTGACCATGGAATGAACCATGTCAGAAATGCCCGCCCAACACTTACACCTAACCATGGGAGGAACACATCCAAGAACCATGTCAGAAAGGAATGCCCAACACTCACATATGATCATGGGATGAACACATCCAAAACCCATGTCAAAAAGGCCCTGCACTTACATCTGACCATGTGAGAACACTCCGCATCAGAATGGCTCTTCACTTATATCTGACCATGTGAGAACACACCGCATTAGAATGGCTCTACACTTATATCTTACCATGTGAGAACACACCACATCAGAATGGCTCAACACTTATATCTTACCATGTGAGAACACACCGCATTAGAATGGCTCTGCACTTATATCCGAACTCGTCTTATCTCAAAGGCTCTGCACCTACAACCAACCTCATCTTGTGAGAAAGGCTCTACACTGATCATGTGGGAACACATCCCACAATCACATCATAA
Source organism: Pseudotsuga menziesii (assembly GCA_001517045.1). Taxonomy (NCBI): domain Eukaryota; kingdom Viridiplantae; phylum Streptophyta; class Pinopsida; order Pinales; family Pinaceae; genus Pseudotsuga; species Pseudotsuga menziesii. The sequence continues at coordinate 53,326 of LPNX011222317.1, forward strand.
TATCTCTGCATATATATTTGATCATGTGGGAACACATCCCTCAATCACATCAGAATGGATATACACTAATCATGTGCTAACACAATGCACAATCACATAGGAATGTCTTTGCATTGATCATGTGGTAATGAAACCCACAATGACATTAGAGTATCTCTGCACTTACATCTGACCATGTGAAGCTCAGGCTTCCACCATGTCAGAAGGGCCAACGGACACATCAATTTCCTTTGGAGGGAAACACGATCTGGAGAAGACCAAGCTTCTCCCTGAAGTACTCAAGCATTACTTCTACTAATGGTTTGGTCAGTAAATCAGCTATCTGCTTATCCATCACAACATGTTGGAACTTCACTGCTCCTCTCTGCACCCTATCCCTGATATAGTGATATTTGATCTCAATATGCTTTGACTTTTCATGGAACACATGGTTCTCTGACAGCTTCACACAACTCTGGTTGTCACAATATATACAAGTAGCATCCATCTGGAGATCAAATAAGTCAGACAGTAGCTTTCTGAGCAACACTTCCTCACAACTATCCAAAGAAGCTACAACATACTTTGCTTCGACTGTACTTAGTGCCACACAAGATTGCTTCCTGCTAAACCAGGAGATCACACCTGATCCCATACTAAAGAAACATACTGAAGTGCTCTTTCTATCATTGCCACTACTTTCCCTATCTGAATCCACATAACCTTCTAGGTTAATATTTTGATTCACGTCATACTTGACCCCATAATCAATTGTACCGTTTAGGTACCTTAGAATATGCTTTGCAGTAACCAAGTGAACATGTCTCAGATCCATCAAGAATTGGCTCAAAGTGTTCATAGCAAATAAAATATATCGTCTCATATTCGTCAGCTACATCAAGGACCCAATCATCTAATGATACATCGTAGCATCAACCGCTTTTCATGAAGCATCACTCAATAGCTTCAGGTTCGATGCCATAGGTGTGGTCATGGCCTTGCATTCCATCATCCCAAAGCTCTTCAGGATCTCTACTGCATACTTCCCTTGTACCATGGAGATTCCGTCTGCATTATGCCACACCTCCATGCCTATAAAATAGTGCATCATACCCAAGTCCTTCATTTCAAACTCAGGAGCAAGCTTCCTCTTTGTATGAACAATCAGCCCATCCTCACCTCTCACAAATAGATCATCTACATACATTAGGAGTATTAATGGGTTCCCTTCTTCAACCTTGTAGTAAAGGTTGGAATCTGCTTTACTCTTGGTAGATCCTAGATTAGATAGGAAGCTATCAATTGTACCATACCATGTCCTGGGTTCCTGTTTCAAACCATACAAGGCTTTCTTTAACTTACACACATGGGTCTCTCTGTCATGTGTCTCAAAACCGAGTGGCTGCTCCACATATACTTCCTCTTCTACTACACCATTCAAGAAAGTTGTCTTGACATCCATATGGTGTACTTTCCACTTCATTATTGCAGGTAAACCAAGAACTGATATGATGGAAGTATATCTGGATACAGGAGCAAAAGTATCTTCATAATCTATTCCTTCTTTCTAGGAAAAACCACTAGCCACAAATCTTGCTTTATATTTCTATATGCTACCATCTGTAGCATGCATGATCTTATAGATCCATTTGGAAGTTACAATAGACTTCCCCTCTCATCTTGGGACAACATCGCAAACATCATTCTTCATGGTCAATTGATACTCTTCTGTCATAGCATCCTTCCATTCTTTCTTTTCTACCGCTTCTTCATAGTTCGAAGGTTCTTTATTGATGAATTCACATAATAAGGCTACATAAACGAAGCAGGACCTAGTTCCTTTTCTTTCTCTGTGTATTGATTCTAGAGCCCCATATCTTTCTACACCTTGGATAACTTCTCATACCCAAGGAGGTTTCCTCTTGTGAGGATTATTTTCTTGAGGTGGATATATATATTCTTCAGGGTCTTCTATTTCTCCATCTTCTTCTAGAATTTCTTCATTCATGGTTGTGTCATGAAATCTTGGTACTTTTTTTTCTTCATGTTATTTAGTAGGTCTCTTTCTAGATTTGTTTTAAGATAATTCTTCATCAAATGTTACATCCCTACTGATGTTGATCTCCTTGAATATTGCGAAGTATATTCTGTAAGCCTCTAAGCTTTCAGAGTATCCCACAAATATACCCTTCCTTCCCAAAGGATCTAACTTTGTCCTCTTTTGTTTCGGAATGTGTGTGTACACAGTATAGCCAAATATTATGATATGACTAAATTCTTGTTTCTTTCCGAAAAACACTTCTTTAGGTTTCTTGTTCTCGATTACTCTATTTGGAGTACGTTTTTGTACATACACAGATGTTCTAGAAGATTCTGCCCATAGATGCATGGCAATATCTTGATCATCAAGAATTTCCCTTGCATCTTCCATGATCGTTATATTCCTTCTCTCTACAACCCCATTTTGTTGTGGATTATATGGAGTAGTCAACTCCCTGTTAATCCCTGAATATTTGAATAATTCCCAGAATTCATTTGAAGTGAATTCTCTGCCATTGTCTAATCGAAAAATATTGATCTTCTTTTCTGTGTAGTTTTCGATCAAGGTTTTCAATTCCTTGAACTTGATGAATACTTCATCTTTGCTCTTCATGAAGTATATCCATGTTTTCCTAGAAAAATCATCAATTAAAGAAACATAGTATACATACCCTCTTAATGAATTGGACGGCATCAGACCGCATACATCCGAGTGAATGATTTCCAAGATTCCTTTAGCCTTGCTTTCACTACTTGGAAATGTCTTCTTTGTGTTCTTTCCTTTCGCAAATCCATTGCATACTGCTTCATGTTTTGCTTGCATTTCTTGAAGACCTTCAACAACTTTGCTTGCAAGTGGTAGTGCTCTATAGTGCACATGTGCAAGCCTTGTATGCCAAGGTTCATTTGGCTCTACTGAGTCATGAACAAAATTTTATTCTAGTTGGCCCTTTAATCTGTATCGTCCTCCCTCTTGTTCTCCAATTACTACTAAATTGTCAATAGTCTTTCCTTGTGGCCACATTGTCGGGGTGCGTACCCTAAGGATTACTAGTTTTGGTAACTTCGCGGCTGTTGGTAAGTGGAGTTATGGGTCAAGATAGTCTTAGGGGTGTCAGGGTAAGTCAAAACCCCCTTTTTGTAACAAACCCGTGGTTTAAATCCAGGGTTTAGGGTTTTTTTGGGTGCCCATGGTTTAAGACCATGGTTTTGTAAAAATGCACAGTATAAATAAGTGCTTGTGTAAAGAAGATAGGTTAGGTTTTATGATGTAAGAAAGAATAAGGAGAAGCTAAGGTTGATTTTGAAAGGTTAAGTCCCAGCTGTGTGCGTGGACGACCTCTGCAGCTGTGTGTGCATAGGGTTTTTGTAAGAATAAAAGAAAGATCTGCAGCTGTGTGCGCAGAGGCCTGCTGCTGTGTGCACGGCTTTTAAGGATTGAAGGGATCTGCAGCTGAGTGTGCAGATCAAACTGTGGTTTTTGTAGCAAGTTGAATAAAACACAGTTTGTGGACGTAGCCCCTACACTGGGGGTGAACCACGTTATATCCAGTGTTGTGGTTTCTTGTGCTGTTCCTGTTTCTGTTATCTTTTATGCATTAATAACTGTATAGATCTGATAAGTTAGATCGCTGTTAATATTTAGCTTCACTGTGAATTCCCTGTAGTGGGTTGAGCAAGTAATGACTGTTTATTTATCTGCGAAGTTGTATGTGAATGAATGGTAAAGTTTTTATCGTATTGATTAATAAGGTTATTGAGGCTAAGGTACAGTAATCCCCCTCTCGGCTTGCAGAAACTTGATTCTGCAGCACCCCATAGCTGTTTTGGGTGAGACTGCAACCTGCGCGCAGGTTGTTGCCAAAAGGGCCAACACTATGGGTCTTTTGTTGGTGTGACACTAAAGGTTTAAACCCGGGTCTGCCCTATTGCCCAACACACATGATGACTTGGCCATCTATAAATGCAACTCTTATGCCTTTTGCCTCTAATGCATACATGGAGAGAATATTCTTCTTTAGTCCTAGTATGAATAGGACATGCTTCATCTTCATAGACTTTCTAGATTCTATTTTGTAGGAGGTTTCTCCACTACCTTTTATTTGATATTGGTAGTCATCCCCAAGTTTCACCTTGTCGGGTGATTCATGTTCTGATAGTTTCACAAATGATTCTTTGAATCCAGTCATATGTTTGGAATCCCCTCCTGTCTATAATCCAATCATTGCTTCTATATGTGATGTTTCCTGTGAGAGAAAAAATCAAGACATATTCTTCACCACTTGAAGAATCATCACTGTCTTGTTTGATTCTCTTCTTGGAATGTTCATCATCTTCTGTAACATGAGCATGATTTGTTTTCTTGTTTCCCTATCTCTTGAGAGATCTATCTTTGTTTCTAGGAAAATATCTTGCAAGGTTTCATCTTTCATCACATGTATAGCAAATGAACTTAAACAAATATTTAGAGTTTCTAATGTTACTCTTCTAGTGAGAGTGCTTACCTTTGTGATGGCTTGTTCTACTTTTCTTGGATTGTACTATGAGAGCTTGATCTTCACTTCCCATTTTTTTAATCTTGTGCTAATATTCGAGCTTCTTCTTGTGAGCGTTCCTACCACAGACTTCTAAACTTGACTAGCTTCTTTCTGGAACAAATCCCTTGAATGAAAGATTCGCAAGCCCTAGGGAGATCATTCAAGGTGGTTATCACAATGTCTACATTCTCTACTTCTTCATCTACTGCTTCCAGTTGTTCCTTGACTTGAGAGACCCTTGTAAAGTAAGACTAGATGGTCTCCACATTCTAGATCTTTACATTCTTCAATTGGTTTCTTAGAGTCATCTTCTAGTTTATGTTTTTCCCTTCAAATAGCATGGTCAGGGCATCAAACATCTATTTAGGTGTCTTTAGGGAGGACACATGTGGTATGAGGTGATCCTTGATTGAATCAGGAATAATTCTCTTAGCCATGAACAATTTCTTCTTGTGTAAGGCCTTAGCCTCATCTCCCTCTGGAGCCAGAACCTATTCATTGATGTAGGAGTCCAACTCATTTTCTTCCAGAATGAGGGAGATCTAGGTTAAGATGTCCAAATTGGATCTCGAGCTGAATTTCTGCAGAGCTAGTTCAGGAGCAGATTAGGGTTTGACTTTCCCGGAGTTCTGCAAAACCAAAAACTTTGATATTGATCTCTAAACTTCAATTTTGGGGAGGATATCAATCCAGGCATCAGCTCACTCAAAAATTCTACTTTTGAAGATAAATTCCTGATTTACACTTTGTAAAGGTTTTAGCCTCAGATTCACTATATTTTGGGAGATATGATTCCTCCAATTCAGGGTTCCAGCCTCTTCCACGAGTCATCCCTAAACATGATATCTAGGGAAAATTGCAATATCTCTAGATACAAAGATCCAAATGAAATTTCTCAGGATGTTCTAGCTAGGGAAGAGACTTTAATTTCTATGGTAAAAGTTTCATACCCCAAAGGTGAAACAGTGACACATGGTAGTCCATACAACTTCGTTATGCTGAACAATACTGAAACAAGTAACCTTGGGAAAAAAGTCATAAGTCTCAATTGGTGAAACCAATTATGGTAAATCATGTGGTGTTGGAAAGAGGACACACGAGGTTACTTGAGTACAAAATTTCGGAGATACCACAGAAGCAATATGACGAATTTCTACAAAAAATTTTGGTAAACTAGGGCTTCTTGCTCTAGGATATTCCCTCCATTGTTTTCAAAAAAGGAGTACATTGGACAGCTCCCCTTGAAGAGGTATATATTTCTATCCAATCAGACCTAAAATATTCCAATTTTTGAAAATTACGGTTTCTCTGACAAACCCTAGATCAGCCAGCTCCGGAACTAGGACGGACACCTCAAATCGGTAAGATCTAATCTTTTGCTATTTACATTTGAGGTTCTCATTTCAAAATGACTAACCACACCAACTTGATGACAAGCTTAGTGAGGCTGACAGCTTCTAAGCATGGAAGTATTGGATCTCACTGGTTCTTGAAGAAAATGAAATTGGACACCTACATAAGTGGAAAGGTTTTAGTTCTAGAGTGAGATGAGGCTAAAAGCCTTACACAACAAGAACTTGGTCAAGGATAAGAAGATAATTTTGATTCCTTGATCAATATATTTGAAGGAAATAACATAAATCAAAAGATGACTTTGAGAAAACAGTTGAAGAATGTGAAGATCCAGAATGCAGAGACCATACAGTCATAGTTTACAAGGGTCTCTCAAATCAAAGAAAAACGTGAAGTGGTAGAAGAAGAAGTGGAGAATGAAAAAGTTGTAATAACCACCTTTAATGGCCTCCCAGGATCATGGGATTCATTCATTGGAGGAATGTACACAAGAGGGAAGTGATTACCTCTGGCAGACTCTAGGAAGAGTGAACAGAAGAAGAAGCTCAACTTATAAGAAGAGAAGAGAACATGGGAGCAACTGAAGATCAAGATTTCACGATTCAAAGAAGATACCTCAAGCGATGAGGGATATGAAGAACTCAATTCTTGAAGAACCTCTTATCCATATGAAGCATTTCGATAAGAAATTATGCTGTTATGAATGAAGAAGATGATGAAGCTGAATGAAGGAGTCTACACACGAAACAAATAAAGATAAGTATTCAATTGTTAGTTCATGATATTATTTTTGTTATGCTTTTGTTTATATTCAGTTGATGTGTTATGGATGATAGAATTTTTGCATTAATGACAATATACTACTAATGGGTAAGTATCCCATGGTTCTTTACAACTCTCCATTACTACTTATCTAGATTGAAAACTCTTTGCTGACATATTGGATTAGTGCACAATCTCAATGTTGTCCTGGTAGAGATGGAAGGCATCTAGAAAGTTTCCGTAAGATATGGATGAATGCCTTATTGGCTAAAATAGTTGCATGATTATATCTTAATGCAAAATAATTTTTCATTCTGAATATACGATATGAAATGTTTCTCACCATACAACTAATGCATTTGACTTGTAGGAAAGATCGCATACAATCACCTAAAAGAAAACAAGGATGAGACTTGTCTTGCAGAACAAGTGATGACAGTTCAAGAAATAATCCAAGATAAAGAAGAATATGATGATACTTTCAAATAATTCAAGAGGCCTCAGACATAGTGCAGTTATGTAACACTGTTGAGTGACATCATTAATGAAGAACCTTCCAAAAGAAAGGTAAAGAGAGTACCAGTTCAAGAAGAATGATGTCTAGGATGCAACATCGAGAGTTGAAGGGAAGTCCATAGTATCTTCCATATGGATCTACAAGATCCATCATGCAGTAGATGACAACATCATGGGATACAAGGAAGGATTCATAGCATGAGGCTTCTCACGAAAATAAGGGATAAAATATGAAAAGACATTTGCATCCATTGGAAGTTAAGACACATGACAGACAGACTCATGTGTGCAAATTAAAGAAGGCCTTGTACGAGCTCAAAAGACACCCATGGGATAATACATACATGAGGATCTTGAAGATCACCAAGAGTGATGAATATATTAACCTTTGCTACAAGGTTGAAGATGAAATCCTATAGAGGATGACAAGATCACAAATGCGTGCAAGAAGAACTTTTGAAAAGGTTCAAGATAGAGGATCTTGGTATCCAGTGAACCTAGATGGATACATAGAATATTAGTAGTAGAGGAAGCTACTTATCACTCCGGTATAGAATGTTTCATTTCATAGAGTACGAAAGATAGAGGGAGAATGATGCTCTACTTCGGAGGGAGTGACTGCAGAATATCCTAAGGTTCGACATGGTATGACAGAATGTAAAGATTACTAATGACTCTAGGATTTACCTTTTCTTCAATTTTGAATGTGGAAGACTAGTGATGCTCTTGTTATATGTCGATGGCTTGTTCCTGTTAGAAAAGAGGAACTCGTGAAAGTTGCAAGAAGGAGACTTGCTCCCAATTTCGAAATGCATGTCTTGGATATGATGCACTACTTTCTAGGCATGGAGGTGTGGCATAATGTGGATGGAATATTCCTTGGACAAGGGAAGTATGCAGTGGAGATCCTAGAGAGGTTTTGGGTGATGGATTGCAAGGCCATGACCACACCTATGGCATCGAACCTGAAGCTATTGAGTGACACTTCATCAAATATGGTTGATGCCACGATGTATCATCCGATGATTTGTTCCTTGATATACCTGACAAATATGAGACTAGATATTTTCTTTGCTATGAACACATCAAGACATGTTCACGTGATGGTTGCAAAGCATGTAGTGAGGTACCTTAAGGGTAAAGTTGAGTATGGGCTCAAGTACGATACGAATCTAAATATTAACCTAGAGGGTTATGTGGATTCAGATTGGGTAGGTAGTTCCATTGATAGGAAGAGAACTTTTTGGTGTAGAGGGAATCAGTCTTGCATGGCACCGAGTATAGGTGAGGCAAAATATCTTTCCACTTACTATTTGGGAGGTAGTATGTTTCTTTCAAAAAATAATATTTGATTTGGTTGATCTGACTTGCATTTTTGTACGAAGCATAGAGGAGCAGTGAAGCTCCAGTATGTGATCTAGATCGAGATCTCTCGAAAGAGGGAGTTCTAGCATATCTGGTGAGACAGGTTGTATGAGCATAAATCCTAGCGAAGCTCGTAGGTTCCATAGACATAATCATTCATGTAGGTTGTCCTCGGATGTAATCGGTCCTAGAAAATCTTCTAGGTTATCCTTGGACGTAATCATCCCTGATGTGATTGTATGCTAGAAATGGCCAGAGTGAAGTTTGAGTACTTGAGGAAGAAGCTTGGTGTTCTCCATATCAAGGTTCCCTCCAAAGGGAATTGATGTGTCCGTTGGCGTTTCTGACATGGTGGAAGGCTAAGCTTCACATGGTCAGATGTAAGTGCAGAGATATTGTGATGTGATTGTGGGATGTGTTCCCACATGATTAGTGCAGAGCCATTATGATGTGATTGAGGGATATGTTCCCACATGATTAGATATAATTGCAGAGATGCTCTGATGTGATTGTGGGTTGTGTTGCCACATGATCAGTGCATATATATTCTGATGTGATTGTGGGATTTTTTTTGACATGATCAGTGTAGATCCATTCTGATGTGATTGAGGGATGTGTTCCAACATGATCAAATGTAAGTGCAGTGATTTTCTGACATGATTAGGTGCAAAGCCTTTCTGACATGATGAGGTCTAATGTAAGTGCATCGCCTTTCTGACATGATGAGGTTGGATGTGAGTGTAGATCCCTTCTGACATGATGAGGCCAGATGTAAGTGCAGCGCCTTTCTGACATGATGAGGCCGGATGTAAATGTAGAGCCTTTCTGACATGATGAGGTTGGATGTAAGTGCAAACCCTTTCTGACATGATGAGTTCAAATGTAAGTGTAGAGACTTTTTTATAAGATGAGGTTGGATGTGAGTGTTGGGCCTTTCTAACATGGGTTTTGGATGTGTTCCTCCCATGGTTAGATGTGAGGGCTAGGTGTTCCTTTCTGACATAGATCTTGAATGTGTTCCTCCCATGGTCAGATGTAAGTTATGGGAAGGACTTTATGACATGGTTCATTCCCTTGTCAGATATAAGTGCTGAAGACCATGAATATATACATGGAGGCTAGGCCTACAACAATCATAAAAAAGGGTTGTCTCTGTAGAACTTCTTGTGACAAGTAGAATTGAGAGATAGCACTAGTGATAATGACCCAGTGATGATATAGATCAAGTGATCATCTAAACTTGATGATGATTCAATGATGATCCAAATCAAGTGATGATCCAGACTTGATGACGACCCAGTGATGATCCATAATTGATGATGATCCAGTGATGATCCAAATCAAGTGATGATTGAGACTTGATGATGATCCAGTAATGCTCCAGATCAAGTGATGATCCACACTTGATGATGATCCAATGATGTTCTAGATCAAGTGATGATCCACATTCGATGATGATCCAGTGATGATCCAGACTTGATGAAGATGACTTGACGATGAAAATGACTTGATGATGAAGATGAATTGAATATGAAGATGACTTGATGATGATCTAGATGATACAGAGAAGAAGACTTGTGCTAATAAATTGTGTCAAGAGAATACCTTCCTAGTTAAGAGGCAGTGTTGATGTATTTCTATATCTTATGTATTGTACCTTGATGTTCCTATCGGGAAGTATCTTTAATGTAAACAAGTCATGTAAATTAATTGTGTTTAACCCTCCATTGTAAGTCAGGGAAATAGTCCCGACAATTGAGTTAAGGCTAACCATATGTGTTGATCGGAGGGAAATTCCCCACAGTTGTGGGGCACTAGGGTTATTAGACTCTCCTAGAGTATTCGGACTTGGTAAGTAATTGTTAAGTGAGGATGACTTGTTGGAGTGGACATTAAGTGAATGAAAGAATATAAATAGAGAGTGAGACTCTATATTTATTACACACACCCACTCATTGGGGCGCATGAGTGAGAGAGAAGAAGCTCTCTCAAGTGAGAGAGAGAGAATAGCTGTTGGAGATCATATTTTATGTCTTTGTGTTTTACTTCTGCCATTGGTGCTCATTCTATCTCTGAGGAAGTTGTGGGGTTTTCTCCTTTATAGTTTCTCATAGGAAAATTCTTTGTGTCTCTTGTCTCTTGTGATTTTTGTTGGCCATGTTATTATCTTAAATAAGATCCTAGATCATATTTCTTAAATGATAAAAATCAAACATAAAATGTAAACACAGAATATTTAAACAAAATACAAACACATAGGGTTAAAAAATATAATGTAAATATTTTCCTAATTTATCCCACATTTATTCTAGTAAATGAAATAGGTAGTATGGCATCTCATACCTGTAAATTGAAGCTCATTTAATGGCTTTAACCTGCATACTTAAATAACCATAATTAGCAATTCATAAGCAGACTCTGACCTCTATATTAGATGACTGAATCACTTGGTAACTACCATGTTCCACCTAGCCATAACCTGGAACTGTTCTTTGTTTTAATCTGAATTTTCGTCGAGCTAGCTCCAACATGCAAGTAGCTTAGAGCTCCTAAGGTAAGGTTTCCTAGCTGGTATATCGGGTCTAGATCAGTTATCCTTTTTCCATTCAAGAAAATGTTCTCCAAGAATTCACTTGAGAAAATAAACTGGCTGAAATAATGAATCCCCAAAAGATATATCAGATCCCCAAGCGCTTTCTTGTCTTGAGACTTTATAGACATGCTTTTCAGGAAAAGGGGCAGTTAAATCAAGAATTGCTTCATTTCTTGAGTTAACCCTTTTCATTTAATTTAGTACTTTTAATATTTAACTTAGGAACATTTATTTAGTTCCTATTTTGACTTTTATAGGTATTATACTATTTATTATCTTTTAGTAATAAATAATAATGGCTAAAGCTTTTCTTTCTTTCTTTCATCATTAATATTTTAGTATACTTATTCTTTATACATACCATGTATAAAATACATAACAATATAACATTTATTAACATTTGTCTTTGTGCATCATATACCATGATCCCTAGACTTATGACACTTCTTCATTAAGGTCAAATAGGTAGATGGTTAGGTCTACTAGGCTAGGAAACTCTAAACATCCTTCCATGTCAGATTCCCTCATATAACATGGTAGTTCTTCAATACTTCATGAGATCTAGAAATTCAAAATTTCATTTAATCATTTATAAATAAGTTAGATGAGATCAACATATTTCCTCGATTCATTTTCACTTGAAAATCATTAAATCTTTTCAGTATATCCTATTGCTGACTAGAGCCCATACTCAACGCTAAAAATAGGGAGTTACAAACTTAGTGCAATTCCAGAGCTCTTTTCTTAACACTAATGCTAGGATGTCATTGTATGATACACGTAGGGATACAATGGCCAAGGATTCTATGTTCTAGAGCTAATGCTCAACACTAAACATCTCATCAAGCATGTGCTTCAAGTTCCACACCCAACACAAACATGAATATATATA
>LPNX011222317.1:66107-112408 GCA_001517045.1 Pseudotsuga menziesii
GTAGCTTAGAGCTCCTAAGGTAAGGCGTCCCTAACTCGTATATTAGGTCAAGATCCGTTCTCTTTTTTCCTCTTAGGAAAGTGTTCTCCAAGAACTCTCTTGAGAATAATTAGGAAGAATAATGACTCCAAAAATATGGAAGAGATCCCCAATCCTCTCTTTGTCTTGGGACTTTATAGACAGAATTTTCAGTCAAAGGGGTAGTTAGATCAATAATCATTTGATTTCTTGATTTAAATTTTTTTATTTAATTTAGGTACTTTAATATTTAAACTTAGGAACTATTAATTAGTTCCTAATTTAACTTTTGTAGGTATTATAATATTTAATTTTCTCTTTGTAATAATAATAGTAGATGGAACTTTTCCTTCTTTCTTACATTATTAATATTATTACTATGTGTACTCTTTATACATGCTTTGTATAAACTAAATAATACTATATTATTTGCTAACATTTGTCTTAGGGTATCAAATATTGTGATCCCTAGACTTATGACACTTTCTTTATTAAGGTCATTAGGTAGCTAGTTAGGTCTACTAGGCTAGGCAACTCTAAATCTCCTTGCATGTTGGATTCCCTCATATAACATGGTATTTATTCATAAATTAATGAGAATATAGAAATTCAAAATTTCATTTAACCACTTATAAATTAGTCAGATGAGATCAATATTTTTCTTGAGTCGTTTTCACTTGGGAATCATTAATTCTTTTCAGTAACTCCTAGCACTTACCAGAGCCCATACTCAATACTAAAAACATGGAGTTACAAACTTAGTGCAATTTCAAAGCTCTTCTCTCAACACTAATGAGTGTACTTGTAGGATACACCTAGGGATACAATGGCCAAGGAACCGATGTTCCATAGCTTATGCTCAACATCAACATGGAAGGTTCTAACGATTATGCCCAAAACTTTCAAATTATATTTTCATGTTTTCCATAGATTCATGCTCAACACAAATGTCTCAAAACTCATTTGCTCCATATCTTCTCGCTCAACACAAAACATCAATTTACCCATGTGCTCTAGAGCTCCTTTCTCAACACAAAACATCTCATCAATCATGTGCTTTAGGGTCCACTCCCAACACAACAAAACATATATATATATAATTGGATTACACCCAGTATATGAAAAAAATCATTATGTTCATATGCAGTGTGGTATTTGACCTAATATATCAAGATAAAACATCAATGTAACATCATAATTAACGGGGCTCATGCCCATCAGTGTTAGGTCAAAAATTAGGGATTTTACACTTTTCTTATTTTAATGTATATTGGGGATGCACGTTACTTTACCAACAATGCAATTACTCAACCACATATCATTACGATTTATGGAATCTAATGGTCTAATGAATAGATGGGAGATCATTTCTTTTATGTCACTAGAACCAATGCACATAGTACAAAATTTAGATTCAATTTTGTAGGCCCCCAATTTTCATCTAAGCCTTTTGTGGGCTATTTATACAAGCCCCCAGGGCCTGTAGAAAGCTCTAGGAGGCTGATTAAACCACCCAAGGTCTTTAATAGGAACTAGTGGCTGTGTATCCAAGCCTGTGATATCTTACAAAATGAACTTCATCAAGCAATGTAGAATTTAAAAAGTGAATTCCTCCACTTGATTTGTAATATCCAAGGAATGTGTTGAACTATAGGAAAAAAGGGCTAAATATTATACAATCACAAGAAAAATTCATGGCTATTTATGACTAAAAGTAATTACTTGTTTTTTCTCATTTTCAGAGTAAAATATATGCTATCCTTCATAACTCAAAACCTAATTGTGAAACATATGGACTTAAATGTATCATTTTAATTGATGAACAAAAACTATTCCCAATACTATCTTCTTATGATGTTTTCTCTAATGCATTGGCTGTAAATAATTAATGAAATGTGTATAGCACTACAATTGAAGTTTTTATTCATTAATGGAATACAAATTACTATATTTGTACAATGTGAAACTAATAAGACAATATTAGATAATTTTATTGATATCCATGAGTGCCCAAAGTAGGTCAATGGAATTGGAAAGTGGATCATAGAACTGTCAACAAGACACAATAATAATGGGGAGTTCCATGGCTACTCCCATATGAAAAATAAATACATATAGAAATACCAAGTGTCATGAAACACTACAACAAACATTATAATAAATTACAACATTAAAAATGCCAAACAAATAGAGAAAATGTATATTTATCTATCAAATAAAGAAGGAACCTTGAAAGGTTATGGGTCCAACATAAATAAAGAAAATAATGTTTTTTCCCTAATAATATAGCTTGTATTATTTCGTGCATTTCATTAAAAAATTGTCCTTTTGGATCCATCATCATGAAGTAACTCAGAGTTCTTATAAAATTTTTAACTACCTTATTTGTCCACTATTTCTCACTCTTGGAGAATCCCTCCTTGAAGCCTGTATAGTTGCATTCGCAGCAAAGGACACCTATAGAGACAAATCATATGCCCCTTCAAACACTCATCAGGCTAACATATGAAGAAAAATGGGAAAACAAAATCAACACAAATTCAAGTGCATATCAGCTCAACATCCTAAAATTATAGTCAAGATAAAGACTCTAATCCAAATTCCAAATACAAGACAAGAGGCAGTATCTCATCTTTTTTATCAATCAATTATTTCACAAAGGAATCAACTTGAATCAAATTTCTTGTAGGAAGAGCTAACCAAGGATTGAATTGCATGTCAAGATTTGTTTCATTTTCCAAATTGATGACCGAGTGCATAAGGGAGCAGGAAGTAGAATTATTTTTTATCTACAAGCAGGCCAACAATTATATTACAAATATAACAACAACATTTTAAAGAAACATTAATTGTCAATGCTAATAAAAGGGAAACTACATTCATATATACATTTCCCAACTGTGTCCCAACTATGATATCAAGGATTTCCAAAACACTCAATGCACACTGAGTTATGCATCTGAATAAGTGGCCCAAATATTTTGACCAACAACAACTTTGTTAGTTGGGAATCCAACCTCCTTGATGAGGGCGAGAGAAAGTGTTCCATGAACAGGATGAAGCCCAATAGAAGAGATACCATTAGAGGAAGAAATGGTTCTATAAAGAGAAAAGTTTCACATCATAAGATGCATATCAAATATGAAATCACTTCTTCTAATAATAAAATACAAGAATAAGGAAGACTTAAAACATTCATAAAAGCAAATAAGGAAGGATCTTACTTGTAAGTCTCACGAGGTATATCAACAAAATAAGTGTATATGAGCACATTGAAGTTGAAGGATTCTTTTTCCAAGTAAGAGTATGCCTTCATAAAATCCTCCAATTGATGAGAATCAAGTTCCATTACAAGAAACGGTTCATCAAACTAAACCCATGTTGCACCAGCTGCCCCACACTCGAACAAAACATCCGTGAATAAATTGGCCGAATTTGACAAATTAGTTCTCTAGCTTTCTTAAAACATGTTCTTTTACATTCGTTTAACTATAATCCTGTATCTTGTGAATGAAATAATTTAATATTTATCTATGCATCACTTGCTCTATCATCTATGTCTTTATATGACATTATTTTCAATAGTTGTCAATGGATACTTAAGTCACTAATGCAAGAACATGACATAACTCTATGATTTAGCAAGCACACAATAAGAGTGAAATGATTATACCCCAAGGAGGGGGGGATACCCTTTATTTCTTCTGCATATTACAGTGGATCAATTTCCCTAAGGAGGTGATCATTTACCCATATACAGTACACGTGATTAGTAATCTGCAAAAACACAACAGGAAAATTAAATTAAGTATTTTCAAGGAATTGACTAAAATTATTCCATTGAAATGACATATACATTCTGACTAGAAACAAAATACAAGCACCAAAAACATATATTTATCTCTTATCGTAAAAATTTCATCTTCCTTTTATCAGTTGGACCACTAAACAGGGGATAAAGAGGACAACATTTAAACATAAAGGGAAGAAGAATAATTAGCTTAAGTTTTCATGTTCAATAAAACAAAGCCCTTTCCACCTACTTGATCATGAGCTCCATTTGAAAAAAAATACTTTATGAATGATAGATGTTATGGAGGTAGATAATAATACTAGTGTATTTCATATTGATTGATAAATGTGATCCAACTAAAAAAAAATAACAAAAAAAGAATTGTAGTTAGAGGCATAGAATCACTATAAGACCTGTAGGCGTTGGCATAACCATTGCTCAACTTCCATATTTGGAATTTTCTGTTCAACATATTGACCTTTCAAAGGACAAAATAAACTCATATCAACACAATAGTGAGGTAGAGATGTTGTATGAAAACTGATAGCAATATGGAAAGGAAACAACCTTATCACTCAAATTAACATAAAATAGAAACAATACATTTTCATTATTTGTCCAATAAAAATGAGTCACAATGGTTATCCAATATTTACAATCATTTTACCAGTTCCTCTTTAGGAACTAATAATTTAGATGGGATTGTTTAGCTATTACTAGGAGACATCAATGCCCCATGTATAGTCTGTAATATGTATGAATATAGCCGCTCCCTTTCTGTTGGGGTATCTCTTAAACATCCATTCCTTACCAGTCCCTTTAAGAAGATTATGAATGCAAATTTATCCACTTTCCATTCCATCGTCTTGTATTAGATTTATGGATTGGGATGCAACTACAAGAAGAAACATGGAAACAATTTGTCAACATATCATTGTTCTTTTATCTTAGGAACAACCATATTCCTATTAATCTTTAGAAATAAATATTCCCAATGGTTTGACTCAGCAAACACGCTCCATGTAATAAAGGGTGAATTCCAACTATAACCTCTGATAAACTAAATTTCACTGAGAATCATCAATATGACCCATCTTGTGTACTATGTTGAAGACTTGATATTGATAATAGTCCCAAACCTAAATTGTAATGACCCTCCACAAGGTTTGACACAATAAACTAACATGCAAAATCTTGATCTAATAAAGGATTTTAGGAAGATCTATTTTCTTATCATATGCAACAATAACAAATTCAAAATACTTTAAATACATGTAAATATATAGTCGTTGTCATATGAGGAAGAGGCCTAAGGTTGTTTTGTATTTTATATACTGTTATTGTTGTCACTCGATTTCTAATCGTGTCGGAGCCACCCATATCCCAATGGGTACTCTCCTTCCCTCGGGACCCCCAAGCTCGAAGGGGATGACAGTAACTTACTAGAAATGGAAGTACAACACCAGACTGCTGCTGGGAGGCTCCCAACCTCACTCACTTTGTACTGAACCACACTCTTCAACAGTCGCTTCAGATCCTCCCAAAGGGTTCAGGCTCTACACTATGGTAGGGCCAAAGAAGAATAATATGTTCCTTCATTCTTCCATTTATTTAGCTTTTATTAACCATTTTTATTATTATCATGAATCCCATGCATCACTTTCAGTTAACTCTTTAGATACTTTAATTAATTAATTAATTATTTTTTATTTACCAATCCACTTATTAGTTATCTTTAGTTCTTTCATTCCTTTATGATTAGTTAGGGTTTCACTTTAGTTCAAGTTCCTTGATTTACTCCTTTAACTCATTTCTTAATTTAGCTTGATTTCAACTTATTTATCTTTATTTATTTATTATTTATTATTTAATTTATGATTTAATTAATTAATTTATGATTATGATTATTATTGTTATTGTTCTTCTTCTTCTTCTTCTTCTTATTATTATTATTATTATTAAGTTATTTATGATCAATTTATTATTATGCTTAATTAAAATATATATTGTTTACTGCCGCATTCTCGTCGCGACCAGAATTATCATGGTGTTATGCTTCCCGCATGCCCTTCTGATAATTCCCACAACAGGGGAGTTGGTTATGACGACTAAGCCAATGTTACCTCAGTTTCCCTAGCCTATGAAGAGTTAGGTGGTTCATGGGGAATAACGTCGAATCCTTATTACATGCCCCCTAGTAGTAATATTCGTGAGTGATCGTCTCAAGGCCTACCCTCACAACACACACATATGATGAACTTGACATTTCCTCACTCTATTCAAAGTTCATCACGCCATCCAATTTTCTAGCCTTGCAAGTATAATATTTTCAGCCATGTCATGTGAAGTCGATCGATTGGCAATCATAATCCCATCACCTGCACATAAAAAAACTCATGCATCAAATCTCATAAATAAGATTTCAACTATTAAAAAAACATCAATCAACCTCGGCTGTCAAGGTTTCCCTACTCATCCAGAGTCCATGCATGCTAGTGCATCAAACATATCATAAATAATTCATGTTATATACAAGACTGATATCACTTTCCATAGTCATCGACTCAACTAGAGTCTTTTCCAGATCGATACTTTCTTTTGTTTCATGTACGTGCCTTTCTTGTCACACTCGATAGACCATTAGAGTACATGTTACATAACTTTTGTCAAAACATTATACAACTTTGATTTTTGCTTATAAATTTACATCATTTTTCATTTACAATTATGTTGATGGGCGTATTTGACTAAGCCCGCAACGGGGGAAGACAACCCAGACCAGGATCCTTAGATCAGGCTCCAAGCTGTTTGGGATGGTTGTTCCCGACAGGTTTAAAGGCTCTGTTAGCCTGAAAGTTTAAAAGTCTAAAGGTTAAAAACTAGGTAATTAGGTTTATACTTATTTCTGTACAAGTTAATGAAAATTGTTCATTACAATATGAATCAGCTTATACCAAATGTTAACCAATTATTTACAGAACTGATAACTTACAAAGACACATCATATACATTAATTACAAAAGAATAATATGAATGTGACATGATTATAAACAGTTGATTCCATGGATTTTTAAATAATATAATTAACTGAAAAGAAAAGCACTAACCTAATCTAATTCCTATCTTGATCAGGAGCAATAAAATATTTAACCTGATATCAGATTCACTAATGAAACTGTTGCATTAACAATCCTGAAATATTCAAAAGGAAATTTTGAGATTGACAAGATCATACAACAGAAACATACACCATAAATGGTATGATGTGAAACATAAGTAAATCAGAATCAGTACAAGTTGATAATTAAATCACATATATTTGCATAATTCTGAAAAGAAATTATAACAAACATAAACAACATGGAAAATTAAACAACAAGGATAAGTGATACAATACACACAAATACAAAGTAAAAATACTGTAGATATATATAAGTATCACCAGTTTAACAATATGCAACTGCTGACAGGAAACTGTCTTGAATCGCAGGGAAATTAAACAACAGTCTTGTTCCTTCCTTCTCCAAACTATCGACTCCCCGACAGCATGGTTTTCTAAGCTTTCAAGAGAGAAATCTCTTAAGCTTTGGCAGCCTCTCTGTCTGCTCCTCCCTTTACCAATCAAATTCCAATTGCTTAAATAAACCACAATGAGAAGAAATGAATCCCAAATTGAGCTCTGCTCAGGCGAATTTCTGGAAAGAACTGTTTCTTTGCCGGCCGCAACTACAAAAAACGTGCTCAAAGGATCCCCAAAATATCCCAGAATCCATCATTTTCTGGCGAAATCCTCCTAATTAAAACTAAATGGGTCTGTCCTGGAGAAAACCCATGTGGCGGATTTTTAATATCTATTTCCAGTTGCTCATAATTTGGCTCAGAAAATCGCCTGTCAGTTAAAAAGCGATTTTGGAACTGGCAACAATCCCGACAGTTTCTCTGAAAAATGAACTGCTGCTCCTTATTTTATGAACCAATATTTTAATCGATTTGCATCTGAGCAACTTGCTGGATAATATCTCTGAGTTTAATGGTCTTAGCACGATTTTATTCGCCTTCAAACTGCATTCATTTCGAAAATTTCGTGAACCGTTTCCCATCTTATTTTATTTTGAGCTTGGGCGATTGAAACTCAGTTGAGATCTGTAGTCATCAAAACCAACAAATTAATACATAAATAGCATCTAAAGCTAAACTAAAAATCATAAACAAAATGCAAAAACAGGAATGAAATAAAACTTTAAAATTATGCGATCGATTGTAAAGGTTGGCCACATTTATTTATTTTCAAACTCGATCTTTGATCTCTTGCTGCCAATTCACATATTTGCTAGTTTCTTTGATAGCCAAATTCTCCACATTATCTTTTTTTGAGATATATTATGTGATAAGTCTTCATGTTAAACCACAACGTTTCTTATCCTTCACAATTTCTCGAATGAATAAAGCTAATGCGTGAGACCCTCGAATCTCTACAATATTGACCCGACCATGCATACCCCATTGATTAACATCCGAGTCAACCCACATTATGATCAATCACCCAATTTCGCAACCTTATCAACATCTATAATAATAAAATTAAATAGCAAAAATCAAGAGATTACTATTTAGACAAGATTTCAAGGTTTGGTTATGAGGAAAAGATATATAAAAAGAAAATATTAATGCTCATCCCTTAACTGTTAATCTAAATCCATCCAAAGTAATAACTTGAACATTGTGATTTTGTCAAATAACCAATAGATAGTAAAGGCTGCTTTTAAAAACATTTAATTTCATTGTTTCAGTAGCTCATAGAAAATTATTTTTTCAGTAGCTCGTAATTCATTAGATTGATCCTTTAAAAATTTGAACATTTGATCGAAACAAAATACAATTTTGTTTGATGAAATAATGTTTTTTAAAGGTTGTTGGGTAGGGGCACAACAGATGGCGACTGACTGGGCAAAACAGTTATCTCTGCGAAAACATGAAATCTGACTTGTGTATGTAGCAAGATAAGAAAAATTTTCTTTAATTAGATTAGCATTTTATTGAAGATAAAAGACCTGTGCCTTGTGATAAGACTAGCTTTAAAACTAATACCAGATTCGTGTTAGAATAATCAACCCCTAGTATTTACCCACTTAGACATTAATTCATTTATTTTTGTCTTATTTGTGTAGTCCATGAGTCCCACCATGTACAAGTTGCTAATTTCCTATCCATAGAGGTCAAACTTGCCATTATTGACTCATGTAGCACTTGGGAAAGACTTAGGAATCAAATCTGCTTTATTCCTGGCCTCCTAGGCGCCCTTCTACTTTTTCTGCTTTATTGCCTGCTTTTTCAGTGTTTTAAGGCACACAGGAAAGAAAGACTAGGTGAGGTGAATCAGCTTTGTTGCCTCTTCCTCCTCCACTCTTTCCTCCATGAAAAATCATGTATGAGCTGCCATTTGACCACTCTTTAGCTTGCCTATGCGCCCTTTCTAATTCGTGGGGTCCTTGATAGATTTGGGATCAGCTTTTTTACACCTATGGGGATTTGCCTATTTTGGGTAAGCCTACTTTATGCTAGATTTGGATGCTTCCTTATGCATTTGATTTGCTCATGTATTCTATATATTCAGCAGCCTATGTTATTACAGGATTGGCTATTGTACACTCAGTTAATATAATTTTGTGTTACAGCTCCATATTCAGTCTCCATTGTTGATAATTTTGCATAATCAATTGTTAATTGCTGTGGGTGAAATTAATCTACTGCAGGCCTGAATTTCTACAATTCGATTCTTTTATCTTTATCCAGAAATTACCTTAAAAAATGATACGAATTTTAAGTTTTTTCAGAAAACATAAGACTCCAAAAGAAATTAGTCCTCGGAAATACAATGTAATTTTGATATTTAACCAGTTTTTAAAGATATGATCCCAATACTATAGTCATTATCCTCCTACCCATAGGCGTTCATAGCCTCGAAAGGGTTGAATTTTAACCATACATCCTACCGTTCTAGTCCCAAGATAAGATAAAAACATGAATATTTAGAACTTCTCAATTTATTAATGGGTAAGCTGCATTGGAACCTCTTCACGAGTGTGGGATGACCTTGGATTCTTATAGATTTTTTTATATATAGAACAATTTATGATTTGGAATCCAAATATGCCACAGACGGAGCCCTCCTGCCTGCAGGCATCCATAGCCTCGAAAGGGTACGTCTTTTAATCCATTCTACCCAACGGCTTATATCCCAAGCTAATAAGTTTAAAGAAGACTTCATATTCAGCGTTTAAGTGCTCATCCACAAGATATTTGCATGTTTATAGTGGGGGAACGTAATAGGAAACTCTTTACGAGTAAGATAGCGTAAAGGGTCTATAGATAACTAATTTTATTACTAAATTGCAACTAATTTCCCAGAACTGATTTTTAAATAAGTGATAGAATTCCTAGTAATAATGACTTCGATATCCATTCAATCCAACAATTTGAGGATAATGATAAAAGAAACGAAATAAAGTGAAAGTTTTCGTCTAGTAATTTTGTTTGCAACAGTTCAATTTCTTTTTCTTTTATTTCTGAAATAAGAACAGGTTTCTAAAAGTCTAGCTTTCTTCATGTCTTATATAATCAGATTCCAATTTCATGGCATAAAAACATTCTGAGATCTGAATCATGTCTCCTGGTTTCAAAAATCAAAAGAAAAATAATTGAAAAGAAAACAACCAATATGTACATGAGTTTTATTTGAGCAGACTACAAAAACAAAGGATTTCAAAATCTACGAGAAAACTCTCAGCAAATAAAACACACATAACACATGAATTAAATCAAGATCGCATCAAGCGGAAAATAGGTTTAACAACATATGACTAATTACCACCAAATAAAATGAGAGATTAAAATCGATTAACATGTTTTAAAGTTTTTTATCCCTATTTTTGTTTTAAATTTTTTTTTTTAATTAAGTGAAAGTTGTTTTTCAATTATTGATGAGATGCCAATCTAATGTGTTTTATTCAGAAATAAAAGTAACAAAATAAATCCTAATGAGTATGCAGCATGTAAAAGATGGAAGATGCTTTCTTTTAATGAGACGATTAACGAAAACGAGAGAAAGTAAAGAACTACTTCCCTGATAATGATGTCGTCATCTCATTCTTAAAATGATGTTGTCGCAACTCCATGCATATGTATTTATTCAAATGTAAACAAACATAAATCATCCTAAATTATAAACCTAACCTAAACTACTAAAATAAAATAAAATATATACAAACTAGGTAAACGGAAATTTCCAATGAAGCCATCGTAATAACTCCAATCCTGCAAAATCAAACAAAATGAAAGTCAGCAATAAGAATTGAAGTATTTTGCAACCAAAAATAAACAAATCAGACTTACCATTTTGTCTTTCAAAAAACAAAGTAAATGCCAACTTACCATTCTCTGGAAACTTCGCAAGAAAAGATCTCTCGAGCCAATCTGCAATCCTATCATAATATGTGTGATTAATAAAATAGGATTGTTCGAAAAAATATGGTAATGAGAGAGGTATATCATGACAATCATGTGCTAAAGTTTTGTGCAAAGAATCATGTGAAAGAAACTCAAAGTTAAACAATGCTTCCTGTAGGTTTTTATCCCTATGAACATCATCTTGCAAACAAACACATCGTTTAAAAAGATCATGAAATTCATATTCAATTTTCTTAAATTCAAGTTCAAGAGTCTTCTCCGCATTGTGATGAATATCCTGATCAATTTGATAGGGATTAAATTCCTCATAATCACTAACTTGAGATGAACTAATGGAATCGAACAAGGTAGGTGAAAAATCATCATTAATTATTGTAAGATGTAAATTATGATGATGATCAACATTGACTTTACCAGTTCCATATTGATTTTCAAACTCAAGTGACTGATCATGATAAGATTGTTGATCTAAGAATTTCAATGAATCATAAGAGACTTCTTCAAGTCTGCTTGTTTGAATATTTCCTAATTCCCATGTATATAATTGAAAAAATGTTTCATGGGAAGACAGATTAATCTCTTCATTTTCTAAATGCAAATCATGATTGTATCGTACCGCATAAGTTTGTGACAATGTGAAATCAAAATCATAAGAATATGAACTATGCATTGCCTCTTGATTAAAAATATCAGGGTACAAAGAAAAATATGTTGAAGCATTAAGAGAATGAAATTCTTTTCGTGGATAAGAAAGATCACTACAGGAAAACTCTTCATTAAATAATTCCTCTTCAAAATATGAGTCTATAGGTGGTATGGTTTCTTCTTCTAGGATGACACGATCTACAGCAAAATCTGAACATAATAAGTTATCTAAGACTTTACTATGTTCATCATCAGAATATAAATGTGGTAGACAGTCATTGGATTCTTTAGAGTAAGAAGAATCGGGAACTAATGGAGATATGATAAAATGATCAATGACAAAATCTCCACAAGATGAATCTCGAATCCATTTAACCAAACTAGAAGTTTTAGATTCAATTTCTTTTGTTTCTAAAATAGAAGTAGTATCATTTAAAACACGACAATTTTCTGCATGAACTTCTTTCTCATTCAACGAAGATATAGACACATCATAATTTGAAATATCATGTTCTTCAAAATCCATATCCGTTAAAGTGAAAAACGTTGTCAAATAAGATTGGTTTTCTTCCACTTCTAAGTTTTTAGAATTTTAATGAAAAACTAAATCAAACTATGAATAATCATTTAATAAAAATTCAGATTGATTAGCTTTTAAATCTTGTTCATTTGAAAGGATCAAAAGATGAAGCCATTCACCTAAACGAGGAATATCTTTCAAAGGAAACCTATAACAAAGATTAAGAAATCTATCAATGAAGTCTTCCACTGATTCATCTTTATCTTTCCTTAAATTTTTTAATTCAGTGCACAAACTAATGAAATCATAATCTCTAAAAGAAACTAAGAATGCACTAATTAGATGTTCAAAAGAATGGATGGAGGCTACTGGCAAAGTTTCACACCATTTCTTGATTCGTCCTTCAAAAGTAAGAGTCAAGCATATGCACAAAACATCTTTATCAGTAATCCCGTGAAAGATACATTGATCAATAAATTGTAATACATGTTCATATGCAGATGTTACTTTCTCACCATTAAATTTGTTTTCTGTCAAGAGATCAACTATACTTGTTGGAGTATCAACCA
Source organism: Pseudotsuga menziesii (assembly GCA_001517045.1). Taxonomy (NCBI): domain Eukaryota; kingdom Viridiplantae; phylum Streptophyta; class Pinopsida; order Pinales; family Pinaceae; genus Pseudotsuga; species Pseudotsuga menziesii. Next base: position 79,120 of record LPNX011222317.1, read on the forward strand.
TAATTTTTCGAGAAAAACATCTCCAACGAGAAAAACATCTCCAAATCGGAATAGAATCCATTAATCAATGATATAGCTCCAGTAGACTAACTTGTCATCTACTGGGCCCCCTTCTAGCGCCAATGTTGACGGGCATATTTGACTAAGCCCGCAACGGGGGAAGACAACCCAGACCAAGATCCTTAGATCAGGCTCCAAGCTGTTTGGGATGGTTGTTCCCGACAGGTTTAAAGGATCTGTTAGCCTGGAAGTTTAAAAGTCTAAAGGTTAAAAACTAGGTAATTAGGTTTATACTTATTTCTGTACAAGTTAATGAAAATTGTTAATTACAATATGAATCAGTTTATACCAAATGTTAACCAATTATTTACAGAACTGATAACTTACAAAGACACATCATATACATTAATTACAAAAGAATAATATGAGTGTGACATGATTATAAACAATTGATTCCATGGATTTTTAAATAATATAATTAACTGAAAAGAAAAGCATTAACCTAATCTAATTCCTATCTTGATCAGGAGCAATAAAATATTTAACCTGATATCAGATTCACTAATGAAACTGTTGCATTAACAATCCTGAAATATTCAAAAGGAAATTTTGAGATTGACAAGATCATACAACAGAAGCATACACCATAAATGGTATGATGTGAAACATAAGTAAATCAGAATCAGTACAAGTCGATAATTAAATCACATATATTTGCATAATTCTAAAAAGAAATTATAACAAACATAAACAACATGGAAAATTAAACAACAAGGCTAAGTGATACAATACACACAAATAGAAAGTAAAAACACTGTAGATATATATAAGTATCACTAGTTTAACAATCTGCAGCTGCTGACAGGAAACTGTCTTGAATCACAGGGAAATTAAACAGCAGTCTTGTTCCTTCCTTCTCCAAACTATCGACTCCCCGACAGCATGGTTTTCTAAGCTTTCAAGAGAGAAATCTCTTAAGCTTTGGCAGCCTCTCTGTCTGCTCCTCCCTTTGCCAATCAAATTCCAATTGCTTAAATAAACCACAATGAGAAGAAATGAATCCCAAATTGAGCTCTGCTCAGGCGAATTCTAGAAAGAACCGTTTCTTTTCCGGCCACAACTACAAAAAACCTGCTCAAAGGATCCCCAAAATATCCCAGAATCCATCATTTTCTGGTGAAATCCTCCTGGTTAAAACTAAATGGGTCCGTCCTGGAGAAAACCCATGTGGTGGATTTTTAATATCTGTTTCCAGTTGCTCATAATGTGGCTCAGAAAATCGCCTGTCAGTTAAAAACACGATTTTGGAACTGGCAACAATCCCGACAGTTTCTCTGAAAAATGAACTGCTGCCCCTTATTTTATGAACCAATCTTTTAATCGATTTGCATATGAGCAACTTGCTGGAGATTATCTCTGATTTTAATGGTCTTAGCACGATTTTATTCGCCTTCAAACTGCATTCATTTCGAAAATTTCGTGAACCGTTTCCCATCTTATTTTATTTTGAGCTTGGGTGATTGAAACTCAGTTGAGATCTGTAGTCATCAAAACCAACAAATTAATACATAAATAGCATCTAAAGCTAAACTAAAAATCATAAACAAAATGCAAAAACAGGAATGAAATAAAACTTTAAAATTATGCGATCGATTGTAAAGGTTGGCCACATTTATTTATTTTCAAACTCGATCTTTGATCTCTTGCTGCCACTTCACATATTTGCTAGTTTCTTTGATAGCCAAATTCTCCACATTATCTTTTTTTGAGAGATATTATGTGATAAGTCTCCATGTTAAACCACAACGTTTCTTATCCTTCACAATTTCTCGAATGAAGAAAGCTAACGCATGAGACCCTCGAATCTCTACAATATTGACCCGACCATGCATACCCCATTGATTAACATCCGAGTCAACCCACATTATGATCAATCACCCAATTTTGCAACCTTATCAACATCTATAATAATAAAATTAAATAGCAAAAATCAAGAGATTACTATTTAGACAAGATTTCAAGGTTTGGTTATGAGGAAAAGATATATAAAAAGAAAATATTAATGCTCATCCCTTAACTGTTAATGTAAATCCATCCAAAGTAATAACTTGAACATTGTGATTTTGTCAAATAACCGATAGATAGTAAAGGCTGCTTTTAAAAACATTTAATTTCATTGTTTTAATAGCTCATAGAAAATTATTATTTCAGTAGCTGGTAGTTCATTAGATTGATTCTTTTAAAATTTGAACATTTCATCGAAACAAAATACAATTTTGTTTGATGAAATAATGTTTTTTAAAGGCTGTTGGGTAGGGGCACAACAAATTAAAATCATAATATAACTGCATACATAATTGCCCAAATGTTGACAATTATTTTCAGAATCATAATTTACTCAACAAAAGTCCAGGTCATCCCAAACCTGATGCCAAAAAATACGTCCATAGAAAGTTATTTTAGATTTAAAAATAGTAAGTAGTCGTTTCATTCATCACAGAACACCCTCAAAGATATTTGTAATAATATCAAAGTCAAGGTAAAAACAGGGTGTTACATATAACCCCCCTTTAGGAAAATTCATCCTGAAGTTCTAGAATAAGTATGGAGAGTGTTTAATATTTCCAATGTATCCTGTTAGGTCGCAGTATTGGGACTATATCTATTATTGATATTATATACTCATACCAAAATCACATAATGTTATATTACCCAAAGACATCAATCACTCTTCTTTAGTATCAAATTGTCACATCTTTTTATATTATAAGAGGATTTCATTCAATTACTTTTCCAATATCTAAGTAGGGAATTACATACTCCCCCTCGTTAGGAAAATTCATTTCGAAGTTTAATTTATATTAAAATTTTAGCTTCATTTACTATCACATTCATGTCTTTATCCCATTCTACTATATTTTTATCAATAGATCATTCCTAATCATTAGATATACTGCCATTATCGACCTTATGTTCCAAGCAATATTATTCCAACCCTCCTTCTTTAATTCAATAGTAATTTTACATAATGTAAATCTCATAATATCTTAAGTAATTTCCAATCTGATCTAGATTGTCAACACCTCCTAATCACTCATAGGGTTTTGTGATATCCAAACTACAACGTATATCACGTGAATAATCAATCAACATTTTTCACATTCAAAGGTAGGTAAGAATTCAACTCTATTTGTCTATCCTTTTGTTGCAGCTGCAACCCTTTTCCCCAAAATTTTAAATTTTAGGGCCCTCCTTTTGATTCGCTTTTATTAGATCTAGCCTAGGATTGCTTGGTTTCACTAAAGCTTCCCTGAAGTTCAGATTTTTTGGTTAAAACTTGATCCTTTTTATTTTTTGTGTAGCGGAAGATTAGTTGGCTATCCTTCGGATATCAGAAGCATAGTCAACTGTATTTTCGATGTTGTGGAAGTTGAACGGTCTACCCTGTTGGAAATAGTTCATAGTTCCCTAGCCGATACATTGAAACCACGGATTCTTTTTGTTTTTTGTTTTATTTTTTGAGCTTAACACTTAGCGTTTGATTGCTGGTGACCTTTTGTCGCTATCAGAATGTTCTACAACAATGAACCAAAGTACTAGTCTTTTAGGCTGTCAACATTGCAGGAGGCAGGTGATGAACGTTCTGAAAGTTAGTTGCTTCCTCGCTGATGTTTTAGAACTCAAAATAACCGAGCTTCAATACCTTTTTAAAAAGAATAAACTGGAGTCGCAATAATACATTTTACGCTACCGACACTACGGAGGATGTTTGGTTTCGAAGTTCCAACACTTAGTGCTTGTATATTCCAATGATTGATGTTTTTAAAAGTCTCATGAGCCCATAGTTGTTTTTGTGCCTGTTGTTGCAACTATCATCCATACTTCTCTTCCAGTTGACTTAGGAAGTGACTATCGATAGGCACCGACAATTTCCGCCGAAGTTTATATATAAGGAGGGGAGCGTTATTTTATTTTTTATTTGTATTTGAACTCGTCGTTTGCTCCAGTCCTTGTCGTTTGCACCGATTCACGCGCCCAGCTGTCCAAACTCGATTTGCTAGTGTTTCTACTGTGGAGATTTTTCTATCGCTTGTTGTTTTGGTTTTTGTTGATCGATTTGGAATCGTTGGTTTCTCTCGGGTTAGGGTTTCCCTAGTTAGGTTTTTCATGAGTTAGGTTTGTCTACAAAAAGAGTGTTTGTCTTTGTGGTGTGCATGATGTTTTACTTGAGGGTGAAGAGTTTAGTCGTGTGCAATTTTCTTTAGTGGAAGATTTTTGAGTCTGCATGATTGTTTGAGCTGTTATGGATGTTTTTGCTCTAGTACGAAAGATTAGGGCATGGTGGAGACAAGCGTTTCGTTGTCTGCACCACCCATTCTTCTGGTGGTCCATAGTCGCCCAGGGGGGTTTTAAACCTTTTGCTTCCACTTACCTTATTTCATGGGACGGTGAAGGTTTTCCATTTTTTTGGTCAGGTTAGGGTTTTTGTTGATAGGAAGAATGCTGCGTAGGATCTATTGCTTTTTAAGTTTGGTTTTTGAAGACTAGTAGTAGGAATAGTGTGATTCATTTTTTTAGTTGACATCAGATTAGTTTGATATAGTTCGGGTGCAAATAAAGGATTATTTTTTGGCATTGTGAAGTTTACAGGTAGTGGACTTAGGCAGTGTTAGGATACAACCTGTAGGATTTTTCCTTTCGCCTTGTTAATTATTTCATGCATTGCATACTGTGTGTATTTTATTTTTTCATAATGCATATGGAGGGGGTAAACAAATTGATATAGTTCTTTTTTATTGTTAAATTTTTTTTTAATATCTCAATGGTATAAGAACATGCTGTGATTGTGACAGGGTGATTGTTGTAAAGAAAACATGTCTATGAGACAAAAGAAAAAGGCTCATGTGGTTGAAGGAGAACTCGAGGTTGAGATCATCACCAAGGTTGAGTATATATATGAAGATACCAAAGCTTCCACCAGGGTTAAACTGGACTACAAATGGGGAGAGATCTACAGGATGATTTTCAACCATAATGTACTTGATGCGTGTTTCAAGGAGCTAACCAAGACCTGATTTGTTCCCTTGTTCAAAAGTGATAGGCTGGATTCTACCTAGGGCAGATGTAACTAGAATGATTCTTAAAAGTACTACTAAGTAGGGCCACACTACATATAGCCCTACATATGTCTTTATGGCATATCATCTGCCTTCCGCCCAGATTTACTTGACAGAAAGCTGGTTGAAAGAGATGTCTATGGATCTGGTAGAGATAGTTAAAATAATGATGATTCCAGGAAAAAACTTCCGAACCAGGCCATCCAGAGAGTATGATACCTCTACTCTTCGTACTCCCTATAGATTCATTGCATTGATGCTAAATATCAATTTTGGTAGAGCTTACGGGAAGAGATTCAAGATAGGATGGATACCAATTATCTTCTATGTGGCTACTCAAGGAACCATTTTTAATTGGTCAAACATAGTGTCAAATATCCTCATAGCATGCATATCCGCAACCTTGGGAGGGGTATCACAAAAGAAATCAAAGTTCTATATGAGCTCTATCCTGATTGACTGTATATTGTGTACTCGGTATTTCCATCTTTGAGATGGAACTAGGAGAGGGACAGGACCCCAGTGTACACACCATATAGATTGCTATGGGCCCATAAATATTATAGCTATTACAGGGAAATCTATGAACACTTCATCGTGCCCTTGTATACCCTAATTTTCTTGACTGAATGCAACTGCATGTCTAAAGAAGCATTCAAAGTCATCGAGGGGTTCGAATATTATTATTTGACTGAGGAAGGGTTGTATATAAGAATGTATGGTGGTTCCAAAGCCCCTTCCCTACTCCCTAAGTATGCCACTAACTATGTACTAAACAAAGAGGCAGTTAGGCATGTCTATATTGATCGTGTGGGAAATTTCCTGTTTGAACATAAAAAGGAAACATATCTTGCAGTGCCTTTCCTGCTTGGCAGCTACAAGTTTTTTAGAGTAAAATAGGCTGCAAAATTTGTTCAGGAGCTGGAGCATTTCCATTTTAGAGAAATGAATTTTCACAGGAATGACTCCTGACATAAAGTAGCAGATTACTGCAAGGAAGTGGGAATTAATTTTGAATATACTGATTTTTGGGATAAGGACGAGGCAACATTTAGAAGTGCAAAGAACATAACTGCCCTTAAAAAGAGGTTTAAACAGAAAATAACTATTATGGTTGGAAAGGGAAAAACTTCAGAGAATACTAAGACATTAGAAGAAGAAGAGGGAAAAAAGAGAGAAGAAGATGCTAGAAGGCTAGCATAGGAAGCAGAGAGCTGGCTAAAGAATGACAAAGAAGAAAAAAAGTGAGCTGCAGATGAAGCAACAAGGAAGGAAGAGGAGGAGAGAAAGAGAAATCAAGAAGTGGAAATCAAGAAAAAGCAGGAAGAAAGTGAAAGTTTGAGATTAATAGGATCTCAAAAGGACCAACAGACTACTGAGTAGGTAGATACATAGGGAGGATAAGATCACACAGATTAAGGACACGGACAATCTAATCCTGATCCCCTAGAGCCTGCTGCATCTTCTTGCAGTACACTGGCACAAGCTTCATTTTTTGGAATAAGTTTTATCTCTTTCATGCCTATAGAAGGGGAGGAGGTTCTTGACTTTGGTACTATTTTCTATGATAAGGAGAAGAAAAGGATTGTAAAAAGAACTGAGAAAAATGTTGAAATTGGAGGACAGTCGAGAAAGATGATAACAGATAAAACCTTGGTGCATGGAAAAAATGTAGATCCAAGATTGATAGCAAGAGATGGGGTGGAATTAACCCAAGAAACTAAAGATAATGGAGACATGCTTATGACGGACGTAGAGCAATCAAGAAAAAATGTAGCACAGTTGAAAGAAACTTTGAAGAAGGAAAGAGATGAAGGTCAGAATCTGAAAAGGAAATATAAAGACATGGTGAATGAAGTTAATACTTCAAGAATGGAATTCCAGACTTTTTAGGATGATAAGAATTCTTTAGAGATATCCACAGAGAAAATGGAAAAGAATGCTCAGGATAACTTACCTGAATTACAAAAGCTATAGCTAGAGCATCAAATGTTGAAAACTGAGAGAGATGATCTTCAGGTATCCTATGAAATTCTAAGTGCAGAGAAGGACAAGTTGCAAAGAAAGGTTGGTGAGTTAGAAACAAAGAAGGCTACCACAGAGGAAAGAGATAAGCAATATCAAATGTAGGTGGCAGACTTAGAAGAACAAAATACTTTATTGACAGCATCACTAAAAGATTCTATGGAACAGAAGACAGAATTCCAGCCTTTGAAAGAACATGTTCTAACTCAAAGAAGGAATAACCACCAATTACAGATATGCATTGAGGAATAAAGGTGTAAAATTTTACAAATAGACACCAGATTAGAGGAAATTTTGGACACTACTTCATATTTTATGGACCGATGTCAAGATATTTTGGAAATTCTAATGGGAGGAATGGTATGGAAAGAAACAAATAAGGAATCTCCTACGGAGTTACCAATTAAGGATCAACAATGTTTAAAATAGGAGTATCATTTATTAGAATTTGCAATTAATGTGGTGAAAGAATTCAAGAAAACTGTGAAGAAAAAAAAGGGAGCTTGTGCCGAATACTATAGGAGCGTTCTTGCTACATACAATAGATGCCATATTTTTGTGGAGAAAAGATTGGATGCGATACCAGAACATGAATTGCTTATAGAAAATCTAGAGAGTAGATATCAGGAATACAAGCAAGAGATCGAATAGGTCAAGGATCTAGATGAACGGATTTTCAAGAATGCAGTGGCACATGCAGCTGTAACTATACATCTACTAGAAGATTAGCTGTGCCTGAGTCCTACAAGGATAGAAGGGGTAAAGAACCAGCCTGCTAAATATGACACTAATATCTGATTTCTTGAGCCTTTCAAATTTGAAGGCATAGCAGCAGATGCCCATGCATGAAAGAAGTTCATCAATGACCAAGCTATCCCCTCTTCATAAAGTGCTATAAAAATTTTGATTTAAAATGTAATATATTCTATTAATTATGTGAACATGCTATGAGACAAAATTGTTGAAATGAAAGGTTGGGGAAGCTCAAAATTCATTAAGGGGTAGCCCAAGGGTTTTTGTTTTTGTATAAATATAGGAGAGTTTAGATGTACAAGGGAATGTTTTCCCAGACCATTTCTGAGAGCGTATTATAAGAAGAATTATTTCCTTTTACAATAAAGAGTTACATGTTTCTGCGGGAGAAAGTTTTGTGGAATGTTTCAAATGTTTCTCTATGGACCAGTTGAGTGTGAACTATTTCATTTTTAGCTTATTTCCATTAACTGTGAGATCGTTCTAACTCATTGAATTTATTTTCATGTTATGAATGTACTCTGGTTTATTCTATGAAATTTCCACTTTGAGTAATGGAGGTTGTGATTAACAATAAGCTATCTTGTTGTTTATATTTCTATTAATGTTCATGTGTTCTTAAACAATTAACAGCTATCTCTGATCTTTCCTAATGCATGCACTGAAATACATTACTCACCATTAATGATAGTTTTTCTCCCTAGGGATAGGATAAGTAGTCTTAGTTAGTTTCTTCCTATGTGTGATTTAGATGAGAGAGAGGTAAGACGAGATATAAGAACCTGTGCATCACATTGTGACCCTCATCATTATCTCTATCGTCTGCATTTTAGTTAGGCACTTACACGTCATACCTTAAACAGAAAAAACTAAAAAATATACATGGTCGATCAGGCCATAACCGGTAAAACATTCTAATTGTTACTTGACCTACGGTAGCTGGACCGTAAACCGGACGGATTCCCCATACCAAACAGTAACAGGATAATTGGGAACGTTTATTGGGGACAATCCCTAACTGTTGTTACCTGTGATTTTCCACGGCTCAATAGTTTTTTGGCAGTAGAAGGAGGGCCACCAGTGCACGGCTGGCCGAGGAATCCCGCTTACCATGTGGAAATTGAACCCAGGTGTTAGAACAATTACACACAAAAATTTCCAATTACACATGCAAATTACACACAAAGGAGACTGGATATGGAGCAGAACACTAATCTATATTGAATAAGTGTACAATAGCCAAACCTATGAAGTCATAGGCTATCACAATAAATAATTACATGAGATATTTTAATTCATAAGGATTCCATTTGAATTTGGTCAAAAGCAGGCTTACTAAATCTAAGCAAATCCCCCATAGGTGCATAAAGCAGTTTCCAAATCTGTTTAGGAGCTCACGAATTGGCAAAATCAATTAGGAAAGCTAATAGATGATGGAAGGAAAACTCATACATGCTTTTCTTAGGATAAAAGAGTGGAGGATGATGAGGACAAAAAACAAGTGAACTTCATCTAGTCAAACTTTCCCAATTGCCTTAAAACTCAAAAAAAGCAGGCAATAAAGCTAAAAAAGCAGACATGCACTAGGAAGGCCAGGAATAAAGCAGATTTGATTCCAAGTGGTTTCCCAAGTGCTCCATGGCTCAAATTTAGCAAGTTTGACCACTTTGTATGTGTGGAGGACAACTTGCATAAGGTGGAATATGGAAACTAGGCAAATAAGACAAAAATTAGATTAATTAATGTCTAAGGTAGCTAACTATGGGTTGATTATTCTAACACCCGCCCATGATCCTGACTTATGAGTAAAATATCAGAAAATTATAGGGCCTAGAAACAAGGTTTAGTCATCCTTTACATACTGCATGTCCATTTAACCAAGGAAAGATGCAAAAACCCAGTGGGAAAAATCCTCCCTTAAACATGGACAGTAAAACAAAATTTGAAAATATTGTCATCACTCATGCTTCATAGCATGATCAGCAATCCCCAATAGTGATTTGATATTGCTGAATGTCTTCTCACAAAAAACTTTAGTGAAGATATATTCTACTTGTTCTGAAGATGAACAGAAGAGTAGGTGAATGGTGCCATCATGCACAAGTTGTCTGATGTAGTGCATATGGATCTCAATGTGTTTGGTTCTCTATTTCTGAACTGGATCATTGTATATTTGAATGGTACTATGATTATAACAATAGATAGTAGTTGATTATTCTGATTCGAAGCCACACTCACCAAGTAACCCCTGCAACCATAAACATTGAGTTGCTGCATTTACAACTCCTCTGTACTCTGCTTCTATAGATGAGAGTGCAATGGCACTTTCTTTCTTGCTTGAACAACTAATTGGCCCTTCAGCAAGCATGAACACATATCCTAAAGTTGACTTTCGATCTGTGTTCTCACCTGCCCAATCACTATCTGTAAACCCTATCAAATCAAGATTAGATTTTGCTTTGTAGAAGATCCCATGATTCCTTGTTCCCTGAGGAATGTTAAGGATCCTTTTGGCTTCTCTCCAATGGATCTCATGAGGCTGATCCATGTATCTTGAAGCCACACTTATTGCATAAGAAATATCAGTTCGAGTATGTGTAAGATACAACAAACATCCAATCAATTGCCTATACAGTGTATTGTTTACCACAGGTGAAGAATCAGCTTCTTCAAGCTTAACTCCTGAAAGGAAGGGAGTCTTGATTGGCTTGCAATCCTTCATGTTGAATTTGTTCAGAAAATCCAAGGCATACTTGGACTGATGTACTTTGATTCCATCTTTGGTTTGAGCAATCTCGAGCCCCAAGAATTGCCTCAATAAGCCCAAATCAGTCATTAAGAAGGCATGGTTCATTGCATCCTTCAAGGAGGCAATTTCATCCTTTAAGCTTCCTATAATGAGAATGTCATCAACATACAAAAAAATGATCATTAGTGAACCATGAATCAGCTTCAAATAGACATTTGGATCTGACTTGCATCGACCAAAATTCAGTGATAGCAGAAAGCTATCAATCTTGGCATACCAAGCCCTAGGGGGCTTGCTTAAGCCCATACAATGACTTCTTTAGCCTGCACACAAGAGATGGATTAGCAGAAAATCCTTGAGGCTGCTGCATGGAAATATCTTCAGTGATATCTCCATTTAGGAATGCACACTTCACATCCATGTGATGTACCTCCCACTGCTTTGAAGCTGTAATGGCTAAGGCTAGCCTGATGGAGTCCATCTTTGCCATTGGTGCAAAGGTCGCATTGTAGTCTATGCCATGTTCCTATGAGTAGCTCTTGGATACCAATATGGCCTTGTATTTCAAAGGTGAAACATCATCAGAAAATTTGTTTTTGTAAACCCACTTACACTGAACTAGCTTCCTCCGTGGGGGAAGATCAACCAGCTCCCAAGTGTTGTTCTTCTGGAGTGAGCTGAAATCTCATTTCATGGCTGTTTTCCATATTGGATCATTTTCTAGATATTCATATTTCTATGGGTCTGATTCAACCATCAGATAGCATTTCTCTGCAAACATAGGATCTTTCATGCACATAGCACTCTCAAACTGAGATCTAGTCCTCCTGGGATCATTAGGATTTCCAGCTAGTTCTCCAGCTGCATGAATGGTCTTTGCTGCCCATTTTGGTCTTGTAGGACTGTTAGGATCTGAAAATAAATCATAATTATCAGACATATTAGAATCAGCAAGTTCAACTATCTCTTCACTTACATTCAAAGGTTCTGTTGGTGAAGAGGATTCTCCAACTTCCATTGCTGCTAAAGGCACTTCTTGGAACTGAGCACTCCTTTCAATGAAGGATTTGTTTATGCTCAAATTGATCATATTGTAACCTTTTTAATATTCAAAGTACCCAACAAATAGACACTCTTGGCTTTGGGGCTGCAAAGCCTTCCTCTTTTCTGTTGGAATTCAAGCTCAAGCCCTTGAGCCAAAAATCCTGAAATGGGTCACATATGGCTTGTGCCCACTCCAAGCTTCGAAAGGAGTCATACCATCAAGTTGTTTATGAGGCACCCTATTCTAGAGATAGGATGCAGAGTATATAGATTTGGCCCCAAACTTTGGTGGCAAAGTCTTAGCCTCCATCATGCATGTTGCCATCTCTTTCAGTGATCTGTCCTTCCTCTCAGCAACACCATTCTACTGTGGTGTGTAAGGGATAGAATGTTGCATCTGAACACCTGCATCTGCACAATATTGAATGAACTCAGACTTGTATAATCACCACCATTTTCATATTTTTGGACCTTGAGTTTCCTCCTAGACTGGTTTTCAACTAAATCCTTAAAGACTTTGGAGAGGCCAAAAACTTCAGACTTGTGTTTCAGGAAGTAAACCCAGCAATACCTAGAAAAGTCATCTATGAATGTCAATGCATATTGGCCTGACTCATTGACATATGAGGAAATGGTCCAGTAACATCACTGTGGATCAACTCAAGAGGTGCAGAGGTTCTCTCATGACTAGCTTTCTCAAATTTATGCTCTAGGTGTTTTCCTAAGATGCAACCTTGACAGATTCCTTTGGAAAACTTAATCTTTGGTAACCCTATGACCATTTATTTTTCACTAATATTAGAACGATACTTGCAATTGAGGTGGCCAAATATTTCATGCCAAATCTTGCTTGCCTCATTCGCATGAATCAGAAGAGCAGAGGGGTTTGTGTAGGGTAGGAAGTGTGAGAACATGTATACCTTCGAAGTGTGATTTGCAACTCCTTTTGCAATGACTTTACCACTTGAGATATATGTGATCTCAACTTCATCCGGGGACAATATGACCTTCTTTGGAGACCCTGTGTGGGTCATATGATACACTAATAAGAGGTTAGAGGCAAGACCTGGAACATACAATACATTGCTGAACTTACCATGGTCAAGATCAATCCTCCATTTTCCCAAACTTTCAGTGAGAGAGTTATCTCCCAGTACTATTGGTGGACCTTTCAACATGTCAAGTGAGGTGAATGCCTCCTTGGTCGAAACCATATGTCTTGAAGCTCCAGAATCAATGATGAAACTAGGTGATCTTGATGTGTGAGCAACCAATGCATGAACTCTCTCTCTGTCTTCTAAATTTGATCCTCCTTCCCTCTTCTTTGAGCTGTCTGGAAGGGATATTCCATTATTCTCTAGGATTTGGGTTAACATGTCAATTTTCTTCTTCATGTAGGAGCTTTCAGGACGATTTCCCTTACTGTAGTATGCACACTTGCTCATTTCTCCTTTGTTCTTCTTCTTCTAGGGGTTTTTCTTGGAACCTTGGGGCTCCTCAGGAGACTTGTTCTTGTCTCTCTTTTAAACAAGTGGCTTCTTAGCTTTCTTCTTTCCTTTTGAATCCACCCTCGAATCTCCAGCAACCAGATCTTGGTCTTTGGAAGGTTTGATGGTGCCCATCATCACCAATTTATCTTGTTCTTGTGTGAGAGATTCCATGAAATCTGCAAGGATAGGCATTTTCCAGGCTCGAGCTGTCAACTTTGTGGCATAGAAGGTCGAGAAAAACAATGAATAGCCAGGTCCAAGATTTGAGAGTATGGCCAAAACTAGTTTCTCATCCTTCTTTTCGATCCGACATTGTTTTAGCTACAAAACAAGGGCTTTGAACTTGGAAAAATAGAGTTGCAGGGATTCAAAGCTATTGGAACTCAAGGAGATCAATTCATTTTCAATTTGATGTCCCCTAATCTCATCTGTCTTACCAAAAATTTCAACAATATTCTCCCATACTTCATTTGGTGATGTTAATCTATCAATATAGAAAAGGAGGTCTCTGTATATGCTCAGACACAGGAGACCATAGGCCTCATCCCTCCTGTTGTGCCATTTAATTTTCTCTGTAGCTGCATTGGGCTCTGATTCTGTTGCCATAGTCACTGTGTAGAGGCATTTATCTCTCAACAGTATCTCCATCTCTACTTTCCATTCAAAGAATTTAAATGGAGTCAAGATGATCTTCTGAGATTGATCCATAACTCAAAAATTGTCCCTTTAGTCAGCAGAATGCTCCCAGTCAATGATGTCGAACCTGCAATAACAAATTGGAAGAAGAGAAATCAATATACAAAGGCTCTGATATAATGTGGAAATTTAACCCAGGTGTTAGAACAATTACACTCACAAAAATTGCCAATTACACATGCAAATTACACACAAAGGAGACTAAATATGGAGTAGAACACTAATCTGTATTGAATAAGTGTACAACATCCAACCCTGTGAATTAATAGGCTACCAAAATAAATAATTACATGACATATTCGAATGCACAAGGATGCGATTCGAATTTGGTCAAAAGGAGGCTTACTAAATCTAAGCAAATCCCCCATAGGTGCATAACGCAGTTTTGAAATCTGTCTAGGAGCTCACGAATTGGAAAAATCAATTAGGCAAGCTAATAGATGATATAATGAAAACTCATACATTCTTTTCTTAGGATAAAAGAGCGGAGGATGATGAGGACAAAAAACAAGTTAACTTCACCTAGTCAAACTTTCCCAATTGCATTAAAACTCAGAAAAAGCAGGCAATAAAGCGAAAAAAAAGTAGACATGCAGTAGGAAGGCCAGGAATAAAGCATATTTGATTCCAAGTGGTTTCCCAAGTGCTCCATGACTCAAATTTAGCAAGTTTGACCACTTTGGATGTGTGGAGGACAACTTGCATAAGGTGGAATATGGAAACTAGGAAAATAAGACAAAAATTGGATTAATTAATGTCTAAGGTAGCTAACTATGGGTTGATTATTCTAAAATCCTGAAAATCACTCCACCAGTGATAGTTCTTATAGTAGGTTGCTTCACAATCGTCCTCAATTAGAAGATTCAGTACTGGTAGAGGATCTTGAAGAACTAGTAGAAGCAGACTTACAAGAATTTGACCAACCTTTAAATCAATTAGATCAGGGTTCACCTTACTTTTCACCTTTCCAGACCCCTGTTCAGTCACAACCTAATTCTCCACTCAAAATTATGGCTAATGTAAATGCAAACCAACCACCTACATAACCTGCTTGGAGGGCTAGGTCGCCTTCAAATTTGACACCTCCCTTGAATGATTTGCCTTAATATTTTGACAAGATGTTACCTAAGTTTGAACTAAGTGAAGGAATTTTGGTAGATGATCATTTACAGAGTTTTTACTTGGCTATAGAAGGCCTACGAGCTAGAGAGCATGAAGATGTGGTGTGTAGATTGTTTCCCCATACCCTGAAAGGAAAAGAAGCCTCATGGTATTTTTCCCTTCCTGCAAATTCAATCACAGACTAGAACACATTTGAGAGAATGTCCAGAAAAGTCATGCAACTTTAATGAAAGGGTTATGTGCTCTAAAGAAAGAAAGGAAAGAAAGAGTGCATAATTTCACTCAAATATTTGCTTCTTATCTAAACAATTTCTCTGCAGCGGATAAGCCATCTGAAAATGCTCCAATTGAATACTATACCTCAGCCCTTGGGCCTAATCTAGCCATGTTTGGCAAGAGATCAGTTAGACCTACATTAGTAGAAACCTACGAAGAAGATGAGAAGGTAGAGGCTGAGATGGAGAGTATATAAAATTACCCTGTGTAGTCAAAAGAAAAGACTTTTGGAAAGAAGAAACCTTTATTACTGACTAAGACTAAGGATGAGTGGTCACAGGATTTCGAAGGGATGGTGAAGATGATGCAAAAGTTATCCAACAGAGTGATAGATATAGAAAAATAAAATGAAGCTCACAAATCATATAAGCCTTACTGTAAAAAAAGGGAAGACAACAGTCAACCTAAAACTCCTCCACACAGTCCTGTAGCAATGAATTTAATTGATCTAGGCATGGATAATTTTTGTACCTTTCATCAACAGCCTCATTCTGATAAGAATTGCCCACAATGGATTAATTCTATGACATTAGTAATGAATCAATTATTGGATTCCAAACTAATAGAAACTAGTAAGGAGGAAGAAAAAGATCATCAATCTACAAAAAAACAAGAGGAAGATACTTTAGTTTTATGGGATTGTGTGTCAATGTTTGATACAGAAGAAGAACATTTTTTGAAACAAGAGGAAACATCAGAAACCAATGTGACAACAAGAAGTTAGAGTTTGTTAAAATAAGATAAGTTAATACTTCCTAAGATTAAGAAACTTCAAGAAAACATGAAGAAGATACAGAAGAACACTGCAACTGTTAAAGTACCTGATTTTACCATTTCAAGTCAAGATCTGAAGAAAATCAACACACCTTTTAAGCCTATTGAAGATAAGATTGATAATGTCAAGACGAATCTCAAAGAACCTGAGATGGGGTATGATATTGTGGAAGACATTAAAAAAGATAAAGCAAATATCTCATTGTTTGAAATGTGTAATTTACCTCAGCAAAAAGAGAAACGTTTAAAAGCACTTGAGGTACCAGAAGAAGAGCCTCCCACTGACAACCAACCTAAAGAAGAAATTGGTGAGCCAAGTGTGGGAGGGAAGTCTAAGTATAAAAACCTAGCATTTCTCCTAACTTTTGATATTTTCAAATATAATGTGCACAACTATTTAGTGGAATCAGGAGCATCAGTCAACATTATGCCACTTTCAGTCTGCAAGAAAATCAATGGAAAACCTAAAAAATATACTTCGAAAGTTCTTCAATTAGACGGGACGGATGTAAAAGTAATAGGAGAAATGGAAGATGTTCTGATTCACTTAGCCGCAGATGAGAGGGTATGCCAGTACATTGACATTGTAGTAGCGGACATACCAGATTCTTATGGACTGGTTTTGAGTCGGGACTGGTTGGCAAGGCTAGACAGATACTTTGCATCAGATTGGTCACATTTATCATTGCCTCATAAGGGAAGTCCCAATCAGATAAAAGTATTAAGAGAGACTTAAATGAAATACAATGTCACTCAGTTAGAGGGAAAAAATGAACCAATAAACTCTGTGTTGGCAAATTATTTCATTGAATTGGAATTGGGAAGTTACCAAGCTGAAGAAGCTAGCAGTATACCTAATACCTAGCCCGATCTCCTTCGATTTTCATGGGATGATGAGATTGACTATAATATAGTAGATCTAGTTTCAGATGTAGTCTTCAATTCAAATTTAGTAGAGGTAGATAGTTTTTCGACTCTTTATTTTGATGCTTCTAAAACATTGGAAGGATCAGGAGTTGGTTGTGTCCTTATTGATCCAAGAAAAATAAACATTTTATTTCTTGTATATTAGAATTTGAATGCACAAATAACATAGCCAAGTACAAAGCAGTAGTTCAGGGACTTAAAAAGGCAATAGAACTAAAAGTAAAAAATCTGAAAGTATATGGAGATTCTGAGATTGTTGTTAAGCAAATTTGGAATAAGATACACTGTATTTCACCACATTTGAAAGCTTACCATAATCAAGTTTGGGATTTGCTTATAAATTTTCATACATTCAATATTGTGTCTATTCCTAGATTAAATAATGTAGCAACTGATTTACCAGCTACCACAGTTGCAAGGTTAGTACCTACAAATAATAGATTCTCTATTGAATTACTATTCAGGCCTTCTGTTCCAGATATGATCACAAATCTATGGGTTTTTTGACGATGATCAGCAAATTTTGGAGTGTTTGATGAATGATGAGAATTTCAAAGGAGTAATAATAGATGATGAAGAACATCAAGAAGAATTAAAATTCGGGATCTTTATTCCTAAATGAGTCAGAACCTTGAAATGAATGTTTGACTTAGATAACAAATTCAGAAAGCTAACGAATGTCAAGACTCATAGCTTGTCCTTACAATTTGAACTGATAAATTTGGGGACTAAAGATGAACCCAAATATGTAAATTTGGGGAAGTGTTGTTCTATGGGTGAAATAAGTAAGTTCATCAGTCTTTTCAAACAGTACAAATATGTGTTTTCTTGGATCTATGAAGAGCTTAAAACTTATGACACAAAGATCATACAACATGTCATCCCAATTAAAGGTGGAATCAATCCTTGCCAACAACCTTTGAGGAAGATGCATCCTAAGCTGGAACCTTTAATTCAAAGTGAAGTAAAAAAAATGTTGCATGCTAAAATCATATTCAAAGTTAGACATTCGGAATGGGTTTCCAATTTGGTGCCAGTAAGGAAACAGTGAAGAGAAATCAGGCTCTATGTAGATTTCAGAAACCTTAATCGTGTGTTAGATAAAGATAACTATCTGGTCCCACCCATGGAGCAAATATTGCAGATGGTTTCAGGTTCTGAATTGTTTTCATTATTAGATGGATTCTCTGGTTATAATCAAGTATTAGTAGCTAAAGAGAACAGCCTTAAAACCACATTCAGAACCAGGTGGGGAGATTTTGCATATAGGAGAATGCCCTTTGGACTTATTAATGCTAGAGCTACTTTCAAGAGGGCCATGGATATAGCTTTCCATGGTCTGATTGGCGGTAGTGTTGTGTTTTATTTAGATGATGTCACAATATTTTTGAAAAAGAGAGAGGAACATGCATTTCATCTGAAACAAATTTTCGAGCATTGTCGGAAATATGGTATTTCACTAAATCCTAAGAAATGCGTGTTTGCAGTCATAGAAAGAAAGCTACTCGGTCATGTTGTTTCTAAGAAAGGGATCTCCATAGACCCAGGAAGCATTAAAGCAATAGAACAGATTCCTTTACCCCATAATAAAAATGGCATGCAATCATTTATGGGGACAATCAATTTTGTGTGAAGGTTTGTACCGGATTTTTCTCAAATTGTGAAACCTTTGCAGCAAATGGTTAAACATAGTGTACAATTCAAATGGACTGATGTGCAAAAAAATGCATTCAGTAAGATAAAAACATATGTCGCTCATGCACTATCACTCAAGATTCCAAATTTTGAAAAGGATTTTATTCTATAGACTTTTGCGTCACAGGATTCATTGGCAGTTATGCTTACACAGAAGGAACATGGGGGAGATGAGTACCCCATATCATTTATGAGCACTCGTCTATAGGGAGCTGAATTGAATTATCCAGTAGTTGACAAATAAGCTTATGTAGTTTTTAAAGTGGTAAAACAATTCAGGCCATATATACTTAAGAATCCCACCAAATTAATAGTTCCACACCCAACTGTACGATCTCTTTTGTACAAAAGGAATTAGGAGAAAGCAGAGGCAACTGGGTGACTACCTTACAAGAATATGATCTTGAGTTCAAACCAGCGTCCATAGTAAAAGGACAAGGATTTTGTGAACTAATGACTAAAGGTCAAAACAAGGAAGAAAAAAGTTGGAATAATGAAGTTGAGCTACATATCGTGGATGTATGTCCTTTTTTTACAGCTCCAGATTCGTTGTACCGAGACCTAGTCCATTACCTTCAAGATGGATATTTTTCGAGCATTGGAGTCCCAAACAATGAAGAGAATTACGTCTGAAAGTAGCTTCATATCTGATAATTGATGGAGTATTGTTTAGAATGAACTACGATGGAGATTTTCTCAGGTGCTTAGAACAGGACGATGCAAAGAATGTCATAGCAGAATTGCATGATGGGCCTACTGGAGGTCATTTTTGTGGACATACAATAGCACATAAGATTCTCAGTGCTGGATATTACTAGCCTACATT
The DNA here is from genome assembly GCA_001517045.1 of Pseudotsuga menziesii. Taxonomy (NCBI): domain Eukaryota; kingdom Viridiplantae; phylum Streptophyta; class Pinopsida; order Pinales; family Pinaceae; genus Pseudotsuga; species Pseudotsuga menziesii. The sequence continues at coordinate 98,614 of LPNX011222317.1, forward strand.
GTTTAAGGATGGCCATGCTCATGTTATAAAATGTGATGCTTGTCAAAGAGGTGTTGGAAGAAAAGCTAAAGCAGCAGGGCCTTTAAAACCAGTAATGATATCAAAACCATTCGAACAATGGGGAATCGATATTATTGGAAAATAAACACAAATTCTTCTTTACAGCACAAGTATATTTTGATAGCAACTGATTACTTCACTAGATGGGTTGAGGCTATTCCGTTACGAAAAGTAAATGAAGATGCAGTAATGGATTTCTTACAGAATCACATTATGACCAGGTTTGGGGTTCCAATTTCCCTGGTTTTTTAGAATGTTACTTATTTTTCTTCTATTAGATTAACTACATTTTCTAATGAAAGAGGAATCAAGTTGCATTATTCTGCAAATTATTACCCACAAGGAAATGGCTTGGCAGAATCCACAAACAAAAATATGATTAGGATTCTAAAGAAAACCGTAATAGAGAATTAGAGAGGTTGGCATTTAGTGTTATCTAATGCTCTCTAGGATGATAGAGTCACACCCAATAATTCCTTAGGTGTGTCACCATACACTCTTGTTTATGGAAAAAAAGCTATCCTTCCTCCCAACATTCTGTTACCATATTCTATAAAATAGCGCAAGAACCTAGATGTACCGATAATGAAATCCTACAGATCAGAATCTATAATATTTTGAAGTCATAAGATTCTAGGTCTAAATCCAAAGAAATATTTAAGCATCAACAGGAGATAGTGAAGCGTTGGTTTGATAAACATAAAGCTGGAAACAAAGAATTCGAATTAAGAGATCTGGTTCTTAAGTGGGATCATTCGCACGATGAAAAGGGAAAGCACACTAAGTTTCATAAGTTATGGGTAGGACCTATTCAAATTGCAGCAAAGCTTGGCCCCTCAACTTACAAGTTGCAAGACTTACAGGGGTGGGAAGAGAACTTACCAGTAAATGGTTTAGTTCTCAAACCTTATTTTTCTTGATTTTTCATTTTTGTTGTCTTCTACATAAATAAACTATTGGTTTGTTTTATTTTTGAGGATTTTTGGTTTTTTGTTTTAATTAGGGTTTGATTGATTGTAATGATTAATAAAGAAGCACAACTTTTGGTTTCATGGAGTTCATCAGAATTCTTGATTAACTAAAATATTTGATTACAAGACTGTGTACTATTAATTTATTTTATGTTTGAAAGAACTTCTTCAAGTTTAGCATTTTTCCTAAATAAATATGAACACATTAAAGTCCTACTTAATCCTTGTGAAATAACTCAGGACCAAAGGTCCAGAATACTATTTCGAGGCCCCATTCATCTCACACTAAAAATGTCTTAGGGAGTGACAACAAAAGACCCATGGAAAGGAAGCAAGGTAAATAGTATATTACATTTAAATGATTCCATGCCAGGAATTGAAATCCAAAAGGCAAATAAGAGTCAAAATATCCTCGAAAAAGAAATATGTATCAAAGCAAAGTGTTGAACCATATTAGTACAAGATTGCCAAAGTTCTTCTCCATCTGTGAGCTAAAAATAAATATATCTCTCACACAAAAGGACACTATGGATAGAGGAACCTAAATTAAAAATTTTAGAAAGAAGGCATGCAAGGGGACTCAAAAGAGGACAAAGTCAAAAAAGCAGCAAAAGTGAAAAATGGCATGGGAATGAAGAACAAACGAATATATTTGTTTACCATATGTTACAATCCTGTGGTGTCTAAGTTGGAAACTACTCAAAGATAGAGATAAAAAATAAAAATCATATTCCTGGCCTCAAAAGAGTTATCTGGATTTTGAAATATTGGTTCCCATGTTCCCTAAATTGGACTATAATTAATGATTAAAGTGCATACATCTACCATTTGCAAAATCCATATGTCTTGAATAATTTAACATGTTGGTATTGTCAAAACAGTATGTTGATCAAAGAAGAAAATTGTTCAGAGATTTGTGTTCACCAGGTAGTTGCCAATTGTTGCAGTTGCAACCTTTTTCCCCAAAATTTTAAATTTTAGGGCCCTCCTTTTGATTTGCTTTTATTAGATCTAGCCTAGGATTGCTTGGTTTCACTAAAGTTGCCCTGAAGTACAGATTTTTTGCTTAAAACTTGATCCTTTTCATTTTTTGTGTATCGAAAGATTAGTTGGCTATCCTTCCCATATCGAAAACATAGTCAACTGTCTTTCCGATGTTGCAGAATTTGAACGGTCTACCCTGTCGAAAATACTTCATACTTTCCTAGCCAATACGTCGAAAATGCAGATTCTTTTTGTTTTTCATTTTATTTTTTGAGCTTAACACTTAGTGCTTGATTGCCGGTGAATTTCTGTCGCTATCGGAATGTTCTACAACAATGAACCAGAGTACTAGTCTTTTAGGTTTCCGATGTTGTGGGAAGCAGGTGATGAACGTTCCAAAAGTTAGTTGTTTCCTCGCTGATGTTTTAGAACTTAAAATATTTGAGTTTCGATACCTTTTTCAAAAGGATAAAGTGGAGTCTCAATATACATTTTACATGGCCAAAACTATGGGGGATGTTTCGTTTTGAAGTTCCAACACTTAGTGCTTTTCCTTGCCGATGCCATAGGGTTTAGGTGTTCCGATCTTCGACATACGTTAGAATGAATGAAGTCACGAGGATAGTATTTTTTTGTTGTCGATATTGCAGAGGATGTTCAGTATGAAATTTCTGCACATAGTGGTTAGAGCTTCCGATGACCAATGTTTTTAAAATTCTTCTGGGCCCATAGTTGTTTTTGTGCCCGCTGTTGCAGCTATCCTCTAGACTTCTCTTCCAATTGACTTAGGAAGTGACTGCCGATAGGGTTTTGTGCCACTGACAGTTTCCGTCGAAGTTTATATATAAGGAGGGGAGTGTTATTTTATTTTTTATCCATATTTGAACTCATTATTGCTCCAGTCCTTGTCGTTTGCACTGATTCATGCACCCAGCTGTCCAAACTCAATTCGCTAGCATTGCTACCATGGATATTTTTCTATCTTGTCGACTACATTGTTGTTTGCCAGGTAGGTGAACCATGGCCTTGTTGTTTTGGTTTTAATTGATCGATTTGGAACTGTTGGTTTTTCCCGGGTTAGGTTTTCCCTGGTTAGGTTTTCCATTAGTTAGGTTTGTTCGCATAAAGAGTGTTTTCATTTCTAGTGTGCATGATGTTTTACTTGAGGGTGAAAATTTTATCCATGTGCAGTTTTATTTAGTGGAATATTTTTGAGTTTGCATGATTGTTTGAGTTGTTATGGATGTTTTTGCTCTAGCACGAAATATTAAGGCACGGTGTAAAAAATCATTTCGCTGTCTACACCACCCATTCTTTTGGTGGTCCATAGTCACCGAAGGGGGTTTTAAACCTTTTTCTTGCACTTACCTTATTTCATGGGACAGTGAAGATTTTCCATTCTTTTGGTCGGGTTAGGATTTTTGTTGATAGGAAGAACGCTGCGTAGGATATAATGCTTTTTAAGTTTTGTTTTTGAAGACTAGTAGTAGGAATAGTGTGATTCATTCTTTTAGTTGACATTGGATTACTTTGATACAGTTCAAGTGCAAATAAAGAATTATTTTTGACGTTGTGAAGTTTATAGGAAGTGGACGTAGGCAGTGTTAGGATACAACCTATAGGATTATTCCTTTCGCCTTATTAATTCTTTCATGCATTGAATACTGTGTGTAGTTTATTTTTTCAGAATGCATATGGAGGAGGTAAAAAAATTGATATAGTTCTTGTTTATTGTTAAAACAATTGTTAATAGCTCAATGGTATAAGGACATGTTGTGATTGTGACAGGGTTATTGTTGTAAAGAAAACATGTCTAAGAGACAAAAGAAAAAGGCTCCTATGGTTGAAGGAGAACTCGAGGTTGAGATCATCACCAAGGTTGAGTATATATATGAAGATACCAAAGCTTTTACTGGGGTCAAATTGGACTACAAATGGGGAGAGATATACAGGATGATTACCAACCAGATCGTATCTAATGTGGATTTCAAGGAGCTAACCATTTATGCAAACATTGAGAAATCAGCTCTCATGAAAGTAGCCACAAGACCTGAGTTGTTCCCTTGTTTAGAAGTGATAGGCTGGATTATGCCTAGGGAAGATGTAACTACAATGATTCTTGAAAATACTACTTAGCATGGATACGCTGCATATAGCCCTGCATATGTCTCTATGGAATATCATCTGCCTTCTGCCCAGATTTACTTGACATAAATCTAGTTGAAAGAGATATCTATGGATCTGGTAGAGACAGTTAAAAGAATGATGATACCAGGAAAAAACTTTTGAACCAGGCCTTCTAGAGAGTATGATACCTCTACTCTCTGTACTCCCAATAGATTCATTGCACTGATGCTAAATAGGATTTTTGGTAGAGCTCACAGGACGAGCTTCAAGATAGGATGGATACCCGTTATCTTCTATGTGGATACTCAAGGAACCATTTTTAATTGGTTAAATATAGTGTCAAATAGCCTCTCAGTATGCATATCCGCAACCTTGAGAGGGGTATCACAAAAGAAATCAGAGTTCTATATGATCTCTATCCTGATTGACTGTATACTATGTACTTAGTCTTTTCCAGCTTTGAGATGTAACTGGGAGAGGGATAGGACCCTAGTGTACACAACATATAGATTGTTATGGGACCATAAATATTATAGCTATTACAGGGAAATCTGCAAACACTTCATCATGCCCTTGTATACCCTAATTTGCTTGACTGAATGCAACTACATGTTTGAAGAAGCATTCAAATTCATCGAAGAGTTTGGAGATTATTATTTGACCAAGCAAGAGTTGGATATAAGAATGTATCGTGGTTCCAGAGCCCCTTCTCTACTCCCTAAGTATGCCACTGACTATGTACTACACAAAGAGGCAGGTAGGTAGGTGTATATTGATGGTGTGGGAAATTTCCTGTTTGAACATAAAAAGGAAACATATTCTGCAGTGCCTTTCCTTCCTAGTAGCTAGAATTTTTCAAGAGTAAAACAGGATGCAAAATTTGTTCGGGAGCTAGAGCATTTCCATTTTGGCAAAATGAATTTTCACAAGAATGACTCACGAAATAAAGTACCAGATTATTGCAAGGAAGCGAGAATTAATTTTGAACATACTGATTTTTGGGATAAGGATGAGGCCACATTCAAAAGTGAAAAGAACATAACTGGCCTTAAAAAGAGGTTTAAACAAAAAATAACTACTATGGGTGGAAAGGGAAAAACTTTAGAGAAGACTAAGACATTAGAAGAAGAAGAGGCCAAAAAGAGAGAATAGGATGCTAGAAGGCTATCACAGGAAGCAAAGATCTAGCTAAAGAATGAAGAAGAAGAAAAAAAGTGAGCTGCAAAGGAAGCAACAAGGAAGGAAGAGGAGGAGAGAAAGAGAAACGAAGAAGCAGAAATCAAGAAAAAGCAGGAAGAAAGTGAAAATTTGAGATTAACAGGATCTCCAAAGGACCAATAGACTACTGAGCAGTTAGATACACAAGGAGGACAAGGTCACACAAATCAAGGATGTGGACAATCTAATCTTGATCCCCTGGAGCCTGCTGCATCTTCTAGTAGTAGACTGGGACAGGCTTCATTTTCTGGAATAAATTTGATCCTTTTCATGCCTATAGAAGGGGAGGAGGTTCATGACTTTAGTACTATTTTCTATGATAAGGAGAAGAAAAGGATTGTAAAAAGAACTAAGAAAAAGGTTGAAACTAGAGGACAGTCGAGAAATATGATAACAGATAAAACCTTGGTGCATGGAACAAATACAGATCCAGTATTGATAGCAAGAGCTAGGGTGGCACTAACCCAAGCAACTGAAGATAATGTAGACAGGATTGTGACGAACCTAGAGCAGTCAAGAAAAAATGCAGCACAATTGAAAGAAAATTTGAAGAAGGAAAGGGATGAAGGTCAAAAGCTGAAAAGAAAATATGAAGACATGTTGAATGAAGTTAAGACTTCAAGAACGGAATTCTAGACTACGCAGGCTTATAGGAATTCTTTAGAGATATCCATAGAGAAAACAACAAAGAATGATCAGGATAGCTTAGCTGAATTACAAAAGCTACAGTTAGAGCATCAAATGTTGAAAACTGAGAAAGATGATCTTCGGGTATCCTATGAAAATCTAAGTGCAGAGAAGGACATGTTGCAAAGCAAGTTTGGTGAGTTAGAAATAGACAAGGTTACCATAGAGGAAAGATATAAGCAATATCAAATGCAGATGGTAACCTTAGAAGAACAAAATACTTCATTGATAGCATCACTGAAAGATGTTATGGAATATAAGACAAACTTCCAGCCTTTGAAAGAACATGTTCTAACTCAAAGAAGGAAAATCAACCAATTACAGATATGCATTGAGGAAGAAAGTTGTAAAATTTTACAAATAGACACCAGATTAGAGGAAATTTTGGACACTGCGTCATAGTTTTTGGACAGATCTCAACATATTTTGGAAATTCTAACGTGAAAAATGGTATGGATAGAATCAAATAAGGAATCTCCTGAGTAGTTACCAGTTAAGGATCAGCAGTGTTTAAAATAGGAGTATGATTTACTAGAATTTGTAATTAATGTGGCGGAATAATTCAAGAAAACTGTGAAGAAAACAAAGGGAGCATGTGCTGAATACTGTAGGAGAGTACTTGCTACAAACAATAGATGCCAGATTTTTGTGGAGAAAAGATTGGATGAGATGCCAGAAAATGAATTGTTTATAGAACATCTACAAAACAGATATCAGGAAGACGAAAAGGAGATCCAATAGGTCAAGGACCTAGATGAATAGATTTTAAAAAATGCAGTGGCACATAGCGATGTAAGTATACATATACTAGAATATCAGCTATGCTTGAGTCCTACAAGGATAGAAGGGGTAAAGAACCAAGCTACTAAATATGAGATTAATATCCAATTTCTTGAGCCTTCTGGATTTGAAGGGATAGCAGTAGAGGCCCATGCATGGAAGAAGTTCATCAATGAACAAGCTGGCCCCTCTTCATAAAGTGTTTTGAAAATTTTGATTTAAAATGTAATATATTGTATCAATTATGTACACATGCTACGAGACAAAATTTTGGAAATGAAAGGTTGGGGAAGCTCAAAAGTCATTGAGGGGCAGCCCAAGGGTTTTTGTTTTTGTATAAATATAGGAGAGTTTAGATGTAGAAGGAACTTTTTTCCTAGACCATTTTTGAGAGCGTATGATAAGAAGAACTATTTCCTTTTACAATAAAGAGTTACATGTTTCTACTAGAGAAATTTTTGTGGAATGTTTCAAATGTTTTTCTATGGACCAGTTGAATGTGAACTATTTCATTTTCAGCTTATTTCCACTAACTATGAGATCGTTATAGCTCACTGAATTTATTTTCATGTTATGAATGTACTCTCGTTTATTTTGTGAAATTTCCACTTTGAGTAATGAAGGTTGTAATTAACAATAGCTATCTCATTGTTAATATTTCTATTGATGTTCATGTGTTCTGAAACAATTAACATCTATCTTTGATCTTTCCTAATGCATGCACTGAAATACATTACTCACCATTAATGATAGTTTTGCTCCCTAGGTATAGGATAAGTAGTCTTAGTTAGTTTCTTGCTGTGTGTGATTTAGATGCGAGAGAGGTAAGACGAGAGGTAATAACTTGTGCATCACATTGTGACCCTCGTCGTTATCTCTAGCATCTGCATTTTATTTAGGCACTTGCACGTCATACCTTAAACACAAAAAACTAAAAAATATACACAGCGGATCGGGCTGTAACCGGTAAAACATTTTAATTGTTACTTGACCTATGGTATCCGGACCATAAACTGGACAGATTTCCCATACCAAATAGTAACGAGCTAATTGGGAATGTTTATTAGGGAGAATCCCCAACTGTTGTTACCTATGATTTTCCAGGCCTCAACACCTTTCTTCCCCAAAGAGAAGGCATACAATCCTAAATAGATTGGTATTTTACAATTTACGAATTTTGAAATCAATAACATCTATTAAGTATTCAACAATCAATGTATAAGTTACCCATCACTCTCATAAGCCTTCTTCCAACCTCATAGCTATTATTAAAATTGACTCTCAATTTAGATATGATTCCAACATGTTGAAACTTAGCAACTTAGTCGAACATAATAAACTTAAAATATTATCCATTTCATTAGCACATCATGTCCTAATCAAGGATCTGATCATGTGCTTATCTCATTTCCACATTCTCGTTATCATATGACCCCTTCGACAAGATTTACATGTCACATCCTTTATGTCGTTATAGCCTCATCGAGTCTTGTTTTTAGGACTAATCATAATCATAATTTAGGACTTACCATGTAAAGATATTATCTTTATTGCATTAAAACCCTCATGGTTAATGTCATCTTACAAAAATCCACCTTCATTGAACCCCTTCCAGCATCTTGTCAATTTTTACAATTTCCACATTAACAAGGTTATGGTGAGGTGAATTTTGTAGTTTTTCCACTTTCTTTAATGGCCTTGCGAGGTTGCAAAATTAAATCATTATGTAATTTTTAACGTATTTGTTATATTTTTAACATTTAATCTATATAATATTAGGATCTTATCGAAGAGAATAATAAGCACAACAATCAATCACATGAGACAATGAACACAAAGATTTTCCTCGGGGAAACCATAAAGGAGAAAACCCCACAACTTCCTTAGAGATAGAATCAGCACCAAAGGTAAAACTCAAAGATAGTAAGATGATCTCCCGACAGTAGTAGTGTCTCTCTCTCTTGTCCAAGCTTCTTCTTTCTCTCCCAGTTATGCGCTACAACTGAGTATAAGTGAATGTGTATGATTGTGTGTTAAATATAGAGGCTCCCTATATATTTATACTAATTCTGGACTTGACAATAACTAACTAGGGCCAACTTCTCTAGGAGAGTCTAATAACCCTAGGGGTCCACAACTGCGGGGACTTTAAACATTGATCAATAAGGAGGGTTATACTCTATGACTTTACATGACTTGTTTATATTATTGAATCTCTCGATCAGAGCATTGGGGAATGACATGACTCAATTACATTACAGATACTTCCTAGAATAAACATTGGGGTACAATACATAAGATATACAAGTGAATACATTCCGAAGTTACAAATACATCAAAAATCCCTCTTAACTAGTAAGGTATTCTCTCGACACAATTTATTAGAACAAGTCTTCTTCTCTGTATCATATGGATCATCATCAAGTCATGTTCATCTTCAAGTCATATTCATCTTCAAGTCATCCTCATCATCAAGTCATCTTCATCAAGTCTGGATCATCACCTTATCTGGAGCATCACTTGATCTGGAGCATCACTGGATTATCATCAATTCTAGATCATCACATCATCTGGAGCATCACTAGATCACCATCAAGTCATTATCATCACTTTATCTGTAGTATCACTGCTGGATCATCATTGGGTCATCATCACTGGTGCTATCTCAATTCTACTCGTCATACAGAGTTCTACAGAGCCAACCATTTTTCATCTTGGTTGTAGGCCTAGCCTTTAAGTAGGTCTTTAACATCTCCAACACTTATATCTGACCATGGAATGAACCATGTCAGAAAGGTTCACCCAACACTTACATCTGGCCATGAGAGGAACACATCCAAGAACCATGTCAGAAAGGCATGCCCAATACTCACATCTGACCATAGGAGGAACAGATCCAAAACCCATGTCAAAAAGGCCCTACACTTACATATGACCATGTGAGAACACACCGCATTAGAATGGATCTGCAATTATATCTAACCATGTGAGAACACACCGCATCAGAATGGCTCTATAGTTATATCTTACCATGTGAGAACAGGCCGCATCAAAATGGCTCTGCACTTATATCTGATCATGTGGGAACACATCCCTTAATCACATCAAAATGGCTCTACATTGATCATGTGGTAACACAACCCACAATCACATCAGAATGTCTCCACACTGATCATGTGGTAACGCAACCCACTATCACATTAGAGCATCTCTGCACTTACATATGACCATGCGAAGCTCAGGCTTCCACCATGTCAGAAGGGTCAATAGACGCATCAATTTCCTTTGGAGGGAAACATGATTTAGATAACACCAAGTGTCTCCCTGAAGTACTCAAACTTTACTCTAGCTAATGGTTTGGTTAGTACATCAACTATCTACTTGTTTGTTGCAACATACTGGAGCTTCACTGCTCCTCTATGCACCATATCCCCGATAAAGTGATATTTGATCTCGATATGCTTTGAATTTTCATGGAACATAGGGTTCTCTAACAGCTTCACATAGCTTTGGTTGTTGCAATATATACAAGTAGCATCCATATGGAGATCAAACAAGTCAGACAGTAGCTTTCTCAGCCACACTACCTCACAACTAGCCGAACAAGATGCAACATACTCTACTTCAGTTGTACTTAGTACCACACAAGATTGCTTCATGCTAAACCAGGAGTTCACACATGATCCCATACTGAAGCAACATCCTAAAGTTCTCTTTCTATCAATGCCATTGCCTCCCCAATACAAATACACATAACCTTCCAGGTTAATCTTCTGATTTGCCTCATACTTAAGACCATAAACAACTATACCCTTCAGGTACCTCAGAATATGCTTTGCAACAACAAAGTGAACATGTCTCTATTAGAATAATCAAACCCATAGTATTACCCACTTAGACATTAATTCATTTATTTTTGTCTTATTTGCCTAGTTCATGAGTCGCACCATGTGCAAGTTGCTAATTGCCTATCCATATAGGTCAAACATGCCATATTTGACTCATGTAGCACTTGGTAAAGCCTTAGGAATCAAATCTTCTTTATTCCTGGCCTCCTAGGCACCCTTCTGCTTTTTTTTCTTTATTGCCTGTTTTTTCAGTGTTTTAAGGCACATAGGAAAGCAAGACTAGGTGAGGTGAACTTGTTTTTTGCCCCTTTCATCCTCCACTCTTTCCTCCATGAAAAAGCATGTATGAGCTGCCATTCCACCACTCATTAGATTTCCCATGCGCCCTTGCCAATTTGTGAGCCTCATGACAGATTTGGGATCAGCTTTTTACACCTATGGGGGATTTGCCTATTTTGGGTAAGCCTGCTTTATTCTAGTTTTGGATGCCTCCTTATGCATTCGATCTCTTGATGTATTCTATATATTCAACATCCTATGTTATTACAGGTTTGGCTATTGTACACTCAGTTAATATAATTTTGTGTTACAGCTCCATATTCAGTCTCCATTGTTAGCAATTTTGCATGATCAATTGATAATTGTTGTGGGTAAAATTAATATATTGCTGGCCTGAATTTCTACATGGTATCAGATCCATTGTAGGTTGTTACTCTCCTTCAAAAATTGTTTTGCAGGTTCGACATCAAGGCTGGGAGCCTTCTACTGACAGCCGGGACAGATTTTCTAAAGCTTTGGATTCACAGAAAACTATCTTGACTCCCTTCAACTATTTTGAATGGAAAGAAGAGATGGAGATCTTGTTGAGAGTGAAAGGAATTATGGCCTCCTATGTCTCAGTATTTACCAAGACCTCATTTTCCATCTCGACGGATTAACTTCACCAGATCAAGTATGGGAGAAGCTTTCTGATCTTTTTGGAAAGACAGATGAGATGAGGGGACATCAGATCGAAAATGAGCTGATTTCTCTGAGTCCCAGTAGATTTGAATCCCTGCAGCTATATTTCTCCAAGTTCAAAGCACTAGTTTTGTAGCTGAAGTAGTGTGGTATCGAAAAGAAATATGATCAGGTCGTATTGGCCATCCTCTCGAAGCTAGGACCTGACTACTCAGTCTTTGTTTCGACCTTCTATGCCACAAAACTCACACCTCGAACCTGGAAGATCCATAGCCTTGCAGATTTCATGGAATCTCTCACACAAGAACAAGACAAGCTGGTGATGATGGGCACCATCAAACCATCCAAAGATCAAGCTTTGATTGTTGGAGATTCGAGGGTGGATTCAAAAAGAAAAAAGAAAGCTAAAAAGCCACCTGAGCAAAGAAGAGACAAGAAGCAGTCTCCAGAGGATCAAAAAGGTCCCAAGAAAAATACCCAGAAGAAGAAAAACAAAGGTGAAATGAACAAGTGCTCATACTGTTCGAAGGGAAATCACACTGAAAGCTCTTGTATGAAAAAGTAGATTGATATGATGACCAATCTCCTGGAGAAGAATGGCATCTCCCTTCCAGAAATCTCAAAGAAGAGAGAATGAGGATCAAGTTCCGATGATAGAGAGAGAGTTCATGCTCTAGTTGCTGGCACATCAAGCTCACCCAGTTTTATCATAGATTCTGGAGCTTCAAGACACATGGTTTTGACTAAGGAGGCCTTCTCCTCACTGGATATGTCGAAAGGACCATCTATTGTACTGGGAGATGACTCTCTCACTGAAAGTAAAGGCAAAGGAAGGATAGATCTTGATCATGGTAACTTCAACAATGTGTTGTATGTCCCTGGTCTCACCTCCAACCTTCTATCAGTGTACCAGATGACCCACACTGGGTCTCCTAAGAAAGTCATATTCTTCCCCAATGAAGTTGAGATCACAGAAATCTCAAGTGGTAGAGTCATTGCAAAAGGAGTAGCGAATCATGCTCAAAAGGTATACATGTTTTCACACTTCCTACCTTACTCAAACCCCTGTAATCTTCTTATCCATGCTAATGAAGCTAGCAAGCTATGGCATGAAAGATTTGGCCATCTAAATTACAAGTATCTGTCTGATCTTAGTGAGAAAGAAATGGTCATAGGGCTGCCCAAGATAAAATTTTCCAAAGGAGTCTGCCAAGGCTGTATCCTGGGAAAACACCCAGAGCATAAGTTTGAGAAAGCTAGTCATGAGAGAACCTCTGCACCCCTCAAGCTGATTCATGGTGATTTTGCTGGCCCATTCCCTCATATGTCCATGAGTCAGGCCAAATATGCATTGACCTTTATTGATGATTTTTCCAGGTATTGTTGGGTTCACTTCATGAAACACAAGTCTGAAGTTTTTGGCCTATTCAAAGTATTTAAGGATTTGGTTGAAAACCAGTGTGGAAGGAAACTCAAGGTCCTTAGATCTGAAAATGGTGGTGAGTATTTCAAGTCTGAGTTTATTAACTATTGTGCAAATCCAGGTATTCAGATGCAGCATTCTATCCCCTACACACCACAGCAAAATGGTGTTGCTGAGAGGAAGAACAGATCACTGAAGGAGATGGCAACATGCATGATGGAGGCCAAAACTTTTCCACCAAAGTACTGGGCCGAAGCTATCAACTGTGCAGCCTATATCCAGAATAGGGTGCCTCACAAACAGCTTGATGGCATGACTACCTTCGAAGCATGGAGTGGGCACAAGCCAGATGTGACCCATTTCAGGTTTTTTGGCTCAAAGGCATGGGCTAGAATCCCGATAGAGAAGAGGAAGGCTTTGCAGCCCCAAAGCCAAGAGTGTATTTTTGTTGGATACTCTAAATATTCAAAAGGGTACAAGTTGATAAAATTGAGCACAAACAAAGCCTTCATTGAAAGGTGTGTTCAGTTTGAAGAAGAACCCCTTGCAAAAGTGGAAATTGGTGAAGCCTCTTCACCACCTGAACCTCAAGAAGTAAGTAAAGATTTTGTTGAACATGCTGATTCTGATTTGTCTAATGGAGATGAGTTTATTGCAGACCCAAACAGCCCCACAAGGCCTAAATTGGCAGCCAAGACACTACATGCAGCAGGTGAGCTAGCTGGGGATCCCAATGA
>LPNX011222317.1:112601-136145 GCA_001517045.1 Pseudotsuga menziesii
ATCCAAGGTGGCAAGCTGCCATGAAGGAGGAGTTCAGTTCACTCTAGAAGAGCAACACATGGGAGCTAGTGGATCTTCCTCCAGGGAGAAAACTACTACATTGTAAGTGGGTCTATAAGACCAAATTTGCTGCTGATGGTTCACCACTAAAGTACAAGGCTATATTGGTAGCTAAAGGATACTCACAGGTTCATGGCATTGATTACAATGAGACCTTTTCCCTAGTGGCAAAGATGGATTCCATCAGGCTAGCTCTAGCCATTGCAGCCTCAAGGCAATGGGAGGTACATCACATGGATGTAAAAAGTTCCTTTTCTGAATGGAGATCTCATTGAGGAGATATATATGCAGCAGCCTCAAGGAAGCTCACAGGCTGAGATTGCTTCCTTAAAAGGAGCTATGAACCAAGCCTTCTCCATGACAAATTTGGGGCTCTTAAGTCAATTTATGGGGCTTGAGATTGCTCAAACCAAAGCTGGAATAAAGGTGCACCAGTCCAAGTATGCCTTGGATTTGCTGATCAAATTCAGAATGCAAGACTGCAAATCAAGCAAAACTCCTTTCCTTTCAGGAGTAAAGCTGGAGGAAGATGATTCTCCACCGATGGTAAACAATACACTGTATAGACAATTGATTGGATGTTTATTGTATTTGACACATACTCGACCTGATATTTGTTATGCAGTAAGTGTGGCTTCTATATTCATGGATCAGCCTCATGAGATCCATTGGACATTAATTCATTTATTTTTGTCTTATTTGCCTAGTTCATGAGTCCCACCATGTGCAAGTTGCTAATTTCCTATCCATAGAGGTCAAACTTGCCATCTTTGACTCATGTAGCACTTGGGAAAGCCTTAGGAATCAAATTTGCTTTATTCCTGGCCTCCTAGGTGCCCTTCTACTTTTTTTGCTTTATTGCCTACTTTTTCAGTGTTTTAAGGAACATAGGAAAGCAAGACTAGGTGAGGTGAACTTGTTTTTTGCCCTTTTCATCCTCCACTCTTTCGTCCATAAAAAAGCATGTATGAGCTGCCATTCCACCACTCATTAGCTTGCCCATGCACCCTTTCCAATTCGTGAGCCTCATGACAGATTTGGGATCAACTTTTTACACCTATGGGGGATTTGCCTATTTTGGGTAAGCTTGCTTTATGCTAGTTTTGGATGCCTCCTTATGCATTTGATCTCTTGACGTATTCTATATATTCAAAAACCTATGTTATTACAGGGTTGTCTATTGTACACTCAGTTAATATAATTTTGTGTTACAGCTCCATATTCAGTCTCCATTGTTAGCAATTTTGCATGATCAATTGATAATTGTTGTGGGTAAAATTAATCTATTGCTGGCCTAAATTTCTATAGTCTCAGATCTATCAGTAATTGGCTCAATGTGTTCACAACAAAGCAAATATCTGGTCTCGTATTCTTCAGGTACATCAAGGACCCAATCATCTAATGATACACCATAGCATCAACTGATTCTAATGAAGCATCACATAATAGATTCATATTCGATGCCATAGGTATGGTCATGGCCTTGCATTCCATCATCCCGAACCTATTTAGGATCTCTATTGCATACTTCTCTTGTCCCAGGTAAATTCCATCTGCATTTTTCCACAACTCCATGCCTAGAAAATAGTGCATCATGCCCAAGTCCCTCATTTCGAACTCGATAGCAAGATTCCTCTTTGTATCAACAATCAACCCATCCTCACCTATCACAAATAGATCATCTACATATAGTAGGACTATTACTGGGTTCCCTTCTTCAACCTTGTAGTAAAGGTTGGAATCCGCTTTACTCTTGGTAAAGCCCAAATTAGATAGGAAGTTGTCAATCCTGTCGTACCATGTCCTAGGTGCCTGTTTCAAACCATACAGGGCTTGGTTTAACATACACACATGAGTCTCTTGGTCATGTGTCTCAAAACTGAGTCGCTGCTCCACATATACTTCCTCTTCTACTACACCATAAAAGAAAGTTGTCTTGACATCCATCTAGTGTACTTTCCACTTCATTACTACAGCTAAAGCAAGTACTGATCTGATCGAAGTATATATGGATATAGGAGAAAAACTATATTCATAATATATTCCTTCTTTCTAGGAGAAATAATTAGCCACAAATCTTGCTTTATATTTCTCTATGCTACCACCTACAACATGCTTGATCTTATAGATCCATTTGGAGCTTACAACGGACATCCCCTCTGGTGTTGGGACAACATCTCAAACAACATTATTCATTATCGATTGATACTCTTCGATAATAGCATCCCTCCATTCTTTCTTTTCTGCCGCTTATTCATAGTTGGAAGGTTCTTTATAGATGAAGTCACATAATAAGGCTACATAACTAGAGAAAGACTTGGTTCTTTTCCTTTCTCTATATATTTCTTCTGGAACCCCATATCTTTCTACACCTTGGATAACTTCTCATACCCAATATGGTTTCCTTTTGTGAGGATTCTTTTCTTGAGGTGGACCTATAGGTTCTTGAGGTTCTTATATTTCTCAATCTTCTTCTCGAACTTCTTCGTTCATCGTTCTGTCATGAATTATGGGTACTTCTGTTTCTTCATGTTCTTCAGCAAGTCTCTTTCTAGATTTGTTGTAATCTGAGTCTTTTTCAAACGTTACATCCCTACTGATGTCGATCTTCTTGAATCTTGGGAAGTATATTATGTAATCCTTCGATCTTTCAGAGTATCCCACAAATATACCCTTCCTTCCTGAAGGATCTAACTTTGTCCTATTTTCTTTCGGAATGTGTATGTACACTGGAGAGACAAATATTCTGAGATGACTGACTTTTGGTTTCTTGCTGAAAAATACTTCTTCTGTTGTCTTGTTCTCGAGTACTCTATGTGGAGTACAGTTCTGTCCATATACATTTTTTCTAGTAGCTTCTGCCCATAGATGCATGGGAATATCTTGATCATGAAGCATTGCCCTTGCATCTTCCATGATTGTTCTATTCTTTCATTGTGCAACTTGATTTTGATGTGGATTATATGGTGTAGTCAACTCCCTCTTAATCCCTGAATCTTTTCATAATTCCATGAATTCATTTAATGTGAATTCTCTACCATTGTCTCATAAAAAAATATTGATCTTCTTTTCTATGTAGTTTTCGATCAAGGTTTTGAATTCCTTGAACTTGTTGAATACTTCCTCTTTTTTTTCATGAAGTGTGTCCATGTTTTCCTAGAAAAATCATCAATGAGAGAAGCATAGTATACACACCCGCTTAATGAACTGGATGACAATAAATCGTAGTGAATGATTTCCAAGATTCCTTTAGCCTTGCTTTCACTACTTGGAAATGTCTTCTCTGTGTTCTTTCCTTTCACACATCCCTTGCATACTCCTTCATGTTTTGCTTGCATTTCTGGAAGACCTTCAACAACTTTTCTTACAACTGGTAGTGCTCTATAGTGCACATGTGCAAGCCTTCTATACCAAAGTTCATTTGGTTCCTACTGAGTCATGAACCAAAGCTTGTTATAGTTGGCCCTTTAATATGTATATTCCTCCCTCTTGTTCTCCAATTACTACTACATCGTCAATAGTGTTTCCTTTTGGCCACATGATGAATTGGCCATCTATAAATGCAACTCTTATGCCTTTTGAATCTAATGCAGAGATAGAGAGAAGGTTCTTCTTTAGTCCTGGTAGGAATAGGAAATCCTTCATCTTCATAGAATTTCTAGAGTCTAATTTGTAGGAGGATTCTCCACTACCTTTCATTGGATATTAGTAGTCATCCCCAAGTTTAACCTTGTGGGATAATTCATGTTCTGATAGTTTCACAAATGATTCTTTGAATCTAGTCATATGTTTGGAAGCCCCACTATCTATAAGCAAATCATTGCTTCCATGTGTGATGTTTCCCATGAGAGTGGAAATCAAGACATATTCTTCATCTCTTGAAGAATCATCATTGTCTTGTTTGATTCTCTTATTGGAAGGTTCATCATCTTCTACAGCATCAGCATGATGACTTTTCTTGTTTCCCTTCCTCTTGAGTGATCTATATTTGTTTCTAGGACAACCTATTGCAAGGTGTTGTCTTTCATCACATGTATAGAAAATGAACTTAGACAAATATTTATAATTTATAATGTTACTCTTCTGTTGAGATTGCTTACCTCTGTGATGGTGTGTTCTACTTTTCTTGGATTGTACTGTGAAAGCTTGATCTTCACTTCCCATCTTTTCTTCTCGTGCTAGTATTTGAGCTTCTTCTTGTGAGCATTCCTCCCATATTCTGCTAAACTTGACTAGCTTCTTTCCGGCATAGATCCATTGAATGAAAGAGTCCCAAGCCCTAGGGAGATCATTCAAGGAGGTCATCACAATTTATTCATTCTCTACTTATTCATATACCACTTCCAGATGTTCCTTGATCTGAGAGACCCTTGTAAAGTAAGACTGGATGGTCTCCACATTCTATATCATTACATTCTTCAATTGGTTTCTCATATCCATCTTTCGGTTTATGTTCTTCCCTTCAAATAGCTTGTTCAGGGCATCAAACATCTCTTTAGGTGTCTTTAGGGAGGACACCTGCGGTATGAGGTGATCCTTGATTGAATCAGCAATAATCCTTTTAGCCATGACCAATTTTTTCTTATGTAAGGCTTTAGCCTCATCTCCCTCTAGAACTAGAACCTCTTCATTAATGTAGGAATCCAACTCATTTTCTTCTACGACCATGGAGATCCAGGATAAGATGTCCGAATTGGATCTTGAGCTGAATTTCTGCAAAGCTGGTTTAGGAGCATATTAGGGTTTGACTTTCCCAAAGTTCTTCCCAACCAAAAACATTGATCTTGATCTCTAAACTTAGATTTTTTGGGAGGAGATCAATCCAGGCTTGGGCTCACTCAAAAATTCGACTTCTGTGGAAAGCCCTAATTTTTCGTAGCAGTGTCAGGTCAAAAATTGAAAATGCTTAGAATCAGATTATGCTTCGATAGAAAGATGCGCCTAGAGAGGAGAGTCATCCCAACCTTCTTTTGCTGAAAATCTATGGAGAGATATCCAAGAATTAGGAAGCCCTAGTTTCCACAGCTGCATAGTGGGTTCTTCTCAGGTTAGCTCTGATACCATGTTATATTTTTAACATCTAATCTATATGATCTTAGGATCTTATCTAAGAGAATAACAAGCTATTGCAGCTGCAACAATTTCCCAAAATTCTAAAAAAATTTGGGACCCTCCTTTTAATTTGTTTTTCTCAGCTTGTTTGGGTTTGCTTGATTTTACTGATCATTGTTAAAGGAATATCTTTATGCCGATGTTGTTTTATGACTTACATTGATTTCTTACCCCGCTGTCGGAAGTTGTTGAGGCTATGAATCGGAACTGTAGTTAACTGCGCATCCACCATTGCAGAGATGCAGTTGAATGATGATCCGATCCAAAGTGTACTTGCCTCTGATGTGCTTTCTTTTATTTTATTATTTGCATCCTTATTGGAAAACCATTGGAACTCTTTGTCTCTATAGCTTTCTCCATTACGGATGACATATTGCGAGCACCGTGATGGATGTTTTGATCTTTTCCAATTCCCGTCAGTTTTGATTCGCAATACCTTAGTATATTTAGCTTCCACCGTTGCAGCTCTAGAAGGGACTATTCTTCTGCTTTAGTTTGGTTTATGTTTGCTGCTTTGCTGATTTTTTTCTTAAGTCATTTTTGTTTTCCCTTTGATTTTGACTGGTCTACGAAACTCGTTGTCTTTACGGTTTTCGCCGTTGCGGTGTTCCAACCATAATATGGTACGAGGTTATAGTCTAGTGGAGCTCCAATGCGGATTTATTTTATTTCTCTCACTAATGTTTTGCTTGGCACTACGGAACTCTTAGTTGCTTCATCTTCCACTGTTGTGGCACATTAGCGGACTTGACCACCGATACCTTAGTTACTCTGCCGCTTGATGGTCATGTTTTTCCCGCCGAATGTTTGTTTTTACCGAGATGTATATATTGGGCATTTGGGGAAATTTTTTCTATTATTTTACCTATGAACCAGTGCCTGCGCTGTCATTGTCGTTTCAAATGAGAAATTGCACTTGCTCTCACTATCTCATTCGTAGGTGGCATCGTCGTGGAAGTTTTTAGATTCTTCTTGTCAGCTGCACAGCTCCTTGCCGGGTAGGCCAATCTTCTCAATTCTACCACTTCATTTGAGTTTCAAACTAGGGTTGTTGTCCTTGGTTAGTTTCCACCTCCGTGGTGAATGGACACCTAGTTTTACGATTTTTTTAGCGTATATCTAGTTCATCTCGATAGTATGGCCTTCTGGTGGGGTTCCTAATGATTAATTACGGTGCCATTATGAGTTTGAGAACCTTACCCGGCTATTTGGGAAACTGGTGTAGACGAGCGTTACTCTATCTGCACCAGTTCTCTCCAGTTTGTGTATGGCCATCCAGGGGGGGTTGTTTCCTATTCTTTTGCAAGAGGAAGGCATTTTTCTTGTTTTTCTTCAAAGTGGTGAAAGATTTGGTTTTCCAATCTTTTAGGTCGCTCGCGTTTTTGGGACTAGGGTCACAGTTTTGAAGTTGCACCTCGTTTTGAATGAGATTGGCAATAGGACGATTTGTTCTTGAATCATAGCGCCGAAGATGTAGATTTGTGACTGCTTTCTTTTACTGGGGGGAAATTCTTCATTGTTAACGAAGCCACGATGTGGTTGGTTGATCATTCCAATTTTTAGTTGTGGGAAGGATATAGTTTTTTTTGTAGACTTTTCTTGTGTAGGAATACTTGGTAGTTAAATCGATTTCTGTATTTTACATAGAATCCATCGTGACTAGCATGACTGAAGTAAATGCTCATGTAGTTTTTGTCTTCATTCTTTGAATATTGGTTGAATGGATCGACAAGACCTGAAAGATTTTTGTGTATGACAGGGATTTTTTTTTGAGCACGAGATGTTTAAAAGGAAGAAAAAGAAATCCCCTATAGTGGAAGAGGAACCCGAGGTAGAAGTGGTCACAAAGGTTGAGTATACTTACGAAGACACTAGATGCACCACATAAGTGGAGCTTGAATACAAGTGGGGGGAAATTTATAGGCTGATATCACACCATGAAGTACCTGAAACTGGTTTTGAAGAAGAAACTATATATGCTAATATTGAGAGATCAGCTTTGATGAACATTGCTACCAGACCTGAGCTTTTCCCATGCTCATAAGTAATTGGATGGATTCTACCCAGGAAAGACGTAACTACATTGATTTTTACCAACACTCACAAGTAGAGTTATGCTGCTTATAGACCTGGTTATGTATCATTAGCCTACCACTTACCAGAAACCCAAGTTTACTTGACTGAGGATTGGCTAAAGGAGATTAATCTTCAACCTAGTTGAGACATTGAAAAGAATGCTGGTACCTGGAAAGAGTTTCAAAACTAGACCATCAAGGGAATACGACACAGCCACCTTAAGAACCCCTTATAGGTTCATTTCCTTAATGATGAACAGGATCTTTGGGAGAGCTCACGGTAAAAGTTTTATGTTGGGGTGGGTTCCTATCATCTTCTGTGTTGCCACCCAAGGGACTGTGTTCAATTGGGAAAACATTGTATCAATGAGTTTCTCGACTTTCATTGCTTCAACCTTGGGAGGGGTGTCCCAGAAAAAATCAGAGTTCTACATGAGCTCCATACTGATTGATTGCATAATGTGCAACCACCCATTCCCAAACCTGAGGTGTATTTGGGACCCAGACATAACACCGGTATACACAGCCTACAAGCCACTATGGGTGCATAAGTACTACAATTATTACAGAGAATTGTGTGTACACTTCATTATGTCGTTATATACAATGATTTTCTTAAAAGAATGCAATTGAATGTCTGAAGAAGTGTTGCAGGTTATTGAACATTATGTTGATTACTACTTAATTGAGGACGGACTGTATATTAGAATGTATGGCTGCTCCAGAGCACCTTCACTGCTTCCAAAATATGCCACTAATTATGTGGTACACAAGGAGGCAGTTAGGCAGGTCTTCTTGGATGACATAGGTAGTTTTTTATTTGAGCATAAGAAGGTGACTTATCCTCCCATACTGTTCATATTTGGAAGTTATAATTTCTCAAGAGTTAAGAAACTGATGAGTTTGTAGAAGAACTGGAGAAATTTCATTTTGGAGAAATAAACTTTCATAGGAATGATTCTCGGAATAAAGTGGTAGAACACTAGAAGGAATCAAATGTACATTTTGAGTATACAAGCCATTGTGATAAAGATGAATCAATTTTTTGAAATGCAGAAAACATGACTGCATTAAAAAGAAGATTCAAAAAGAAGATCACCACTAAAGGCGGGAAAGGACAAGATGAGCAGAAGAAAAAAGAGGAAGAGGAGGGTAGGAGACTAGCACAGGAGGCCGAAAGTTGGCTTAGAAGCGATGAAGAAGAAAAGAGGAAAGCTGAACAAGAAGCAGCTAGAATTGCAGAAGAAGCTGCCAGGGGTGAAGAAGAAGAAAAGAAAAAGAAATGGGATGAGGAACTCAGGACATAGGAAGCAGAAATACTAAAACTAACAGGGTCCATGACAAAGCAACAAACTTCCAACCCTATAGACATTCAGGTTCAGAATCTAGGTAATCCTGATTCTCAAGACACTGAGGCAACTGCTAGCAGCACCTCAGGACAGGTTGTTGTTTCTGGCTTAATACTGATATCTTTCGAACAAAAGAAAGGGAAAGAAGTTCTAGACTTCAATACCATTTTTTATGATAAGGAAACAAAAAGAATTGTGAAGAGGACCGAGAGGAAAGTCGAAACTTGGGGGAAGTCAGGGAAGATGATAAATGATACAACCATGGTGCATGGAACTGACAAGGACCCAAGATTCAGTATCTGAGCTGGAGCAGCATTGATCCATGCCTCTGAGTATAATGTGGATCGGATAATGACTGACCTTGAGCAATCAAGGAAATCTGCTCCCCAACTAAAAGATACGCTACGAAGGGAGAGAGAGGAAAGTAATAACTTGAAAAGAAAGTTTGAATACATGCAATATGAAATAAAGTCTTCAAAAGTAGAGCTCCAGTCCCTCCAAGTAGAGAAGATGTCTTTGGAGGCTGCCCAGGAAAGTCTATAAAAATTGCAGCAGGAATGTCAAGGGCTAATGATAGAAAAGGATGGGCTAAAAAAATTATGTGAAAGTCCTCATGCAGAAAAAGACCAGCTGCTAAGTAAAATAAGGGAGCTGGAGTTACAGAAGGCTACTTTGGAGGAGTCAAAGAAACAATCTCAGGGGTAAGCAGCAGAGCTTAAAGAACAAATTGGTTCATTAGCAGCAACTTTGGAAGAAGCCACGGAACAGGAAGCCATCATTCAGCCTTTCAAAGAATATGTTTTACACAAAGAAGAAAAATGCATAGGCTATAAGTATCCATGGAAGAAGAGAGGTGTAAGGTTTTGCAGGTAGATAATAGACTAGAATAAAATTTGGAAACTCCTTCATATTTCATTGACAGATCGCAGGACATTTTAGAAGTCCTGATGGGAATAATAGCAAGATTAGAGGGAAATGGGGAGATCCTTGTAGAGCTGCCAGCAAAGGATCAACAAGGCCTGAAACAAGACTATGACTTATTAGAGTTTGCCATAAGCACAGCTGAAGAATTTAAGAAGGCTGTAAAGAAAATGAAGGGAGCTTGTACAGAGTTCTGTAGGAGGCTTTTGGTCACTTACAACCATTGCTAGGTTGATGTTGAGCAGAGAATGGACATGTTTCCAAACCACGACCTATTTATAGAGATGTTGCATAATAGATATCAGGAATATGAACATAGAATTCAGCAGATCAAGGCTCTGGACGAGCAGATCTCAAGAGATGAGGTAGCTCATTCAGCGGTCAGTGTATATTTGTTGGAAGATCAATTATGCTTGAGCTCAACTAGGATTGAAGTGATTCGAAATCAAGCTACTAAATTTGAAATCAATATTCATTTTCTTGAACCTTCTGAGTTTGAAAACATTAAATCAGAAGCTTTAGCATGGAAGAAGTTCCTGAACAATCAAGCGAGTCCCTCCACTTAAGTGCTTTATTAGTTTGTTTAATTGTAATATTTTGTAAATTATATAAGCACTAAATGTGAGAAAATTGTGGGAGATGAGGCATTGGGAAAGCCTAGGGGTCATTTATGGGCATCCCAACAGTTTTTTCCTTTGTATAAGTATAGGGGAATTAGATAGAGAAGGGGATTTTCCCCAGTGAGACTTGTGAAAAAATTGTTGTAAGAGGAACTATTTCGTTTTGCAATAATAAAATTACAATTTTGCCTGTTGGAGAAAGTGTTGTGTGGAATGTTCAAATGTGGTGAAAGGAATAGATATTGAAGAGGAACTATTTCATTTTCAGCTGTGTTTCATTAACTATGAGATCGTTCTAACTTTCTAAACCTATGTTCTTGTATGAATGTTCTCTCGTTTATTTTATGATAATTTCCACTATGAGTAATGAATGTTTTAATAGATGACGAGCTATCTTGTTGTGCATATATTTATTCATGTTTATGTGTTTTGATTCTAGGAACAACTATCTATGATTTATATTAACATATGAGCAGTAATACATTACTCGTTAATTGATAATCTTGCTCCCTAGGGACAGCTTAGTCAGTCTTGTTTTCTTTTTTGTGTGATTTAGATGCGAGAGAGTCTAAGACAAGAGGTAAGAACCTGCGCATCACATTGTGACTGCTCCTCGTATTCTTTACCAATATGCACATTAGTTAGGCACTTGCACCTCATACTTAAGGTAAAAAAATACAAAAATGTACATGGTGGACCGGGCCACAACTGGTAAAACCCTTTATTTTTGTTGCTTGACCTACGGTAGCCGGACCGTAAACCGGATGGATTACCCATACTAAACAGTCATGAGCTAGTTGGGAATGTTGACTAGGGATAATTCCTTGTTGTTGTTGCCTATGAATTTCTAGGCCTCAATAGTTTCTGGCACTAGAAGGAGGGCCACCAGTGCATGGCTAGACGAGGAAATGCATTTCCTCGAAGTTACTCCACCAGTGAAAGTTTTGAAAGCAGTTTATTTCCGGATCCAAATATTGAAGAGAATAGAGAACATTTTTTTTCTATGGACAACCAAGTAGTTAATGATATGAGAAGACACATAGGGTCCTATGTAAAGAGTATTGGAGGATTACCCACTATCCCTAATTTACCTCGAAGAGATTACAAGAAGAAAGACCGTCCCATCTTGAAAGATTCGATGTTGGTTGGAGATTTAAAAGAATTAGTAGAAGTAGCATTACAGGAAGTTGTTCATCCTTTGAATCAAGTAGGCCCAAACACTCCTTACTATTCTCATGTGAATACTCATGTTATATCACCTCCTCACTCTCCACCCAGATTAATGGCAGGTGTAAATGCAAATCAGCCACTTAACCCACCAAATCCACCACCTTCTTGGAAAGCCAGATCACCCCTGAAATTAACACCTCCGTTGCATGAATTACCTCAAGATTTTGAGAAGATTCTGCACAAATTTGATCCAAATGAGAATATTTTAGTAGATGACCATTTGCAAAAAATTTATTTGGTAATAGAAGGATTAAGGGCTGGGGAACATGAGGATGTAGTCTGTAGACTTTTTCTGCATACCCTTAAAGGAGTAGCAGCATCATGGTATTTTGGTTTTCCTGCAAACTCTATCCCAGATTGGGATACCTTTGAAAGGATTTTTAGAAGTAAGTATGCAGCCCAAAAGACACATGCAACACTAATGAGAGGTTTGGGCACTTTGAAAAAAGAGAGAAAGGAAAAGGTACATAATTTTACTCAAATTTTTTCCTGCTTACCTTAAGAACTTATCTACAACTGACAAGCCCTCTGACAAGGTTCTGATTAAGTATTATACCTCAGCTTTAGGTCTTGACTTGGCTATGTTCTCCAAATCCCAAGTTAATCCTACGTTATCAGAGACTTATGAAGAAGATGAAAGAGTAGAAGCTGAAAAGGAAAGTATAGAAGATTACCCTGAGCAGTCTGGAGAAAAACCTTCCCAGAAGAAAGCCTTATTGTTGTCTAAACCTAAATAGGAGCAATCACATGATTTTGAGGGGATATTAAAAATGATGCAAAATCTTTCCAATGGAATAATATATTTGGATAAAGAAAAGGAAGCTCTAAAAGCATATAAGCCGTATTTCAAGAAAAGAGAGGATAATAACCAATCCAAACCTCCTCCATACAGCCCGACATCGATGAATTTAACAGAAGTGGGAATGGATAACTTTTGCACTTTCCATTAACAACCCCATTCTGAAAAGAATTGTCCTCAATGGATAAATTAAATGACATTGGTGATGAATCAGCTATTGGATTCTAAATTAACTAAGGACATTGATGAAGAGGAAAAGGGTAGTAAGACCACAGAAAAACAAGAGAATGATACCATGTTTTTATGGGACCGTGTCTCGCTTTTTGATACAAAAAGAACTATTCTAAAACCTGAGGGTATACCAAAAATAAAAATTACAACAAAGGGCCTATATTTGGTGAATAAAGACAATTCAATGTTCTCAAAGATCAAGAAGTTGCAAGAGAATGTCAGAAAACAACCAAAGAACAATGTTGGTGGTGAAGTACCTAAAATTACCATTACCAGCCAAGATTCGAAGCAAATCAACATGCCTGTTAATCCTATGGAAGACTAAGTAGGTGATGAAAAGGAAAACATTAGAAATCCTAAAGAACCAGAGGAAGAGATACCCATAGAAAACCAACCTGTGGAGGAAGATGTCGAAGCAATTGGGGAAGGGAAAACTAGGTTTAAAACCCCACCTTTCCTTTTGACTTTGGAAATTTTGAATCATAAGGTGCATAATTGTTTGGTAGACTCTAGATCATCGGTGAATGTTATGAAACTTGCAGTTTGCAAAAAAATTAATGGACAGCCAAAACCTACTACTTGGGAAGTTATGCAATTAGATAGAACTAATGTGAAAGTAGTTGGGGAAATGGAGAATGTTCTCATTTGTTTATCCGCAAGTGAAAAGGTATGTCAATATATTGATATTGTGGTGGCAGGAATACTTGATGGTTATGGAATTATTTTGAACTGAGACTGGTCCGCGAGGTTAAAGGGGTATTTTTCTTCAGATTGGTCACATTTATGGCTACCTCATAAAGGAGTCCCAAATCATATCAAAATTTTAAGGGAACCTTATATGAAACACACTATCACTAAGTTGGAAGAAGAAAATGAATCAGCAAACTCTATATTGGGAAATTATCTAATTGATATTGAACTAGGAAACTTTCCATCAAAAGAGGCCAGCAACGTAATAGACACCCAGCCCGATCTCCTTCAATGTTCACGGGCTGATGAGACTGATTGCAAATTGGTAGATGTAGTTTTTGTTTCAAAATAGCAGCATTAGATAATGGTTAGGTATTTCACATCTGCAATCGATCCTAGCCCCTTGACTTACAAGTTGATAGATATATAGGGGTGGGCAGAGAACTGATCAGGTAGTGGTTTAGTTCTCAAATTTTTACTTTTTTTTTGGCTCCTATGGCTTTGTACATAAATAATTTGATGCAGTTTTTTTACTTTGATTTCCTGTTGTGGTTTTCAGTTACTTTTGCTTTGGTTTTGAATAAAAGAGGAAGACTTTTGGTTGCATGGAAAGCATCGGGGTTCTTGATTAACTGAAATATTTGGGATAAGACTATGTATTCTTGTGTGAACTGATAGAATTTCTTCTAGTAAGTAGTTTTCCTAAACGGCTATGAACTCATTGAATTCCTGCTTAATCCTTGAAAATAACTCAGAATCAAAAGGTCTGGAATACTATTATGAGGATCCATCCATTTCACATCTAAAAGGTCCTAGGGGGTGACAATGAAAGACCCACAGAAAGGAAGCAAGGTAAACAGTTTATTATATATAAATGATCCCATGCCAAGATTCAAAATCCTAGAGGTTGTTAAGAGTCAAAACTCCTAAAAGAAGCAATACATATCAAAGCAAAGTATCAAAAGATGTGAATACAAAATTTCCAAAAGTTCTTCTTCATCCGTGAGCTGAAAAGTAAATACATCTATAACACAAAAGGACACTATGGATAGAAGAGCCTGAATAAAATTCAGAAAGAAAGGCATATGGAGGACTCAAAAGAAAAAAAGGTTCAAAAGGCACAAAAAAGTGTAAAATGGCATGGGAATGAGGAACAAATGAATATTTCTATTTACCATATGTTACGATCCCGTGGTGTCCAACCTGGAAACTACCCAAAGACAAAGGTAAAATAAAACTCATCTACTAAGCCTCAAAAGAGTTATCCAGACTTTGAGATTTTGGTGTTCCCATTTCCAAAAATGGACTGTCATCAATGATTTAAATGCATGTGTTTGCCATTATAGGAATACAAGCATCTAGAAGAATTAAACCTATGAGTTTAATGACTAAACAGTCTATTACTGAGAGAAGAGTTGATTCAGAAATCTGGGGTTCACCAGCTAGTCGCCAATTGTTGTAGCTGCAACAATTTCCCAAAATTCTAAAACAATTTGGGACCCTCCTTTTAATTTTCTTTTGCTCAGCTTGTTTGGGTTTGCTTGATTTTAATGATGATTGTTAAAGGAATATCTTTATGCCGATGTTGTTTTATGACTTACATTGATTTCTTACCCTGCTGTCAGAAATTGTTGAGGCTATGAATCAGAAATGTAGTTAACTACGCATCCATTTTTACGGAGATGCAGTTGAATGATGATCCAATCCAAAGTGTACTTGCCTCCGATGCGCTTTATTTTATTTTATATCGGCGTCCTTATTGGAAAATGGTCGGAACTCTTTGTCTCTATAGCTTCTGACGCTCCAGATCACATATTGCGAGCACCGTGATGGTTGTTTTGATGTTTTTCGATTCTCGTTAGTTTTGATTCGCAATACCTTAGTCTATTTAGCTTCCATCGTTGTGGCTCTAGAAGGGACTATTCTTCCACTCTAGTTTGGTTTATGTTTGTCGCTTTGCCGATTTTTTGCTTAAGTCATTTTTGTTTTCCCTCCGATTTTAGCTAGTCTACGAAACGTGTTGTCTTTATGGTTTCTACCATTGCAGTGTTCCAACCATCTTATGGTCCAAGGTTATAGTCTGGTTGAGCTTCGATGTGGAGTTTTTTTATTTTTCTTGCCAATGTTTCACTTGATGCTGCGGAACTCTCAGTCACTTTGTCTTCCACCGTTGCGGCACATTATCAAACTTAACCATCGATCCCTTAGTTAATCCATCACTTGATGGTCATGTTTTTCCCACCAAATGTTTGTTTTTACCGAGATGTATATATTGGGGATTTGGGGAAAATTTTTCTATTATTTTACCTACAAACCCATGCCTGCATTGTCGTTGTCGTTTTGAAAGGGACATTGTACTTGTTGTCGGTAGCTCACTTGTAGGTGTCGTCACCGTGGAAGTTTTTAGATTCTTCTTGTGAGCTGCACAGCTCCTTGCCAGGTAGGCCAATCTTCTCGATTCTACCCCTTCATTTGAGTTTCGAACTAGGTTTGTCGTCCTTGGTTATTTTCCACCTCTGTAATTAATCGAAAACTAGGTTTACAGTTTTTTTTAGCGTATATCTAGTTCATCTCGACAGTATGGCCATTCGAGGGGGGGGGGTTGTTTTCCTGATGATTAATTGCGGTGCCGTTATGAGTTTGCAGACCTTACCTAGTTGTTTGCAAAACTGGTGTAGACGAGCATTAGGCTATCTACACCATTTCTCTCCAGTTTGTGTATGGCCGTCCTGGGGGGGTGGTTTCCTGTTCTTTTGCAAGAGGAAGGTGTTTTTCTTGTTTTTCTTCGAACTGGCGAAGGTTTTGGTTTGCCAGTATTTTGGGTTGCTCGCTTTTTTGGGACTAGGGTCACGGTTTTGAAGTTGCACCTCGTTTCGAATGAGATTGGAAATAGGATGATTTATTCTAGAATCATAGCATCGAGGATGTATTTTTGAGACTGTTTTCTTTGACCGAGGGAAAATTATTCATTGTGAACGAAGCCATGATGTGGTTGGTTGATCACTCCAATTTTTAGTCATGGGCAGGATATATTTATTTTTTTGCACACTTGTCTTGTGCAGGAATACTTGGTAGTTAAATTTGTTTATGTATTTTACATAGAATCCATCATGACTAGCATGAATGAGGTAAATAATCATGTAGTTTTTGTCTTCATTCTTTGAATATTGGTTGAATGGATCGACAAGACCTAAAATATTTCTGTGTATGACACGACAATTTTTCTGATTACGAGATGTCTAAAAGGAAGAAAAAGAAAGCCCCTATAGTGGAAGAGGAACCCAAGGTAGAAGTGGTCACAAAGGTTGAGTATACTTATGAAGACATCAGATGCACCACAGAAGTGGATCCTGAATAGAAGCGGGGGGGAATTTACAGGATGATATCACACCATGAAGTACCTAACACTATTTTTGAAGAAGAAACTCTATATGCTAATATTGAGAGATCAAATTTGATGAAGATTGCTACCAGTCCTGAGCTTTTCCCATGCTCAGAAGTAATTGGATGGATTATTCCCATGGCAGATGTAACTACCATGATTTTGGCAAACACTGATAAGCAGGGTTATGCTGCTTATAGCCCTAGTTATGTATCATTAGCCTACCACTTACCGGAATCGCAGATTTACTTGACTGAGGATTGGCTAAAGGAGATTAATCTTGACCTAGTTGAGACATTTAAAAGAATGCTGGTACCTGGAAAGAGTTTCAGAACTAGACCATCAGGGGAATACAACACAGCCACCTTAAGAACCCCTTATAGGTTCATTTCTTTAATGCTAAACAGAATCTTTGGGAGAGCTCACGGTAAAAGTTTTAAGGTGGGGTGGGTTCCTATCATCTTTTGTGTTGCTAGCCAAGGTACTGTGTTCAATTGGGTGAACATTGTATCAAACAGTATTTCGACTTGCATTGCTTCAGCCTTGGGAGGGGTATCCCAGAAAAAAATGGAGTTCTACATGAGCTCCATACTGATTGATTGCATAATGTGCAACCGGTCATTCACAAACCTGAGAGGTATTTGAGAATGAGACAGAACACTGGTATACATAGCCTACAAACCACTATGGTCACATAAGTACTATAGTCATTATAGAGAAGTGTGTGAACACTTCATTATGCCATTATATACAATGATTTTCTTAAAAGAATGCAATTGCATGTCTGAAGAAGTGTTGCAGGTCATTGAAGAGTATGCTGATTACTACTTAACTCAGGATGGACTATATATTAGAATGTATGGCTGCTCCAGAGCACCTTCACTGCTTCCAAAATATGCCACTGATTATGTGGTACACAAGGAGGTAGTCAGGCAGGTCTTCTTGGATGGCATAGGGAGTTTTTTATTTGAGCATAAGAAGGTGACTTATCCTCCCATACCATTTAGATTGGGAAGTTATAAGTTCTCAAGAGTTAAGAAAGATGATGAGTTTGTAGAAGAACTAGAGAAATTTAATTTTGGAGAAATAAACATCCATAGGAATGATTCCTGGAATAAAGTGGCAGAACACTTCAAGGAAGCGAATGTAGATTTTGAGTATACAAGCCATTGGGATAAAGATGAATCAATTTTCTGAAATGCAGAAAACATGATTGCATTAAAAAGAAAATTCAGAAAGAAGATCACCACTAAAGGCGGGAAAGGACAAGACGAGCAGAAGAAAATAGAGGAAGAGGAGGCTACGAAAAGGGATGAAAATGCTAGGAGACTATCACAGGAGGTCGAAAGTTGGCTTAGAAGTGAGGAAGAATAAAAGAGGAAAGATGAACAAGAAACATCTAGAATTGCAGAAGAATATACCATAAGTGAAGATGAAGAAAAGAAAAGGAAAGGGGATGAGGAACCCAGGAAATAGGAAGCTGAAAGTCTAAAACTAATAGGGTCCATGACAGAGCAACAAACTTCTAACCCTGTAGACATTCAAGTTCAGGATCTGGGTAATCATGATTCTTAAGAACCTGAGGCAACTGCTAGCAGCACCTTAGGACAGGTTATTGTTTCTTGCTTAATATTGATCCCTTTCAAACAAAAAAAAGGGAAAGAAGTTCCAAACTTCAATACCATTTTTTACGACAAGGAAACAAAAACAATTCTGAAGAGGACCAAGAGGAAAGTCGAAACAGGGGGGAATTCAAGGAAGATGATAAATGATAAAACCATGGCACATGGTGTTGATGTATATGTAACTTCGGAATGTATTCTTATATGTATTTTATATATTGTAACCCGATGTTTATTCCGGGATGTTTCTATTATGTATTTGAGTCATGTGGTCATGCCTCGATGTTCTGATCGGGAGGATTAATAATGTAATCAAGTCATTTCAAGTCATTAGGTAAGTACCCACAGTTATGGGGCACTTGAGTTATTATACACTAATTAAGGTGTAGGCTCGAGTAGTAATTATTAGGTCGAGCCTACGTGTGAAATGGTAATTCAAGTGAACGGACTAATATAAATAGAGAGGGTGAATCTCTCTATTTATCACTTGTGAATTACATCACTTGCTCTCTCAAGTGTGGCACACTTTTGGAGAAGGAAATTCTTTGGCTTGACAGAAGACAGAAGGCTGCTATTGTGTTGGGAGGTCATCTTACTGTTTTTGGGATCACATCTTGTGGTGATACTATCTTAGAGGAAGTTGAGGGGTTTTCTCCATTTATGGTTTCCCCTCCCAAAATATTTGTGTATCTTGTTTCTTGATGTGCTTATGTGATTGTTGTGCTTTTTATTCTCTCAGTGAAAAGATCTTGTCATAATGCTAGCTTAAATGTTGAAAAACTAGCATGGTATCAGAGCTAACCTCAGAAGAAGACACTGTGCAGCTACGGAGGCTAGGGCTTCCTTGTTTGTGGATTTTTCTCCACTATTTTTCAGCAAAAGTAAGGTGGACTTACTCTCCTCCCTAGGGCGCATCTTTATGTCGAAACAGAATTCAATTCTGAGGATTTTCAGTTTTGGACCTATCACTGGGGCTGAAAATTAGGGCTTTTTATTGAAGAGGAATTTTTCAGTGGGACCAAGCCTGGATTGTTCTCCTATCCAAAATAGAAGTTAGGAACAAGTTTGAAGTCATTTGGGTGGATATAACTCTAGAAAAGCAAAACCCTAGTTGCTCCTGAACCAGCTCTGCAGGATTTCAGCTCAAGCTTCAGATTTGACATCTTGGACCTGGTAAGATCTAAAATATTTTGTATTTCCATTTGAGGTTCTTATTTAAATATGTCTCATCATACCAAGCTTGATGAAAAGCTTGAGGGGGCTGATAATTTCTGAGCTTGGAAGTATAGAATCTCCCTGGTCCTGGAAGAGAATGAACTAGACTCCTACATCCATGAGAGGTTCCAGTTCCAGAGGGAGATGAGGAAAAGGCTCTCCATAAGAATAATATGGTTATGGAAAAGAGGATCATTGCTGATTCTATCAAGGATCATCTTATCCCTCAGGTGTCCTCTCTCAAGACACATAAAGCTATGTTTGATGCCCTAACCAAATTGTTTGAAGGAAAGAACATCAATCGGAAGATGACCCTGAGGAACTAATTGAAGAATGTGAAGATTTAGAATGTAGAAACTATCCAGTCATAATTCACAAGGGTTTCTCAAATCAAAGAACAATTAGAAGCTGTTGATGAAGAAGTGGAAAATGCTGAGATTGTCATGACTACCTTAAATGACCTTCCTAGGTCATGGGATGCCTTCATCCAAGGGATCTGTGCAAGAAAGAAGCTAGTCAAATTCAGCAGACTATGGGAAGAGTGTTCTCAAGAAGAAGCACGGATAGCAGCTCGAGAAGAGAAGATGGGAAGTGAAGATCAATCCCTCACAGCACACTCTAAAACAAGCAAAAGAAGACCTCATTACTCCAAAGGTAAAGGTCCTCATTCTAGAAAGGATATGTCAAAATTAAGATGTTATACATGTGATGAGATAGGACATTTTGCAAAAGAATGTTCTAAAAAAAAGAGTCACCCTCATAAGAAGAAGGGGAACAAAAGAAGACATCATGCTCATGCTGCAGAAGATGATGAACCATCCAAGAAGAGATCCAGATATGAAAGTGAAGATTCTTCAAGCAAGGATGAATATGTTCTGATATCAGCTCTCACTGGCAACATTACTCCTGGGAGTGATGATTGGCTGATAGACAGTGGTGCTTCCAAACACATGACGGGATTCAAGGAATCCTTTGTGAGGCTATCAGAACATGAATCACCTCACAAGGTGAAACTAGGAGATGACTACAAGTATCCAATAAACAGTAGTGGGGAATCTTCATACAAGCTAGAATCTGGCAAGTCCCTAACAATGAAAGAAGTATTGTTTGTTCCAGGACTTAAGAAGAATCTTCTATCCATTTCAGCATTGGATGCAAAAGGAATGCGGGTTGCATTCATAGATGGTCAAGTCATCATGTGGCCAAAAGGAAAGACTATCGATGATGCGGTAGTAATTGGAGAACAAGAAGGAGGCGTGTACAAATTGAAGGGCCATCCAGAACAAGCCTTGATCCATGATTCAATGGAGCCAAATGAACTTTGGCACAGAAGGCTTGCACATGTGCATTACAGAGCACTGCCCATTGCAAGCAAAGCTGTTGAAGGTCTTCCAGAATTCCAAGCAAAACATGATGGAGTTTGCAAAGGATGTGCGAAAGGAAAGAATACAAAGAAGACATTCCCTAGCAGCGAAAGAAAAGCCAAAGGAATTCTAGAGATCATCCATTCTGATGTATGCGGTCCAATGTCATCAAACTCACTAAGAGGGTATGCATACTATGTTTCTTTTATTGATGATTTTTCTAGAAAGACATGGATTTATTTTATGAAGAATAAAGATGAAGTATTTAGCAAGTTCAAGGAATTCAAAGCCTTGATCGAAAACCATATTGAAAAGAAGATAAAGACCATTAGATCAGATAATGGTGGAGAATTCACTTCAAATGAATTCAAGGAGCTATGCAAGGATTCAAGGATTAAGAGGGAGTTGTCCACTCCTTATAATCCACAGCAAAATGGGGTTGCAGAACGGAAGAACAAAACTATCATGGAAGCTGCAAGGGCTATGCTTCATGATCAAGATCTACCTATGCAACTTTGGGCTGAAGCTGCTAGAATAGCAGTATATGTACAGAACCATACTCCACACAGAGTGCTCGAGAACAAGACTCCTGAAGAAGTCTTCTCCGAAAAGAAACCAGAAGTCATCCATCTCAGAATATTTGGCTGTCCAGTGTACATACATATTCCTAAAGAGAAGAGAACAAAATTAGATCCTTCAGGAAAGAAGGGCATATTTGTGGGATACTCTGAAAGCTCGAAGGCTTACAGAATCTACTTTCCAGGATACAAGAAGATTGATGTCAGTAGGGATGTAATATTTGATGAAGACACAGCTTACAACAAATCCAGAAAGAGACCTACTGAAGAACCTGAAGACGCAGACGCAGAAGCACCCAAGATCCGTGATATAGTCATGAATGAAGAAGCTCAAGAAGAAGATCGAAAAGTTGAAGAACCACAAAGACCAGTAGATCCACCTTCAGAGAAGAATCCTCGTAAGAGGAAACCTACTTGGGTACGTGAACTTATCCAAGGTGCGGAAAGATATGGGGCTCCAGAGGAAAATCACAGAGAAAGAAAAAGAACCAGATCAAATTCCGGGTATGTAGCTTTACTATGTGATTTCATTGATAAAGAACCTTCTAGTTATGAAGAAGCGGCAGATCAGAAAGAATGGAAGGATGCGATGATCGAAGAATATCAATCGATCATGAAGAATGATGTTTGGGATGTTGTCCCAAGACCAAAAGGGAAGTCAGTTGTCACTTCCAAATGGATCTACAAGATCAAGCATGCTGCGGATGGTAGCACTGAAAAATACAAGGCAAGATTTGTGGCTCGAGGATTCTCTCAGAAAGAGGGAGTAGACTATGAAGAGACATTTGCACCTGTAGCCAGATACACTTCCATCAGAACAGTCCTTGCTCTGGTTGCAGTGACGAAGTGGAAGATACACCAGATGGATGTCAAGACTGCTTTCTTGAATGGTGTAGTAGAGGAGGAAGTGTACGTAGAACAGCCACTCGGTTTTGAGACACATGACAGAGAGTCTCATGTGTGCAGATTGAAGAAATCCCTGTATGGTTTGAAACAGGCACCCAGGACCTGGTACGGCAAGATTGACAACTTTCTATCCAGTTTGGGTTTTACCAAGAGTAAAGAAGATTCCAACCTTTATTACAAGGTTGAAGGTGGCAACCCAGTGATGCTTCTACTATATGTAGATGATCTATTTGTGACAGGTACAGATGGGTTGATTGCTGATACGAAGAGAAAGGTTGCTGCTGAGTTTGAGATGAAGGACTTGGGGATGATGCATTACTTTCTAGGTATGGAGGTGTGGCAGAGTTCAGATGGAATCTTCCTTGGACAAGGGAAGTATGGAGTAGAGATCCTAAAGAGTTTTGGGACGATGGACTGCAAGGCAATGGCCACACCTATGGCATCGAACCTGAAGCCATTGTGTGATGCTTCGTCAGAGTCGGTTGATGCTACGATGTATCATCAGATGATTGGGTCATTGATGTACCTGATGAACACGAGACCAGATATTTGCTTTGCTGTGAACACCTTGATCCAGTACTTGACAGATCCGAGAAATGTTCACTTGATTGCTGCAAAACATATTCTGAGGTACCTGAAGGGTACAATTGATTATGGGCTCAAGTATGATGCGGATCAGAAGATTAACCTTGGGGGTTATGTTGATTAAGATTGGGTAGGCAGTGCCATCGACAGGAAGAGTACTTCTGGATGTTGCTTCAGTTTGGGATCAGGTGTGATCTCTTGGTTTAGAAGGAAGAAATCCTGTGTGGCACTAAGTACAGCTGAAGCAGAGTATGTCGCAGCTTGTTCAGCTAGTTGTGAGGCAGTATGGCTACGGAAGCTACTGTCTGAATTATTTGATCTCCCGTTGGAGGCTACTAGTATCTTCTGTGATAACCAGAGTTGTGTGAAGCTGTCCAAGAACCCAGTGTTTCATGACAGGTGGAAACACATAGAGATCAAATATCACTATATCAGGGATATAGTGCAGAGAGGAGCTGTAAAGCTCCTGTATGTTGTGACGGACGAGCAGATTGCAGATGTGCTGACGAAGCCACTAGCCAGGGTGAAGTTCGAGTACTTCAGAGAGAGACTTGGCGTGCTTCAGATCGAGGATACTTCGAGGAAGAAGTGATGGACACATTTGCTGAAGCCATTCCAAGCATGTTGGAAGGGGGATCCTTCACATGGCTGTGGATGTAAGCGCTGGATGATGTGTGCTTGGACCATGTATCTATATATGTATCGGGTGGATACATTGTATGGTCAGGTAGATCATGTATGATGATAGATACTTGGTATGCATCAGGTAGATGCACTATATGATCAAGATGATCATGGATGACGA
>LPNX011222317.1:136883-147296 GCA_001517045.1 Pseudotsuga menziesii
CATAGAGAGGGTGAGTCTCTCTATTTATCACTTGTGAATTACATCACTTGCTCTCTCAAGTGTGGCGCACTTTTGGAGAAGGAAATTCTTTGGCTCGACAGAAGGCTGCTATTGTGTTGGGAGGTCATCTTACTGTTTTTGGGATCACATCTTGTGGTGATACTATCTTAGAGGAAGTTTAGGGGTTTTCTCCATTTATGGTTTCCCCTCCAAAAATCTTTGTGTCTCTTGTTTCTTGATGTGCTTATGTGATTGTTGTGCTTGTTATTCTCTCAGTGAAAAGATCTTGTCATAATGCTAGCTTAAATGTTGAAAAACTAACACATGGAACCGACAAGGACCTAATATTCACTATCTGAGCTGGAGTAGCATTGATCCATGCCTCTTAGGATAATGTGGATCGGATAATGACTAACCTTGAGCAATCAAGGAAATCTGCTACCCAACTAAAAGATACGCTGTGAAGGGAGAGAGAGGAAAGTAATAAATTGAAAAGAAAGTTTGAAGACATGCAAAATGAAATAAAGTCTTCAAAAGTAGAGCTCTAGTCCCTCCAAGTAGAGAAGATGTCTTTGGAGGTTGCCCAGGAAAGTCTAGCAAAATTGCAACAAGAATGTTAGGGGCTAATGACAGAAAAGGTTGGGCTGAAAACAGTATGTGAAAGTCTTCATGTAGAAAAATACCAGCTGCTAAGTAAAATAGGGGATATGGAGTTACAGAAGGCTACTTTGGATGAGTCAAAGAAACAATCTCAGGGGCAAGCAACAGAGCTTAAATAACAAACTGCTTCATTAGCAGCAGCTTTGGGAGAAGCCAGGGAACAGCAAGCAAGTATTCATCCTTTTAAAGAATATGTTTTAGCACAAAGAAGAAAAATTCATAGGATGCAAGTATCCATAAAAGAAGAGAGGTGTAAGGTTTTGCAGGTAGATAATAGACTAGAAGAAATTTTGGAAACTTCTTCATATTTCGTGGACAGATCGCAGGACATTTTAGAAGTCCTGATGGGAAGAATAGCAAGATTAGAGGCCTGTGAGGAGATCCCTGTAGACCTACCAGCAAAGGATCAACAAGGCCTGAAACAAGACTATGACTTATTAGATTTTTCCATAAGCACAGCTGAAGAATTTAAGAAGGATGTAAAGAAAATGAAGGGAGCTTGTACAAAGTTCTGTAGGATACTTTTGATCACTTACAACCGTTGCCAAGTTGTTGCTAAGTAGAGAATGGACACATTTCCCGACCACGACCTGTTTATAGAGATGCTGTAGAATAGATATCAAGAAGATGAACAGAGAATTCAGCAGATCAAGGCTCTAGACGAGTATATCTTGAGAGATGAGGTAGCTCATTCAGTGGTCAGTGTACAGTTGCTGGAAGATCAACTATGATTGAGCTCAGTCAGGATCGAAGTGATAACAAATTAGGATACTAAATTTGAAATCAGTATTCATTTTCTCGAACCTTCTGAGTTCAAAAACATTGCCTCAGAAGCTTTAGCATGGAAGAAGTTCCGGAACAATCAAGCGGGGCCCTCCACTT
Organism: Pseudotsuga menziesii; assembly: GCA_001517045.1. NCBI lineage: Eukaryota > Viridiplantae > Streptophyta > Pinopsida > Pinales > Pinaceae > Pseudotsuga > Pseudotsuga menziesii. Next base: position 138,426 of record LPNX011222317.1, read on the forward strand.
AAGTGCTTTATTAGTTTGTTTAATTGTAATATATTGTAAATTATATAAGCACTAAACGTGAGAAAATTGTGGGAGATGAAGCGTTGGGGAAGCCTAGGGGTCATTTATGGGCAGCCCAACAGTTTTTTCCTTTGTATAAGTATAGGGGAATTAGATAGAGAAGGGGCTTTTTCCCAGTTAGACTTGTGAAAAAATTGTTGTAAGAGGAACTATTTCGTTTTGCAATAATAAAATTACAATTTTGCCTATTGGAGAAAGTGTTGTGTGGAATGTTCAAATGTGTTGAAATGAACAGATGTTGAAGAGGAACTATTTCATTTTCAGCTGTGTTTCATTAACTGTGAGATCGTTCTAACTTTTTGAACCTATGTTCTTGTGTGAATGTTCTCTGGTTTATTTTATGATAATTTCCACTATGAGTAATGAATGTTTTAATAGACGAGGATCTATCTTGTTGTGCATATCTTTATTCATGTTTATGTGTTTTGATTCTAAGAACAACTATCTATGATTTATCTTAACATATGAGCAGTAATACATTACTCGTTAATTGATAATATTGCCCCCTATGGACAGCTTAGTCAGTCTTTTTTTATTTTGTGTGTGATTTAGATGCGAGAGAGTCTACGAATGAGAGGTAAGAACCTGCGCATCACATTATGACCACTCCTCATATTCTTTATCAATATGCACATTATTTAAGCACTTGCACCTCATACTTAAGGTTAAAAAATACAAAAATATACACGGTGGACTGGGCCACAACTGGTAAAACCCTTCATTTTTGTTACTTGACCTATGGTAGCCAGACTGCAAACTGGACGGATTCCCCATACCAAACAGTCACGGGCTAGTTGGGAACGTTGACTGGGGAGAATCCCTTGTTGTTGCTTCCTGCGAATTTCCAGGCCTCAACACAAGCATAGGAATCAATCACATGAGACAATGAACACAAATATCTTCCTTGGGGAAACCATAAAGGAGAAAACCCGACAGCTTCCTCAGAGATAGAATCAGCGCCAAAGGTAAAACCCAAAGACAGTAAGATGATCTCCTGACAGCAATTGTCTCTCTCTCTGTTGTCCCAGCTTCTTCTTTCTCACTCAGTTATGCGCTACAACTGAGTATGATTTAATGTGTATGAATGTGTGTTAAATAGAGAGGCTCCCTCTCTATTTATATTAATTCATGAATTGGCAATAACTCACTAGGGCCGACTTCTTTAGGAGAGTCTAGTAACCCTAGGGACCCAGAAACTGCAAAGACTTTAACCCTTGATCAATAAGGAGTTTTATACTCTATGAATTTACATGACTTGTTTATATTATTGAATCTCCCGATCAGAACATTAAGGCATGACATGACTCAATTACATTACAGATAGTTCCCGGAATAAACATCGGGTTACAATAGACAATATATACAAGTGAATACATTTCGAAGTTACAAATACATCAACAGTATTTCCTTAGTTTATGATGGATAATCTTTCTCCTTGCTTAAGAAACATGATATGTCATTCTGTATTATCACTTACACTGTATTCTTCAATATTACATAAACATTTATATGGGCTTCTTTCAACATCTATAAAATATAAAAGATACAACTCAGATAAAGACGCAATGCAATTTTTTTTGTATTCCTCTTTATGAATATTAACTTCTCTCTTATTATGTAAGCATAACTCTTACAAGATTTATTTAATATACTTACGTGACTCCTAACTATGACTAATTGTTATCCATTAAAATTCCTCATAACACCCTTAGCCTTTTTCATAAGGAAAATACTAATTTATTTATGGCTCATCATGTTGGTTGGTTCCATATTTTGTTTGTCAAAAGTACCATTATCATGGGTTCAAATTTTTAGGTGAAGCCACTTGATTATATTTAGAATCATTTGACTCCTACAATTTCCCACAATGATCACAGCAAACTGTAAATCATACCATGATGGACAAATGGCTACTCACCTACAACTCCACTTTCCCTAAAGAAACACTCCTTACTCATGTTATATATATATATATATATAGAAACAAAAAATTTAAAATTAAAATCATTATCTTATCCCCCTCTACATATAATTAGAAAAACGATTCATTAATCTATTTTCAATAAAGAGCCTTTTGTAAAATTTGGATTCATATAAAATTAAGTGAAACAACAATTCATCAAATGCACATTAAAACAATATAGAGCCTTCAAATAATAGGTGTTACCAATATATATATATATATATATAATTTCCAAAAGAATAAAGTTCACTATATTAACAAAAGTAGTAGTTGGAAATTGAATCTCATCAATTTCCATAAGCAAGTAATACTACATTACATAACTTTAGCAAATGCACCATACTATAGATTGAGTATACATATGTTAAACACACATTTCCCAATGGTTGTGATTACTTATCAATTATCACTTGAGCATAACCTAAACAACTATATAATTGTAAAATATGTATATCCCAAATTAATGAAATAACCTAGAAAGAAAAAATCGACATCCATCAAATTTCTTCATTGAGGCTGCACTCCAGCAATAATGTTGTGGTAACTCACCCCGTTGATATTTTACTATTTTAGTCATTATTTAATAGGGAGCATGTCACACCCCGGTTTTGACCCCAATTGCATTATATTGAAAATTATGTAAATAGCGTTATTAAATCATTGTCTGGAGCTCAAGGCCAAGGTCCCACCATTGATTTAGTGTTTTATGTATAGGCAAGTAAAATTGATGCATATGATTTTAGTGCTAGTTAGGCACATTATATTTTGGACATCATGTAAATATGAAAATTAATAAAATACCCACAACTAGCTATGTAAATGCAACATTAAAGAGATGGAGGCATGATTTCACAAGTAATAGGGAGGGAAAATATTCAAACCCTTGATGCAATAGGGTAAAGCCAAATGTCAATGGGAGAACCCATAAAGCTTTCAACTACAAATTTTGTCTTTTGTTCCCAATCATTTATTTATTCTAGAAATTGGTTGAGGTAGTCAATGCATGTGGATTGGAAGAGTATGGAAGTCAAATTAGAATTGGGGCAAGCCACCATTTTTGGAAATCTTTTTTTTGAATTATGGGGCAAGAAAAATCCAAGAAATGCATGCCCATCCCATTAGGCATGCACGCCCTTCATTTCCTCACATAGCTAAATCTTGATGTGCTTTCACCTTCATGTTTTTCTGTCGTTTCCTCATTTCTACATTCCCATAAATCCTTTTTGTTATTCTTGGGGGAATGGCTAGTAGAGATTCACGATTTGTGGGTTTAGGGAGGTCGTTTTTTCTCCCGTAATGCCCATATATATTTTTGAGTTCGAATTCACTAATTTGGGGTTTGCAGAGGTTTTTCTTTCCCATAAACGTTTGTTGAAATTGGCTTTGCTGACCAGCACTTGTGTTTTGTTTTTCTTGAAATACTTTCTTTGGTATGAACCGTTAGGAGTGGAAGAGGCCAAAATTGGCTTGATAAACCTAGTGAAGAGAGGAACCTCATAGAGAGATAAAGAGGGGCTGGTTATTCTTCTATGCACATCCTAAATAGCACCAAAAGGGAAGGTATGTCCTAAAGGAATGTAACGTCCCCAAAATTTGAAAAAAAAATATTTATTAGGCTATTTAAATACTACCTGAATTGGACATTAGCTTAACTTATGCAGAATGTGTCGTACTTGGTTTCACTGCATTGTATTGTCATAAGTTGTTCTTAATTCCTTCTCTATGTTTTCCTAATGTGGTTATTAGTGTAGTGCTATGTTGTCATTATGTTGTTTAATATCTGATTTCGATGGTTATGTATTATAAGTATGAATGTTATTTCAATTGCTTACTCATTGGTTATAAAGTTCGATAACTTGTATTGTCAAGGGGTAGAGTGGAGGGGCTTGTTTCCCTTGTAAACACACATGGAAGGTAACTAGTTTTACTTGCCACTATAGGGCTTACATAGTTCTTATTGAAATAATGAATTTCTTTCCTTGCTGCGTGTAGGTGCACTTGACGACAGAAAATTGACTATAAAAGAAGAACAATACAAATTTCCCATGCATCACCAACACATAGCTTAGATGAGGAATAGACTTACATTCCTATCCTAGTTACTATTATTAGAGTTGTAAGTTGTTTTTTATGCAAGGCTGGTGTTACTATGCCTACGTTTGCACTGGTTACCATTATGGTTTTATGGTCTTATGACCTTCATTTAATTACTCATGTACTTTAACATTTACATGATACACAATGTATAGGGCTTATAATATTATAACATAGCCTTTGGTTTATTAAAGTATTTGTGTATAAGTTGGAAAATAGAACACGAGCCATTCATGGCATATTACATATGCCATGAATTATGGCTAAACCCTAAGTATACAGTACACATCTTGGGGTTTGTGTATTGCATGGTGAGAAAACGTTGCACTGCGTTGTGGGGTGACATGAAATATATACTTTGGGTTTTGATTTTAAGTAATGGAGGCCAGGGTGGAGAATTTAATATGCTTTGGAAAGCATGGGGCTCAAGCTTAGGGATTGGACTATCAGGATGGTTTGCTTGATTTACAAAATGGTTGCATGAACTCTGTATCTGGTTTGCACTATGGCGTGCAGATTTGGAGGTCAACTACATTGGAACGTATCTCTTCCAATCTGGTTTAGCATCATTTTTATTGTTGTTCATTTTGGTATTTTGGCATACTCCTCATCGTGGCTTTGGTTTCGTTGCAGGTTGGAGGGTTTCGATAGTGTGGGCTGTGGGTCTCGTCGATGGTCATCACATTACCCATTATGGGTAAGCCCTGCTGTAACAATTCGAAACTTGCTCCTTCTCTTGCATGGGTGTTTGTGACAAAGCATGAAGCTCATCATTGGTTGAGTTCTTGGTTTGAGTTTTAATGGTTGTGATTTGGAAAGGAAATATCTGTAAAAATTATGTAAAGCATCCAGACATGCGTTTATGACTTGGGGTTTTTGTTTGCGCATAGTGTCTTCGGGTCGAGACTAATGTAATTTGGTTTTGTAAAATGAATACTCTATTTGTAGCGTTGGCCATGGTGATGAATACTTACATGCTCTGTGATTTGTTAATATGTTTAAGTTTTGGTAATGGCGACAGCACCATTGATTGCAATGATGTAATGCCTTGAATACATGACTGTGTAAATTCTTATTTTAGTTTATAATGGTTATTTTATACAGTATTTGCATCCTGTGTGTATTGTGGTTATGATTTTTAGTTGGGCACTAGTTTGACTCTGTGTATATTGATTCCTGTTTAAATTCTTTATATGTATTTTTAGCAGCGTTATGTTCACCTTTGGATCCATGCCATGCATGGAAATGGTGTTCTCACCATTTAGAGTAGCGACTCTGTAATGGATTAATTGAAATATCAATTTATGGATGAAGTCGTGAGTTGTCATTTACTACCTATGTATATATAAAAGAGGTCATGACTATGGGTTTTACCATATGAATGAATTCCCTTTCTATTTGCTTAGCTTTGACAAAGGATTTAATGGGTTTATGGTAGGGTTTACCGTTTTGCTTATTTGGTTGTGAGTGATGTAATAGATATAGCATGTAATTTTGAATTAGGGTTCTTATTACTCTATGTGGTAATAATGTGTTACATCCTGTGTGATGGATTTGGTAAATAATTGGGAAACATTGACAAGAAACAGTTTCAGGCTGTGTTTTATTCTTATGGAAATTGATTTTTATTAGTGTGGTCTATGTAGAAGATAATTGAATTGTCACAGTGCTTGGTAAGGCTGATAGCGAATCCTACAGGATTCGATGTGTTGACTTTTAATTTTATTATGGGTGAACCCCATAGGATTTGATATTGGGTTACGATGATTATAAAGTATATGTGTGTGAAAATAACTTGGGTTTGGAAAAACTGCCCACGGGATTCAATTCTGTGACCCTTTTTCTTATATGATCTATTTTAATGAGTTGTATGTTTTAGAATTGTGGTTTGACTTATTATGTGGAATTGTTTTTTATGATATACGATTCGGATAAATGTATCTTATGGTTTTAAATGTATAGCTTGGTTATTATGAATGAGGACTTTAGGCCTATAGACCTTAGAGATCTTCAATAGTTGGACTTGCTTTTTTATTTAATGTTTATTATAAGTATGGGAATGATTTGTTTATAGTATTGTTTATTTATAATGTGACTTTAGACCAGTAGAGGTCTTGATCTCTTTAGTTGTATTTTTTTTATTATGGTTCTATTTATAATAAACAATGGAATGATCTGTATTTAGGTTGTGTTTTAATATATTCTAATTTAGTGTGTTTAATAATTATGTTATAATGTTCTGTTTAGAGCTTATCCTAATACTACAGATACTAGTTGCTCTATTTAATTTAAATATAGGTATGCTATAAATATGAACTGTACTAGTAGAAACCATATAGAAATATATATATAGGCTCTGTTTTAAGTAGTTCTAGGTATTGGAAAAAAAAATTAACAACGAGAAGTAAATTGTAAACAAGAACTTTAGAAATAAAACATAAACCCTTAAATTATACAAAAGGAAATGAATTGCAGAAATAAACGAGGAAACAAAACCCTTGAATACATGGTTAGGAAAATGAATTTCAAAAATGAACTATAGAATAAAACTTTACATTCATAGATAGGTTAAGAAAAGTAGAAAAGATGACCTAGTTTATAGAAGGAAACTCCTAGATAATCATTAATAATTTAACCTATTTCAAATGGTAAAACTTGTATATTTTACAGAAAAAAGAATCAAGAAACTCATACCTGGAAGATGAAGCTATTTCAATGGCTGAAAACATGCACGCCCAAATACCGAGCATTAAAAAATTCACGGACAATTCTGACCTCTGTATAGATAACCGAATCACTTGGGAACTATCATGTTCCACCCAACCATAACCCCAAACCATTCCTTGTTTCAATATGGATCCCCCCGAGTTGGTTTCAACATGCAAGTAGCTTCTGGAATATTAGTTTCTGAATGAGTTCTCCTTTTTCCTCTTAGGGAAATGAACTCCAAGAACTCTCTTGAGATTAATCAGGTAGAATATGAATCACCAAAAATATGGAACATCCCCAAGCCTCTCTTTGGCTTGGGTTTTTATAGGCATACGTTTTAGTCAAAAGGGGCAGTTAAATCAAGAATCATTCGATTTCTTGATTTAACCCTTTTATTAAATTTAGGTAATTTTAATTTTTAACTTAGGAACTTTTAACTAGTTCCTATTTGGACTCTTGTAGGTATTTTCAATATTTAATTATATTTTAGTAATAATAATAATAGATGGAGCATTTCTTTATTTCTTATAATATTAATATTATTACTATGCTTACTCTTTATACATACCATATATATATATATATATATATATATATATATATATTATTTGTTAGCATTTGTCTTTAGGTATCATATAGCTTGATCCCTAAACTTAGGACACTTTCTTCTTTAATTCCGTCAGGTAGGTGGCTAGGTCTACTAGGCTACGCAACTCTAAACATCCTTGCATGTTGGATTTCCTCGTATAAAATGGTAGTTATTGAGTATTTGATGAGATACATAAATTTTAATATTCATTTAATCACTTATAAATAAGTGAGATGAGATCAATATTTTACTCGAGTCGTTTTCACTCGACATAATTAATTATTTTCAGTAACTCATGGCACTTATCCAGTGCCCATACTCAACGCTAAAAGTAGGGATTTACAAACTTCGTGCAATTACATATATCCTCACTCAACACTAATGCTAGGATGTACTTGTAGGATACACCTAGGGATACAGTGGCCAAGGATATGATGTTCCGAAACTTATGCTCACCATCAACTTGGAAGGCTCCAGGGCTTATGCCCAACACTTCCAATTTATCTTTTCATGTGCTTTAGGGATTTCTGCTCAACACAAATGTTTTTATAACTCATGTGTTCCAAACATTCTTCCTAAACACAAACATAAACACTCATGTTCTCCATATATTCTCGCTCAACACAAACATTTAAATACTCGTGCTCCAGAGCTCCTTGCTCAAGGGTGAATCCGCGGACCTGAGTAACACTTTTTGGCAAGTGCATTTCGACAAAAACATAAAAACGTACCTCGGTTGAGGGCTTGTTAAACCCTCGACCGAGGTCTTAATATCTCGACCGAGGTTTTATCAAGCCCTCGACCGAGGTTTTGTTCATCCCTCGACCGAGTTATTTCTTAACCCTCGGTCGAGGTATTAAAACCTCGACCGAGGGTTAAGAAATACCTCGGTCGAGGTATTAACTCGGTCGAGGTACATACCTCAACCGAGGTGCATGTGTCGAAAAATATATAAAAAGAGGCCGCGGGGGCCACGGCCATTTTTTTGCAAAATTTCACTGTGGAAGCTCGACTGAGAAACGACGGAATAGCAGCGTAAGGATTGGCACCTCGAAGCAACCCAAGCACCCCGAAGCAACCCAACCTCGTCACGATGGAGTCAGAGCCAAGAGGTAACAGTTTAAATAATTGTTTTTCAATTTTAATGGAATTTAAATTTTTTTTTTATAAATTTATAAAATTTGTTTTAAAATTTGGTAAATGTATGTTTTTATAATTTTCATGTTTAAAATGTCTACCAGCAAGCAGATATGCTGCCAGATTTTTGAAAATTTGTAGTTAAATTGAATTTTTTTGTTCATTTGTTATGTATATATAAATTATGTCAACCAGTAGCGTTTATGCTACCAGTTTAATTTTGAAATGTGTCCTGGGCAAGCCGAAATGCTGCCCAATTTTTTTCAATCCTCCGTGAATTCATGGAGGATTGAAAAAAATCCATAAAACACCAACTAAA
>LPNX011222317.1:159611-278434 GCA_001517045.1 Pseudotsuga menziesii
ATATAGATTTTCATCAAAAATTCGTGTGGGAAAGATGGTTGGGTGTGTATTTGGAGTGTTATTAATGTTTGAATTCACTCTTGGGCTTTTGCTCCAAAGGAGTTTACATGACTAGGACCTCGACCGAGCTCATACCTCGGTCGAGGTCTTAACGAAATCTCGACCGAGGGTTTGTTAAACCCTCGGTCGAGGGATTTACAAACCCTTGGTCGAGGTTTTGTTAAGACCTCGACCGAAGTATTTAAATACCTCGGTCGAGGGATTAAGAAAATAGACTTAGCCCACATTCAAACAAATGAAAAATTTTATGTGCTTTGCAGAGGTGTACACCCTGCCATTCCTAGCACATAACTGAGCGGAGTTGATATCGATAACTTCACCAATGAATCTTCTATCCATTGAGGTATCATACACGCATTTTGGCATTCATATGAAATTTATTTTTTAATTACTTCTAAAACTTATACTTAGAAAACCACACTGCAACTTCGAAGCAGCTCAAAGAAAAATCCGCAGAGTTAAAAATACACAACCAAAAAATTCTTAAAAATGCACATATCACATATCGACGTGTCCTCTTCAAAAGGGTATCTTTGGTTTTTCAATTTTTGAAAAAGTAGAAAAAATTGCTTTACGTGGACAAATATGTGTTTAAAACGATGCTGAAATCGAATGTGGTCACTTTCGAATAATAATAAATAATTGTATAATGCGAAAAGAATTAACAAAAAAATATGCACATCACACTGCATTTTATGTAGATCATGCTCATATATATATATTTTTAAAATTATTAATGCAAGATTGAATTACTCTACGTGGACACGAGCCACTTATTAGCTTCTTCAAATTTTTAAGGTCACACAGTTCATTAAATGCAAAAATTCACACATTAAATGACATCGGAATATTTTAAAAAAAATATCACTATGAAGCCAACATAATATTCTACAATTTGTTTTTTTACTGCAAGTCAAAATTCACATGGCATATATGCGTTTTGAGGGCTTCTATCTAGCACATGAGTAAAAAATCAGGTTTTCATCGCCAAACTTGGCCAAAAAGTGTTACCCATCTTCATGGAATCACCTTCAACACAAAACATCTCATCAATCACGTGCTTTAGGGTCCACGCCCAACACATAAAATCATACATAAAACATATGTAATTGGATTATGCCCAATATATCGAAAAAATCATCATGTTCATATGCAGTGGGGTTCTAGACCCGATATACCAAAATAAAACATCAAAGTAACATCATAATCAATGGGGCTTATGCCCATAATTGTTAGGTAAAAATTTAGAATATTAGAAGGAATGTGTAGCAATGAAAGCGATAATTCCTTGTTTTGGGTGTGTAGGTATTGTGGAGGCCAAGCCAGATCTTGTGTAGGTTTTCATAGCTCTATGGTTGAGCTAACTATCTTAGCAATTCTCCTTTCCACTGCCTTAGTCGTCTGATAAACCCAATTGTGTTTGTCTTGGATGAATTTTGATGTGTATTTGGCTATGTGTGAACCTGTTGCTCCCTAGTTTCTTATGGAAATCATATCCATCTCGGGGGTGGAAGTAGTGCTGAGAGATTGATGAGAACACTGGCATATGGTTGGGTCGAATGTTGCAGCGACATAACTAGTTGCAGGACAACTTTTTTTCAAGATATGTATTTCTTGTGTATTTAAGTTCTACAACTGTATTTGTTTTAAATGATCATGAACATGTTGAATGCTTGAATGTGTTGAATGCATTTTTATTCGTTGTATTTTATTGAAATATACATCTGCATATGTTTTTTATTTTAATGCATTTTATTATTATGTTCATGTGGCTAGATTTCCCATTTTGACAGTAGCAACAACAATACAGTCACACCCTCTTTGTGTTGTAAGAAGGAAAGGGACGTGATACTATGGTATTAGAGCAATGGTTGCAGTATTGGGCCTGAACATGCACAAGTTGACCAGTTGACAGATGAAAGATTACCCTTTGTGGTCAGCAGAAAAAGTAGAAGACAGGAAAATTTTTCCAAAATTTTTCCGAAGTGTTGGAAATTTTCTATTTTAGGTGAGTTGGCCGAGTTGAGCCGATACATGTCGACTAAGTTAGATTAGGGGAGCCGACGAAGCTTGCAGTGACTTTGTTCGTGTGAAAGTATAAGTTGCACCAGTGAGAAAGAAAAAGAAAGAAAAATTTCAAAAAAAAAATCTAAGTGTCTTAAAGTTTTTGTATTGGCTGAACTGACAAAGTTGAGTCGATACATGTCGGCTAAACTAGTTTAGTTCAGTCAATGCATGTTGGCATAAAAGGCTAAGTTGAGCCGATAAGGAAAGAAGATAAAGAAAGCTTTTCAAAAATTTTCTAAGTGTTGAAAAATTGCATGTGTCGGCAAAACTTGGTGAGTTTTGTCGATATGTCAGTTGAGTTGGATGAGTTTCATCGATAAATGTCAGTCAAACTTAATGAGTTTCACTGATAACAGAGAAAAGACAGAAAAATTTTGAAAATTTTTCTAAGTATGGACATGTCGTCCAAACTTGGGGAGTTTTTTTAATGCATGTCGGATGAACTCAATGAGTTTATCCAATGCATTTCAGGAGAAAAAGGTGAGTTTCACCAATGCATGTCACGTAAAAAAAGATGAGTTTCACCGATTTAAAGGAAGAAAAATTTCGCAAATTTTTCTGTGTTGGAATTTTTCCATGTCAACAAAAAAAGTTGATTTTTGTCGATGCGAGTCATCTGAACTAGGTGAGTTTCATCAATGCATATCGAGAAAACTCGATGAATTTCACTGATGCAGGAAACAAAGAAAAAAATAATTTCAAAATTTTTCATATCAGCAAGAAAAGATGAGTTTTTTCCAATACATCAGATGAACTTAGTGAGTTTTTCTGACAAGTCGGAAGGAAACGATGAGTTTTTCCGATGCGTTGGAAGAAAAAGAAGATTTTTTATGATTGAAAGAAAAGGGTGAGTTTTGATGATACGTGTTGGACAAACTCAAGAAGTTTTACTTACACGTCAGGAGGAAAAGGTGAGTTCTATCGACATGTCAGAAGAAAAACCTGAGTTTTGCCAATCGAAAGAAAAAATAGAAAATTCACCAAAACAGAGAATTTAAGCATGTTTTTTAGTGGGATTTGTAGGTGCAAGAAAATTGAAAAATGGAAGGGAAGCCCCCTTGACCCCCGTCTTCCCCTTGAGATAGTAATTTTATATGAAAAGAAAAGTTTGTGTTTTGACAAGTTATCAGTATATGATTTTTCCAAATGAAGGAAAGTAAGTTATAAATTTCTGAGACTATTATAAATTTATAATTTAACTTTTGTGTTTAGGAACACATTTTGGAAAATCCTAGTTACATCAAAGGCATCATTCCACATAGTGCATATTGGAAAATTTGGTTTGTAGCTTAGCCATGAGAACCTACAACATGGATGATGCACATCCATGTTGAGAACGAGGAAGAAGCCATGGGTGAAAACATACTTGTTGGAAATGCTGAGACAGAGTATAATGGGAGAAGATTTCAACATACTCATGCAGATTTTGTAGCCACCATGACAAGCCTAAGGGTGGATATGAAAAGATACAGAGAATACAATGAGAGAATGATTAAGGCTCAGGAGGAGTAGAATCAGCTAAATGCAGCCATGCTGCAGAGTTTGACAGACATCCAGAGGCTGATGAACTCCAAGAATTGGGAAATAAAGCCATAAGGAAGTAGGAGTGATGCTAGAAGAAGAAAAAGACCTTCTAGTGGATCTTCTGACCCTGAAAGATCCACCAAGGATTCGAGCTCTTCATCTTATAGAAGTAAGAGGAAGAGGTGTTACCAGAACAACTCATGTGATGAATTCAAGAAGGCTAGCCCTTCTACGTTTGATGGTGAGGTAAATATCGATTAAGAAGCTGAAACTTGGATTCTTGGGATCAGAAGATATTTCCAAGTCCAAGACTACTCTGGAAATATGAAGGCTATGGTATCCATATTCAATTTGATGAGAAGAGAATCCATATGGTGGGAGCAATTCATGAAAGTGAAAAAGATTAATGAAAGCAAGATTGTGTGGAAACATTTTTGAAAGTATTTCAAGCAGAAGTACCTCTCTGAGAGGTACTATGATGATAAGATCAAAGAGTTCCATGAGCTTATATTAGCATAGCTAAGAATGGAAGAATATGAAAACAAATTATTGGATTGGTTGAGGTATGCCAGGTACATAAAGGATGATAAAGTCAAAATCCATCATTTTCTGAGTGGGATACCTCAGTCATACAAAGACAACATTGACTTTGATGAGCCTAGAACTATATAAGAGGCTACCAGGAAGGCCAAGTATTTCTATGATCAGAACAAAGAAAAACTTGATAAGCATAAGGAATGGAAGGACAAGAAGAATGAAAAGTTTGACCAAAGGAAGAAAGGTTTCAAGCCTTCTAACTTCAGGAATTAGTAGAAGAAGCCATCACAAGATGTGAGTAAGCCAGCTAGAGTGACGGGAGAAAAATCAAGAGATCCACAACATAAAAAAGAACCACTCCAATGGTGGATATGTGAAGGACCCCATACGCGTAAGAACTGTCCTCATGAAGAGGGGTATGTAAGGCCATATTGCAATGTACAAGAAGATGAAATTGTGGGTCAAGTGGCAAGGACTATACCTAGGATTTATACAACATTCGAGAATTGCCAGGCATATCATCAGTCAATTATGGTTGAGGTTACAGGAAAGATTGTTGAGCAATCTATTTTTGTTTCAATTGACCCTGGATATACTCCCAGTTATATTACTCCTAGAGTTGTTGAGATTTGTTCTTTTAAGAAGTTAAACCATAGAAAATCGTGGTCGGTTCAGCTAGCCACGAGGACTAAGAGAAGGGTTAGTGAAGTGGTATGGAAATTCCCAATAGAGATGGATGGATTAGTCACTTATGGAAATATAAATGTTATACCACTTGGTTTCGATGATATTCTCATTGGAATGGATTGGTTTGAAGCACATAGAGTAAATTTTGATTGTTACAACAGGAATTCTGAGTGCATAGATGAAGAAGGCAACTTAAGGGTTGTAAGAGGCATTCCAAAGGTGATTTCTATTAGGAATATTTCAACAATGCAGCTGAATAAGTTCTGTAGAAAAGGTTGTACAGTGTATGCGGGTCATGTGTTGGAGGAAGAAGAGAATGAAACTCCTAGTTTAAAGGACTTTGATGTGTTGCAAGAATTCAGGTATGTGTTTCCTAATGATATTCCAGGGCTTCCTCCAAAGAGGGACATTAACTTCACAATTGAACTTGTGCAAGGAGCAGCACGAGTGTCTAAGACACCCTACATTATAAGTACACAAGAAATTTTAGAGATGAAAATGCAGAAATGGAAAAGAAGTATATCAGGTCGAGTGTGTCTCCTTAGGGAGCACAAGTTTTGTTTGTAAAGAAGAAAGATGGTACACTTAGGTTGTGTATTAATTACATACAACTAAACAAAGTCATTATGAATAATAAGTATCCTTTACCTTGAATTGATGATCTTTTTGATCAAATGAGAGGAGAAAAGGTATTTTCCAAGATTGACTTAAGGTATGGTTAGCATCAGGTAAGGATCAAGGATGAATATATTCATAAGACGGCCTTTATAACAAGGTATGGAAAATATGAGTTTGTTGTGGTACCATTTGGTCTCACAAATGCACTAGCTACATTTATGTGTCTTATGAATAGTGTCTTTAGCAGGTATTTAGACAAGTTTTTTCTTGTCTTCCTTGATGACATTCTTATTTATTATAATAATGAGGAAGAACATGAAGAGCATCTGAGATTGACATTGCAATTGCTTAGGGAGCATAATTTGTATGCAAAGTTGAGAAAGTGCAACTTCTATAAAGATAGGATTCACTATTTGGGTCACATTATCTCAGATGAAGGAATATCTGCAGACCCTAAGAATATTGAGGATATAATGAATTGCCCTACTCCACGAAATGTGACAGATGTATGATCTTTTATGGGACTTGCAAGATACTACGAGAGATTCATTGAAGGATTCTCCAAGGTTTCACATTCAGTCACTTCTTTGCAAAAGAAGGGAATAAAAAATGAATGGACACCAAGGTGTAAAGAAAGCTTCCAGTAGTTGAAGAAATTTCTCACAAGTACACCAGTCCTGAAAATTTGTAGACCAAGAAAAATATTTTTTGGTGTGTACTGAGGGATGTAGTCAAGGAATTGGAGGATTTCTTATGCAAGACAACCATGTGGTATTCTACAAGTCAATAAAGGTGAAGGACCATGAGAAGAACTATGCTACTCATGATATAGAACTTTCAGCCATAGTACATGCTCTCAATATGTGGAGGAAATACTTATTGGGCATAAAATTTGAGCTAAGGACAGACCATTGTGGTCTAAAGTACTTGTTTGATCAGGAAACTCTAAATGCTAGGCAAGCTAGATGGATGGAGTTTTTATGTGAGTTTGATTTTGAAATCAAACACATAGAAGGAAAAGAAAACAAAGTGGTTGTTGCACTCCATAGGAAGGTGCAAGAAATGCATGTGGCATCTATTAGTATTTTCCAACCATATTTGAAGCAATAGATTGTTAATCATACTATTGAAGATAAAATGTATGTTCAGGTTGGACAGACCATTGTGGTCTAAAGTACTTGTTTGATCAGCCAACTCTAAATGCTAGGAAAGCTAGATGACTGGAGTTTTTATGTGAGTTTGATTTTGAAATCAAACACATAAAATGAAGATAAACCAAAGCGGTTGTTGCACTCCACAGGAAGGTGCAAGAAATGCATGTGGCATATCTTAGTATTTATCAACCATATTTGAAGCAGGAGATTGTTAATCATACTGTTGAATATGAAATGTATGTTCAAGTCAAGGACAAGTTGTAGCAACAAAGCCTTGAAAAGAAGTATGAGGGATATAAATTTGAATAAGATGGACTTCTTACCTATAAGAACGGAATTTATATTCCAGATGTAGCAGACTTGAGGAGAATTGTTATGGATGAAATCCAGAAAGTTGCATATTTTTTTCACCTAGGATATCAATGTTGATGTAATTGTAACTTCGAAATGTATTCACTTGTATTTCTTATGTATTGTAACCCGATGTTTATTCTGGAATGTGTTTGTAATGTACTTGAGTCGTGTCATGCCCTGAGGTTCCTATGGAGAGTTTCTATAATGTAAACAAGTCATGTCAAGTCAAGGTGGGTAACCCTCCTATTGTCTAAGGGTTAAAGTCCTCGTAGTTTTGGGGCACTAGGGTTATTAGACTCATCTAGTGAAGTCGGCCCTAGTTGGGTTTAGTTAAGTCAGGAATTAGGATAAATAAAGAGCTAGCCTCTCTATTTATGACACACTCAATCACACTCAGTTGTAGCACATAGATGAGGAAGAGAAAGACACTGGGGAAAGGAAGAAACAAGTTACTGATGTTGGGAGATCATCTTACTATTTTTAGGTTTCACTTTTGGTGCTGATTCTATCTCTGATCAATGTTCGGGGTTCTCTCCATTTATTGTTTCCCCGAGGAAAAACACTATGTTCATTGTCTCTTGTGTTTTGATTGTTGTTCTTTTTGTTCTCTCAATTAAAGATCCTAATGATATGCTATCTTAATGTTTAAAATCTAACATGGAATCAGAGCTAACCTGAGAAGAAGACATTGTGCAGCTACGGGAACTAGGCCTTCCTATTTTGTGGATCTCTCTCCACAGATTTTCAGCAAAAGTAGGGTGGACTAACTCTCCTCCCTACGGCGCATCTTTCTATGCAAGCATAATCCAATTCTAAGGTTTTTCAGTTTTGGACCCGACACTACTGCCAGAAATTAGGGCTTTTCATAGAAGAAGAATTTTTCAGTGAGCCCAGACCTGGATTGATCTCCTCCCCAAAATTGAAGTTAGGGATCAAATTCAAAGCATTTGGTTGGACAAAACTCTGGAAAAGAAAAACCCTAATATGCTCCTGAACCAGCACTGCAGGATTTCAACTCCAAATCCAGATCCAACATCTTGACCTAGTAAGATCTAAATATTTTGTATTTCCATTTGAGTTTCTCAGTTAGCATGTATCATCATACCAAACTTGATGAAAAGCTTGAGGGAGCTGATAACATTCAAGACTAGAAGTATAGGATCTCCGTGGTCCTGGAATAAAATGAGTTGGACTCCTACATCCATGAGGAGGTTCCAGTTCCAGAGGAAGATGAGGCCAAGGCCTTACATAAGAAGAAGTTGGTCATGGAAAAGAGGATCATTGCAGATTCTATCAAGGATCACCTCATTCCACAGCTATCCTCCCTCAAGACACCTAAATCCATGTTTGATTCCCTAACCAAATTTTTTGAAGGGAAGAACATCAATTGAAAGATGACTCTAAGGAACCAGTTGAAGAATGTAAAGATCCAGAATGAGGAGACCATCCAGTCATACTTCACAAGGGTTTGCTAGATAAAATAACAACTGGAAGCAGTATATGAAGAAGTGGAGAATGCAGAAATTGTCATGACACCTTGAATGGCCTCCCTAGGTCACGGGATTATTTCATCCAAGGAATCTGTGCTAGGAAGAAGTTAGTCTATTTTAGCAGACTGTGGGAAGAATGTTAACAAGAAGAAGCTTGAATAGTAGGTCGAGAAGAAAAGATGGGAAGTGAATATCAAGCTCTCATAGTACACTCCAGAAAAGGAAGAAGGGAAAATCATCATCACCAAGGTAAGCATTCTCATCAGAAAAACAATCATGTAAGAAGGGATCCATTGAAACTTAGATGTTATACATGGGATGAAATAGGACACTTTTCTAGAAATTGTCCCATGAATAATAATGGATCCAAGAAGAAAAAGAACTCCAAACTAAGACATCATGCTCACACTGCTGAGGATGATGATCCTCCGAGGAAGAGAGTAAAACAAGAAAGTGAAGACTCTTCAAGTGAAGATGAATATGTTTTGATCTCCGCTCTCATGGGAACTGTCACTCATGGAAGCAAACATTGGCTTATTGACAGTGGGGCTTCAAAACACATGATAGTTTTCAAGGAGTCCTTTGAGAAACTATCCAAACATAATTCACCACATAAGGTGAAACTTGGGGATGACTACCAATACCCCATAAAATGTAGTGGTGAATCATCCTACAAACTAGAATTGGGAAAGTCCATGAAAATGAAGGATGTATTGTTTGTAATAGGACTAAAGAAGAATCTCTTATCCATATCAGCATTGGATGCAAAAGGCATGAGGGTTGCATTTGTAGATGGACAAATCCTCATGTGGTCAAGAGGAAATACTATTGACGATGCAATAGTGATTGGAGAACAATAAGGAGTGTAACACTCCGGTTTTGATCGTGTTTGCATGATGTATATAATGTAATTAATCATGGTGAGGAGCTAAAGGAAAAATCCCCACCATCGATTTGATTTTGTATGTTTCGGCAATGGGGATAGTTGCCGATGGTATATCATGCTATCCAACACATTATAGTTTGGCATCATGTAAATACGCACATCAATTAAAAATAAACCCACAACCAGCTACGACAATGCAACGTTAAAATGACAAGGGCATGATTCCAAAGGATAAGGGTGGGGAATGTCAAACCTTGCTCTATGGGGGGGAATCCATGTGTTACCACCCTGTTTGACTTGCCATATTCCCTTGTCTCATCCAACCACTTTAATGTTTTGTGGAGTAGTTGAGATAGTTATGGCTGGAAGTGGAGTGTGGCAGGACTGTCAGTCGTTGCCCACATGCACACTCCACCAGCAAGTTGACCTCATGTTGGCAAGCAAAATCCATCATCATTCTTTCCATGACGCCACTCTTCTCAGGTCTGTTCATTCCTCACGATTGTCTGTTAATCCGCGCACATAGGCCGGGTCTGTTCACTCTCACGTAGGGACGTGCAGGAGGAGGCCAGTCCATATTCCTCATGCAGAGTCGAGTTAAGAAGGGGCACGATTTCTTGTTTGTGGGTTCATTTTACCTCTCTCATGTTGTTCGTCGGTCTGTGGTGCGAGATGGAAGAGCGGCCTCAAGGGCACGATTTTCTGCTATGTATGTGAAATAGCCGTGGTCTTCATCCCCGATTTGGGCTTGCTGTTGGTTTAACCCGCGATTTGGGTTGCTGTCATTCTTCCCATGATTTTTGGATGTTGTTGAGAGTCTGATTTATTCTTCCATGTTTTTCCTGGGTTGTGTCTTTTCCTTTGCACACAGGCTGGGAGTTTGTTCTTTTCCCCTTTCTTCCTGTGTAAGTTCTCCAGCCATTACATTGGGGAATTGTGTGTGTTATGGGCTCGTGGATGTTGGTTGGCTGTTGATTGCCACATCCTGCTAGCTGAGTTTTCCTCTATCCACGTTAGGAGTTTGGCTTCTCCTTTGTTTTGAGACTGTGGATTGTTGCCATCATTCATTTTGAGTTTGTGGTTGTTGATGTACCCTGGTTTTGGGTTGCTGCTGAGTTGTTTTGGCCATTCTAGGGCCAAGAAAAACTATGGAGTGTGGTTGAACCTGAGCTGTGTTTCACCTTTTGTTTGGGGTTGTCCCCCTATTGTCTTTTCCTTCTTGAAAGAGCTGTGAAGGGATTGTTTTGCTGCGGTATGCAGTGGTTGGTCTTCGAACTGTTGAGAGTGGGATTAGAGGCTGGGTATGCTTGAGAAGGCTTGTGTTGAGGCCACCAGCTTAGCATAATCCTTTCCTAGCTCCTTGAAGACCTGGTAGAACCCTACTATGTGGGCTTAGCTGATTGTGTACCTTGGCTATGTGTAAGCCTGCATTGACCCTTATTCCTTGAGGAATCATGCCCAACTCGGGGGTGGCACTGTTGCTGAGAGATTGATGAGCACGCTGGCCTATGGTTGGGTGGAACATTGCAGCGACATAGCTGGTTGCGGGGCGATTTATTTATTAAAAGATAAGTACTTCTGACTTTTTCACCTCTACAATTATATCTATTGTTCCATGAGTTATGATGAACATGTTAAATGATGGAATGTGTGTGTCGCTTCCATTGAATGTTGAGTAACTGTGTATCCTTGTATGTTTTATGCATCTTAGTATACATTACGTTAAGTTTTTAATATCAGTATTTATCCATGTTCGTTTTCATGGGGGTTGTTTACCCGTTTGTTTGGTGTTAGTAGCGTCCTCTTCGTCGGTCAGAGGGCCGGGGACGTTACAGATTGGTATCAGAGCTCATGTTGCAGCATGGGCCTGAATGGGTCGTAAAGATGCAATGCTAGAGATCAAGGTTGCAACAATGGGCCTCTATGGGCCAAGAAGGAGCAACTAACAAAAGGTAGAATTACCTTCTATGCCCAGCAGAGATCAGAAGTGGATAACAGAAAACTTCCACAAATTTGTCTAAGTGAACTATCGGTTCATCGAAACACTTAGTGGGAAGGACTTCCGACATAGCAGAGAGCTAGAAGGAAGCATACCCGACGGAGCACAGTTGGAAAGAAAATTGTGGGAAATTTTCTAAGTGTTCGATGTGCGTCGACAGGAAATAGTTGACTGAGTTCCCACCGTTGCGGATGGCTAGACAACTTTGCATGTGACAGGTAAGGCCTCCAACCGCCGATGCCATGAAGAAAGTTTGAAAAAATTTCTAAGGACGAAAATCGTCGACCACTGGAAGAAGATAATGGTTCGTGCACCCGCCATTTCGAAATCCTAGAGCACTAGCCTTCCAATCAGAAGAGATTGTCGATGCCGGTGAAAATCATTTCACCAATGATGGGCCGCCATTGCGTCTGCTGATGGAACTATTTCACCGACAAAAAGAAGATCAAGCGACGAAAAGGAAGACTAAAGAGGGAAAATTTTTAAAACTTTTCTAAGTCTGGGAATCATCAGCCATCTGCGATGGTTAGTGGATAGAGCTACCAACAGTCGATGAGTTATGGTCCGCAGAACCTGCAGTGGGATCACTACCCGCCATTGCGGCTGTCTAATGGACTACCCTTCCGAAGGATAGAAGATTTGATCGTCGACATGGTAGTGCTTAGTGGATCCGATCACTGATGAACAGCAGAGAAAGTTAGAGGATTGGAATGCCGACACGTCGGAGAAACTTAGAGGATTAGTCC
Organism: Pseudotsuga menziesii; assembly: GCA_001517045.1. Taxonomy (NCBI): domain Eukaryota; kingdom Viridiplantae; phylum Streptophyta; class Pinopsida; order Pinales; family Pinaceae; genus Pseudotsuga; species Pseudotsuga menziesii. The sequence continues at coordinate 171,734 of LPNX011222317.1, forward strand.
GCCAATACGTCGAAATCCAGAGGAGGATTGGCCCCAAACGTCGGAAAATTTAGTTGATTGGACCACCAATGAGCATTGAATGAAAGATGAATATCAGACTACCGAAGTGTCAGAAGCATAGTCAACTAAGGACCCGATACATCAAAAGATTAGTTGTGAAGAGACCCGATTTAACAAAGGAAAAAAAATTGAGTTTCCAAGTGGGATTTTTCAGCAGATTTTAGCAGTTTTTCAGTGGGATTTTCAGTAGTTTTTCAGTGGATTTACAGGGCTAAAAAGGAGAAAAATGGAAACGATCTTATGCACCATATTGCGTGAAAATAAAATATTTATAAAAAAAATAAAATGAGGACACTGCCTTCGACCCACCCTGCAATGGCCCAGGGAAGCCACAAGGGGGAAAGCCCCCTTGACCCTTGTCATTCCTTGAGACAGTCGTTCTTGTGAAAATAAAATTCTATGTTTTGGGCAAATTAGTCAAACCCAGAATTCATAAAAAATGAATGGTGCATCGGAAATGAGACCTGCAAGTTAATGAGTGTTCCTCGTTGTATGCACTGACTTTGCCTGATAGAAATATTTTCCTGAATCTTCCTAGACTTGCTCCTACAGGTGGCTGAAGTTAGCATTCCCAACCCGAATATAGTTGTGTGTAAAAATGCAAAGATTTGGTGAAAATCGTCATTTTAGGAGTGGTATGGTTTTCACACCCGAGGTTGGAATGAAGCATGTGGATAGGCGTTGGAAAGCTTATCAAGTAGGGAACAAGGGAAAGTCACTAGAATCTAAGCATGGAGCAGCAAAGTGCTAATGACGGCCGCTGCTATCAAATGGACAAATCTGGAAAATTGCATGCCCAAAGGTAGCAAGGACTATGAAGGCTAACCAGTTGTTGTGTGGAAGAGGAGTTCCATGCGAGGATGTGGGACTTAAAAAGGGAAGTTTCCTTAAATCCTATCTTGCTGATTATAACTACATTCCTAAGTTTTATACTTGAAATGTATGAGGATATGTATTGCATGCATAGGATATTACATGTTGGTAAGAATATTAAAAATTATATAATTATAATGAGCCACTAATGATAACTATTGCATTGGTGTTGGAATTAGTGGAAAAACCAACGACAACCTGGACATGGTTGAGTATGTTGCTGATGCCGATGAATGTGACCAGCAACCCTATGAAGAAAGGGATAAGGCATCTTGTCCATAATCAAAAGTTGGTGAGCAAAGTATGCAATCCTCTGTGAGATACCTACTAAACTGGTAATGCCAAGGGTGTAAGTAGGACCCATGAAGGTAAGAGTTTGATTATGACAAACTCCAAGGAGTGGTAAAGGTAAGAGACCTCATACCATGTGGATATTTGAATGTTATACTGCATTCATAGAGAAAGGTGTCATGCATGTATATATTGATTAAGCTTAGTAGCCCAAAGAAAGTAAGTACTAAGGATCTTGATTACAGCAACGCATCCTATATGAAGTAGACATGGTTAGGCCATGCATGGTATGTTGAATGCATAGTATTCCTGAATCAATGCAAGGTAGCATTGAATGGATATGCATTAAAAATATTTTATGAATCTTGTAGTTATGCATTGAATGTATGCATATGAAGGGTGTGAGTGACTGATTGCATAAGTATGGGTGCAAATCTTGTGATGCATTGCATGAATGCATTGATATGAGTGCATGTGATATTATGAATAACTAATGGCTGAAATGATGAATTGATGAATTGATGACAATTCAGGAACCATTTCAAAGGCTGTTATGAATGTAGGATAGTAAGTACATAAAGAGGATAGTCAGGATCAATCGACTGCTAGAAATTCTCTATGGAAGAGAAAGGTGGTACAAATGATACGCTTGTGAAGTAAGGAGTATCTAAACATTTCATTTAATTGCATGAATGATGTGACTATGCTTTGCAAATGTTAGTATGATAATGATTGCATGAAGTAAATGAGATTTGGTAATATTGATGTGACTAACAGCTCGAAGTATTTGAATTTTATAAATTCTGAAAATGCTTCAGTGATGGTTGTACTAATGAAAAGGTTATATGCATGCAGACTTACCAAGTGTTTGGTTGATTGAAGCTCAGGTTTCGGGTAGATTATTTAGAGCATGGCAATGAGAGTAAGACCATGAAAAATGCCAGAATCTACCATGTGAAAGAGACAAACCCTATGACAAGAGTCTCATGGCTGTGAAAATAGTTGGTATGCATAATGGGTTGTTAAACTTGAGTTGTGAATTTCAAATTTAAGAAATTGCTGACAACTACTAATCACTATTGGCTTGGATAAGATTGTGTCAGGAGGACGCATTGTAAGTGGGTATTCATATTATGCTATTAAGCATAAAATTATAATGGGCATAGTGGTGCTGCTTACAAGAGACCCACAAATGAGGATCACCTCATTGCTAAGCAAACTAATTTCTGTAGTAGATAGAATTGCAAATTCCTATTGAATTTGATTACTAATGTCATTTCTTGGATATGGAACAATCAATTTGGATTGTATTATCAGATAATGATTGACTGTTTGGCTATTTGATGAATGTGCCAGGGGTACACACTACAGGAAGATCATGTGTGATGGCCTGCAGGAGCCAAACTTCATGGGAAGGTTTTCCCCTATCTTGGAAATGGGTTTCGGGTGAAACTCCATTGGATATTTTGGAAAATGTCTCATCTGCACTACATGTTTGGTAAGAAACATGAGTGAAATGTTATAGATTATGTCGGTAAGACATGTGTGGATATGAAATGTAAAAATGATTTGGGATGGCTTACCGAGGGACTGTCAACTCAGAGAAGGGAGCCCCATTCCTTCTTAACGAAAGATTACTGTGTCGGCAAATGGATAAGTGTTATGTGACCCTTGCTAAGAATATGCATGTCAAATTGTTAAAATTCCATATGCAGAACATGTTTTGACTTTATTTCCATGATGACCGACTGCTTGAGTATGAATAGGGCCTACATGGCACAAACCGGGAAAGGGTGCACACTTTTCTGATGTCGAGTCATGAAAGGATTTTCAATATTGACTACACCCTAGGGAGTGGACGCACTCCTGGTATCTCAATACTTGATAGTGAATGATATGAAATATGGTTACAGTTTTAGAGCAATAACACTGATGAGTTTGCTTATATTGCTTGTGTTGACAGGCTAAATAGATGTAGTTGGGTGTTGCACCCTAAAGAGAAAAGGAAAACGGTTGTTGTGAGGGGTTGCGAAGTAAGAGTTATTGTTGACATAAGTGTGCATTATTGTTGGTATAAGTGTATGTTGGTATAAGTGTATGTTGGGATGTTATATGCCTGAGGATCCATAGTAGATCCTAGACCTGGAAATGGTCGTGGTAAAGTTCCAAGCCCAGTCGACATGAGGGTGTACTGGGTGGACATTAATTATTTGATGTTGTGGAGCAGCCGACGTGCTGACCTAACATCCAAGTCCATAGGCGATCCCAAGGTTTGCAAAGCGAAGCAGGATCCTGTGGACCAATGAGGAAAAGCACAATACAGATAAGTATTGGATTATTTTGCTTATGAATATACATATGTATATGATTTGGTTATGATGTTTTAAGCTCTTGTTATAGAGATAAAACCGATGAGAATAAACTAAACATGTGAATCTATTCAATGTTTGGATATAGGTATCACTGGAAGAGAGGACTATGAGAGAATCTTAGGGGTGCATGTGGACATGTGACTATCCTGGAGAGCTCAAAATGAGCGGTAATGAAAAAGGTGCTAGTAAGACTGTGGAGGTCCTAGCAGCCGAGACAAACCATGTGGAGAGACTCCATGGTTTAGAGGTCTAGAATAGACCAGAGACACTAAGTGTCATGACCATTAGGGATTGGTCCAGCATTCACAGTGAAGTGAAAGAGGCTGAGAGCATGAAAAGCCACAGTGGTGGTGTGGGTTCCAGGATAGAACAAAACAAAGAGGGAAAAACTCTTGATGCTCTCTCTTTCCCTTTTATATATATATATATATATATATATATATATATATATGCATTGTGAAAAACAAAAGATTGTTGAATGCATGTATGACTGAAAATGGAATGTGTGTATTTGCTGAAAGTAAATTATGAATGCTGGAATAGTTAATTCCGTGCCCAAGAATGGACATGAATGAGCTCGTGTGCTTGTTGGGAAGGTATCAAAAATATGAAGGTCTCCTTGATGAGGCTTGGACGATCATGCCGATTAGGTAATTAACTAACTGATTTCAATGTTTATATTATGCTTGGTCTGACAGAATTTCAATGGTGCATTTCACTGGTGAGAAAAGTGAAACCCGATTGTGCACATTGATCATGGCAGCAAATCAAAAGTTGTTGGACTTGGCTGGAAGTCTCCTTCAAATGATTTCCAAGACCCAAGAAAATCGTGGGGAGATGCTCAAGATACAAAAAAGGCAGAATGAAATGAACCACCAGATTTTGCAAGACTCTATTGGTTTGCAAAGGGAGGTGAAAATCCTTCTAGGAGCAATCGATAAAAAAAAGGAAGGTGGATTAGTGATGGGACATTCGTCCAAGCGACCCAATAAGAAATGGTCCAGGAATGAAGACTCAAAGGAAATTGAGCAGGTAAAGATGAAGCAGCCAGTTAAATGCTGGGAATGCGGAGGACATCATTTACGACGAGACTGCCCAATGAGGGAGCATGAAGAGGGAAACAGTCGCAAAGTTCATAGGCTTTAGGATAATCTTGGAGCTGAGAACCACCAGGAGAATTTCGTGGAAGCCGAGGGGCTTGGTCCTAAACGTTCAAAGTAAATAATTGAACGTGGGACAGATCTGCAAAATTTTGAAATTTTGATGTGCATGTATTCCTATGTATTGGAACACCGAGGATGGTGTTATTCCAAGGGGGAGGGGAATGTAACACCCCGGTTTTGACCCCGTTTGCATGATGTATACAATGTAATTAATCGTGGTGAGGAGCTAAAGGAAAAATCCCCACCATCGATTTGGTTGTGTATGTTTCGGCAATGGGGATATTTGTCGATGGTATAGCATGCTATCCGACACATTATAGTTTGGCATCATGTAAATACGCACATCAATTAAAAATAAACCCACAACCAGCTACGACAGTGCAACGTTAAAATGAAAAGGGCATGATTCCAAAGGATAAGGGTGGGGAATGTCAAACCTTGGTCTATGGGGGGGAATCCATGTGTTACCACCCTGCTTGATTTCCCATCTTCCCTTGTCTCATCCAACCACTTTAATGTTTTGTGGAGTAGTTGAGGTAGTTATGGCTGGGAGTGGAGTGTGGAAAGACTGCCAGTCCTTTCCCACATGCACACTCTACCAGCAGGTTGACCTCACGTTGGAAAGCAACCTCCATCGTCATTATCTCCATGACACCACTCTTCTTGGGTCTGTTCATTCCTCATGATTGTCTATTCATCCACATGCATAGGCCAGGTCTATTCACTCTCACGCAGGGACGTGCAGGAGGAGGCCGATCCATCTTCCTCATGCAGAGCCGAGTTAAGAAGGGGCACGATTTCTTGTTTGGGGGTTAATTTTCCCTCTCCCACGTTGTTCATCGGTCTATGGTGTGAGTTGGAAGAGTGTTCTCAAGGGCATGATTTTCTGCTGTGAATGTGAAATAGCCGTGGTCTTCATCCCCAATTCGGGCTTGCTGTTGGTTTAACCCGCGATTTCGGTTGCTGTCGTTCTTCCCCTGATTTTTGGATGCTATTGAGAGTCTGATTTCTTCTTCCATTTTGGACTATGTGTGTGTTTCTTTCTTCCATGTTTTGCCTAGGCTGTGTCTTTTCCTTTGCGCACAGGTTGCGAGTTTGTTCTTTTCCCTTTTCTTCCTGTGTAAGTTCTCCATCCATTACATTGGGGAACTATGTGTGCTGTGGGCTTGTGGATGTTGGTTGGTTGTTAATTGCCACATCCCGCTAGCTGTGTTTTCCTCTATCCATGCTAGGATTTTGGCTTCTCCTTTGTTTTGAGACTGTGGATTGTTGCCATCATTCATTTTGAGTTTGTGGCTATTGATGTACCTTGGTTTTGGGTTACTACCGAGTTTCTTTGGCCATGCTAGGGCCAAGAACAACTCTGGAGTGTGGTTGGACCTGAGTTGTGTTTCACCTTTGATTTGGGGTTGTCCCCCTGTTGTCTTTGCCTTCTTCACAGAGATGTGAAGGGATTGTTTTGTTGCGGTATGTAGTGGTTGGTCTTCAAACTGTTGAGAGTGGGATTAGAGGCTGGGTATTCTTGAGAAGGCTCGTGTTGAGGCCACCAGCTTATCATTAGCCTTTCCTAGCTCCTTGATGACCTGGTAGAACACTACTGTGTGGGATTAGCTGATTGTGTACCTTGGCTATGTGTAAGCCTGCATTGACCCTTATTCCTTAAGGAATCATGCCTAGCTCGGGGGTGGCAGTGTTGCTGAGAGATTGATGAGCACACTGGCCTATGGTTGGGTGGAATGTTGTAGTGAGGTAGCTGGTTGAGGGGCGAGTTATTCATTAAAAGATAAGTACTTATGACTATTTCACCTCTGCAATTATATCTATTGTTCCATGAATTATGATGAACATGTTAAATGTTGGAATGTGTGTGCTGCTTCCGCTGAATGTTGAGTAACTATGTATCCTTGTATGTTTTATGCATCTTAGTATGCATTATGTTAAGTTTTTAATATCATCATTTATCCCTGTTCGTGTTCATGGGGGATGTTTTCCCGTTTGTTCGGTGTTAGTAGCATCCTCTTCGCTGGTCAAAGGGTCGAGGATGTTACAAGGAGATTCATACAAACTGAAGGGCCATCCAGAACAAGCTTTGGCCCATGACACAGTAGAGCCAAATGAACTATGGCATAGAAGGCTTGCACATGTGCATTATAGAGCACTACCACTTGCCAGCAAAGTTGTTGAAGGTCTTCAATAAATTCAAGAAAAACATGAAGGGGTCTGCAAAGGATGTGCAAAAGGAAAGAATACAAAGAAGACATTTCCAAGTAGTGAAAGCAAAGCAAAAGGAATCTTGGAAATCATCCACACCGATGTATGTGGACCAATGTCATCAAGTTCACTAAGAGGGTATGTATACTATGTTTCTTTCATTGATGACTTTTCTAGGAAGACATGGATTTACTTCATGAAGAACAAAGATGAATTTTTCACCAAGTTCAAGGAATTGAAAGCATTGATCGAGAACCACACAGAAAAGAAGATCAAGACCTTTTCAGATAATGGCGGAGAATTCACATCAAATGAATTCAAATACTTATGCAAAGAATCGAGGATTAAGAGGGAGTTATCCACTCCTTATAATCCACAACAGAATAGGGTTACAGAAAGGAATAATAGAACTATCATGGAAGTTGTAAGAGCAATGCTTCATGATCAAGATATTCCCATGCATATATGGGCAGAAGCTGCTAGAATAGCGGTGTATGTATAGAACCGTACTCCACACAGAGTACGCAAGAACAAGAATCCTAAAGAAGTCTTCTCCAGGAAGAAACCAAAAGTCAGCCATTTGAGAATATTAGGTTGTCCAGTGTACATACACATTCCAAAAGAGAAGAGAATAAAACTAGATCCTTCAAGAAAAAAGGGTATATTTGTTGGATACTATGAAAGCTCAAAGGCTTACAGAATATACTTCCGAGGATTCAAGAAGATCGACATCAGTAGGGATGTAACATTTGATGAAGACACAACTTACAACAAATCTAGAAAGAGACCTGCTGAAGATCCTGAAGAAGCAGAAGCACCCAGAATTCATGATATAACCATGGATGAAGAAACTCAAGAAGAATATCGAGAATTTGAAGAACCACAAAGACCTATAGATCCACCTCAGTGGAAGAATCCCCACAAGAGGAAACATGCTTGGGTATGAGAAATTATCCAAGGTACGGAAATATATGCGGCTCCAGAAGAGAATCATAGAGAAAGAAAGAGAACCAGATCTTGCTCTAGATATGTAGCCTTACTATGTGATATTATCAATGAAGAACCTTCCAGTTATGAAGAAGCAGCAGAATGGAAAGAATGGAAGGATGCTATGATCAAAGAGTATCAATATATCATGAATAACAATGTTTGGGATGTTGTCCCAAGACCAGAAGAGAATTTGGTTGTAACTTCCAAATGGATGTACAAGATCAAGCATGTTGCAAATGGTAGCATAGAGAAATATAAGGCAAGATTCGTGGCTCATGGTTTCACACAAAAAGAAGGAATAGATTATGAAGAAACCTTTGAACCTGTAGCCAGATACACTTTCATCATATCAATACTTGCTCTAGCTGCAGTGATGAAATGGAAGATACACCAAATGGATGTCAAGACTAATTTCTTGAATGGTGTAGTGGAAGAGGAAGTGTATGTAGAACAACCACTCAGTTTTGAGACACATGGCAGGGAGTCTCATGTGTACAAATTGAAGAAAGCCCTGTACAGTTTGAAACAGGCACCCAGGACATGGTATGGGAGAATTGACAACTTTCTATCTAGTTTGGGCTTTACCAAGAGTAAAGCAGATTCCAACCTTTACTACAAGGTTGAAAATGGCAACTCAATGATGCTCCTACTATATGTAGATGATCTGTTTGTAACAGGTATGGATGGGTTGATTGCTGATACAAAGAGAAATCTTGCTGTCGAGTTCGAAATGAAGGAATTGGGTATGATGCATTATTTTCTAGGTATTGAGGTGTGACAGAATGCGGATGGAATCTCCCTCGGACAAGGGAAGTATGCAGTAGAGATCCTGAAGAGGTTTGGGATGATGGACTGCAAGGCCATGACCACACCTATGGCATCAAACCTGAAGCTATTGAGTGATGCATCATTAGAGGTGGTTGATGCTATGATGTATCATCAGATGATTGGATCCTTGATGTACCTGATGAACACGAGACTAGACATTTTCTTTGTTGTGAACACCTTGAGCTAGTTCTTAACAGATATGAGACATGTTGACTTGATTGTTGCAAAGCATATTCTGAGGTACCTAAGGGGTACAATTAATTATGGGATGAAGTATGAGGTGAATCAAAATATTAACCTAGAGGGTTATGTTGATTCAGATTGGGAAGGAAGTTCCATCGATAGGAAGAGCACTTCGGGGTGTTGTTCCAGTATGGGATTAGGTGTGATCTCTTGGTTTAGCAAGAAGCAATCCTGTGTTGCACTAAGTACAACTAAAGCAGATTATCTCACAGGCTCTTCAGCTAGTTGTGAGGCAGTATGGCTATGGAAGCTACTGTCTGATTTATTTGATCTCCAGATGGATGCCACTTGTATACATTGTGACAACTAGAGTTGTGTGAATTTGTCAGAGAATCTAGTGTTCCATGACAAGTTGAAGCATATTAAGATCAAGTATCACTATATCAGTGATATGGTGCAGAGGGGAGTAGTAAAGCTCTAGTATGTTGTGACAGAGGAACAAATCGCTGATGTGTTGACGAAGCCATTGGCTAGGGTGAAGTTCAAGTAATTCAGGGAGAAGTTTGATGTTCTCTAGATCGAGTTTTCCTCCAAAGGGAAATGATGAGACCCAGAGCCATTCTGAAATGGTGAGAGGATTGGTTCCTTCCATGTCAGATGTGAGTCCTGAGCCATTCTGATGTGGCTGTAGGATTGGTTCCTACATGATCAGAAGTAAGCGATGAATGCCATTCTTGGAATGGAGGTTCCTGGTTAGTTACTAGGTATCTTAGTCTGGGACTGGGGGCCATTCTGATATGACTGTAGGATTGGTTCCTACAAGATCAGATGTGAGTGCACACCCTTCTAACATTGGTTGTCATATGTAAGCGCAAATCCCTTTCGGCATGAAGGATTGGTTCTTTGCATGGTCGAATATAAGTGCTTAGCCTTTCTAACATTGGTTGTCATATGTAAGTACAGATCCTTTTGGCATGGATAATTGGTTCCTCGCATGGCCAAGTGTAATTGCTGAGCCTTTACGACATTGGTTGATGGATGTGAGTGCTGGGCCTTTCTGACAGGGTTATGGGAGGTGTTCCCACATAGTCAGATGTGAGTGCTAGGCATGCCTTTCTGATATGATTATAGGATTGGTTCCTACATGATCATATGTAAGTGTTGGGCACGCCATTCTGACTTAGGGTCAGATATAAGTGCTGGAAAATACCTACATGGAGGCTAGGCCTACAACCAGGATAAAAAAGGGTTGGCTCTGTAGAACTTCCTGTGACAAGAAGAATCATGAGATAACACCTTTGAAGATCTAGTAATGATGAACCAGTAGAGATGATCCAGAATGGGGAATGACCCAGATCCAGAGATGATGCTCCAGAGATGATCCAAATCGAGGGATGATCCAGATGCAGAGATGATGCTCCAAAGATGATCCAGATCTAGTGATGATGATCTATATCGAGTGATGATCCAGATCCAGGTGAAGATGACTTGAATATGAAGGTTACTTGAAGATAGAGATGACTTGAAGATAAAGATGATGAAAACTCCATGATGATCCAGATGATACAAAGAAGAAGACTTGTGCTGATAAATTGTGTCGAGAGAATACCTTCCTAGTTAAGAGGGAGTGTTGATGTAATTTTAACTTCAGAATGTATTCACTTGTATTTCTTATGTATTGTAACCCGATGTTTATTCCGGGATGTATTTGTAATGTACTTGAGTCATGTCATGCACCGAGGTTCCTATCGAGAGTTTCTATAATGTAAACAAGTCATGTCAAGTCAAGGTGGGTAACATTCCTATTGTCTAAGGGTTAAAGTCCACATAGTTCCAGGGCAGTAGGGTTATTAGACTCACCTTGTGAATTCAGATCTAGTTGGGTTTAGTCATTTCAGGAATTAGTATAAATAGAGAGCTAGCCTCTATATTTATCACAAACTCACTCACACTAAGTTGTAGCACATAGCTGAGGAAGAGAAAGACACTAGGGTAAGGAAGAAAGAGGTTACTACTCTCAGGAGATCATCTTACTATTTTTGGGTTTCACCTTTGGTGTTGATTCTATCTCTGAGGAAGTTGCAAGGTTTTCTCCATTTATGGTTTCCCCAATAAAAAAAACTCTGTGTTCATTGTCTATTGTGTTTTGATTGTTGATCTTGTTGTTCTCTAAGTTAAAGATCCTAATAATATGCTAGCTTAATGTTTAAAATCTAACAATCAGAAGACAATTGCTATAGCCAGAAAGTAATATTTTTGGCCAGGAATGAAAAGGGACATGGATGAGTATATTTCAAGGTGCATGAAATGTCACCAGGTGAAGGTTGAGCATCAACACCTAGCAGGTTTGTTGCATCCTTTTCCAATCAGAGAATGGAAATGAGAAGTTATTTCCATGGATTTTATTACAATATTTCTAATGACTTGGAGACAACATGATTCCATCATGGTTGTGGTGGAGAAGTTGACAAAGGAAACACATTTTACATCGGATAAGTCCACACATAAGATTGATTACATTACAAAAATCTTCATGAAGGGTATTTTTAGATTGCATGGATTTCCGAAGGCAATAATCTCTGAGAGAGATTCCAGGTTCACATCCAATTTTTGGAAGAATTTGTTTGCATGTTTCGGTACAAAGTTGAACTCCGACACTGCATACCGTCCTCATACTGATGGGAAAATAGAGAGAGTGAATCAGTTGCTTCAAGACATGCTTCGCATGTATATGATGGACAAACCAACCAAGTGCGAAGATTATGTACACTTGGTAGAATTTGCATATAACAATGTACAACAACCCTCCTTGGGGATGAGTCCATATGAATCTTTGTGTGGCAGGAGCTGTAGGACACTGGTGACTTGGGATAATCCAGTGAACATGATTATGCTTGGTCCATAACTGCTCAAGGAAATGGATCAAGAGGTTGCAAAGATCAGGCAGAATCTAAAAGAAACCCAGGACAAACAGAAAAGCTATGCTGATAAGCATAGAGTGCATAAAGAGTTCAATGTTGGGGATCGGTTTTACCTTAGAGTTAGGGAAAAGAAGAGTTACTTGAAGCTAATACGTTGTTCCAAGTTGTCACCTATATTTACTGGCTCGTTTACAGTGCTTGAAAGAATAGGTCCGTTTTCATATAAACTTGCATTGCCTACTAGCACTAGGGCTCATAATGTTTTTCATGTTTATTTGATTAAGAGCTTATACATGACCCTAATCATGTGATTGATTGGATTTTGATTTGGGGGGGGGGGGGGGGGGGGGGGGGGAGGGAGAGTTCCAAACTGATCCATAGTGCATCCTCAACAGGAAGGTCACAATGCTCTATAATCAAGCCATAGGAAAGGTAAAGGTGCAATGCGATCACTATGGTCCTAAAGAGGCTACGTGGGGGATGGAGGATGCCATGCAATTGACAAAGTCCATTTTTTTCAATTTTGCAAAGCACTAAGGTAGTTCCAGTGTAGCATTTTTGTTCACTTTTGATGAGCACTGAGGACATTGATGTTGTAATGGGGAGGGGAGTGTAACACCTCAGTTTTGACCCAAATTGCATTAAATTGTAAATGATGTAAATAGAATTATTAAATCATGGTCGAGCACAAGGCCAAGGCCCCACCATAAATTTAGCATTTTATGTATCGGCTAGTAAAATTGATGCATATTGTTTTAGTGCTAGTTTGGCACATTATATTTTGGACATCATGTAAATATGCAAATTAATAAAAATACCCACAAGTAGGTATGCCAATGGAACAATAAAGAGATGGGGGCATGATTTCACAAGGAATAGGGAGGGAAAATATCCAAACCCTTGAGCCAATAGGGTAAAGCCAAATGTCAATTGGAGAACCCCTAATGTTGTCATCTATGTGTTTTGTCTTTTGTGCCCAATCATTTATTTCTTCCAGAAATTTGTTGAAGTAGTTAATGCATGGGGATTGGAAGAGTATGGAATTCAAATTCGAATTGGGGCAAGCCATCATATTTGGAAAGAGTGTTTTTGACTTATGGGGAAAGAAAACTCCAAGAAATGCATGTCCATCCCATTATGGACCCACGTCCTTCATTTCCTCACACAGTTGAAGCTTGTTGTGCTTTCACCTTCACATTTTTTGTCATTTCCTCATTTCTACATGCCCAGAATCTGTTTTTGTTATTGCTGAGTGAATGGCCAGCAGAGATTCACGATTTGTGGGTTTAGGGAGGTGATTTTTTCTCGCGTAATACCCATAGACGTTTTCTGAGTTCGAATTCAAAAATTTGGGTTTTGCAGAAGTCATGTTTTCCCATAAACATTTGTTGAAATCTAGTTTTCTCACCGAGTTTTATTTCTCCATTTGCCAACCCATTTTTGGTTGCAAAACATTTTTGTCCATACCTAGCACTTGTGTTTTGTTGTTCTGAAAATCCTTGCTTTGGTCTGAACCATTAAGAGTGGAAGACGTTAGAATTGGCTTGATAAACCTAGTGAAGAGAGGAACCTCATAGAGCGATCAAGAGGGGTTGGTTATTCTTCTATGCACGCCCTCAAGAGCACTGAAAGGGAAGGTGTGGACTGAGGGACTCTGTAGCAGTGAAAGGGATACTTCCTTGTGTTGGGTTTGTAGGTAGTGTGGATGCCAAGCGAGATCTTGTGTAGGTGTCCATAGCTCTGTGGTTGATCTCACTAGCTTAGCAATTATCCTTTCATTTGCCTTAGCATCCTAATAAACCCAACTCAATTTGGCTTGGGTGAGTTTCGATCTGTATTTGGCTATGTGTGAGCTTGTTGTTCCATAGTTCCTTGTGGAAATCATGCCCAACTTAGGGGCGGAAGTGGTACTCAGGGATTGATGAGCATAGTAGCCTATGGTTCGGTGGAATGTTGCAACGACATAACCAGTTGCGGGACAACTTATTTTCAAGATAAGTATTTCTTATGTATTTAAGTTCTGCAATTGTATTTGTTTTAAATTATCATGAACATGTTGAATGTATCTTGCTTCGTTGTATTTTATTGAAATATACATCTGCATATGTATTTTATTTCAATGCATTTTTTTATTATGTTCATGGGGCTAGATTACCCATTTCGATAGTAGCAATAGTAGTACACTCGCGCCCTTTACATGTTGCTTTACATGTTGTAAAAGGGGAGAAGACGAGACAGATTACATCATCTTAATAGAAATTTTCACTTGTTAAGCATATCACATAACCGTGAACATGATACATCAACTTGTTAAACAATCGTTATAGCCACCACTCAACCATGAAGAGGTTTGATCTCTAAATAAATAACACGGGTATAACCCTTACCCATCCAAATGGCTAATCATGAAGACATGTCCCAAGTTAAACCTACTCTACACTTTATTTTCAATATGCTAATCGCACCACTTGGTGAATGTCATTATAGTTTACGTAACAACATTTATTGGAATCAAATTTTATTCCAAAGTTTTTTATCAATCCTTATCAAACAATGTATATACACCTTACGGTTTCACCAATACACGATATATTATATAAATAATTAACATCATCGCTATGCTTTCATCTTATACAATTGCTAATCTATTAATCAACTTTTATTTAAACCATACATGTGTATACATATTCTAAATGAACACAATACTAATTTTTCAATAAAATATTTATAGCTCAAAAAATATAAAAATTAAAATATATTTAATTTACTTTAAAAAAATTCAAAAGTAAATACATAACTGGCTTTTCTATAACATCCATATATAGATAACCCAATGTATTCACTCAAGTGTTAAAGCACGCTCTTTTTTTTTCCCTAAACATTCACTCAAAGTCTTATATTACGTTTATATATATATATATATATATATATATATANCTTCTTCGTCGTGGAGATGCTACATCAACCCCTAACAAATCAAAATAAGGATAGACAACTATCATGTATGTAACGTGGATTCGGCTATGATAAGGTTCATGGGCGTACAATGTTGTTTCGTTTTGGTTTGTTTTTAAATAGCGTAGTTCTCATAATAGCATCAAATCATGGACCCATTATAAGGACACGACCAAATGATCAATCTGTATTGCATTTTAACCAAAATATTTATAACCAACTTCGAAATTTGTAAGGAATGCTATAAGATCCATTGTTATATGTACAACTATCTAATAAAATTACAACAGGTTTTCTAACTACATGAATTCAGACACATTCTAGGAATATCTAGCATCAATATCAATATGTATTAAAGTTTACTAACACATCTAAAACAACATTGATTCCGAAGCATTTTTTATAGATCCAACCACCTATGTATAACAAGTATCAATTTTAAATGGATCTAGACATATAAGCAACAAATTAAGAAAAAACCATTAGCCCACGAGCATTTACACCAATCTATCATTTTAAGATTGTAGAACCTCTAACATGTAGTTATATAAAAACAAGGATCTCAAAGATTTAAGAAGCATTTAAGAGCCTCTAAGGCCAAGTGTTCGATCCTTGCTCTATACCATGTGTAACCACCTTTCACTGGGTCTCACCAAATCAACTAATATGCATAAATCTAGATCTGATAATGCAGTTTAAGAAGATCTATTTCTTATCATGTGCAACATTAATAAATTCTAAATACTTTGAATACCTGTACATGGATAGTCGTTGCAGTTTGAGGACAAGGTTGAAGGTTGTTTTGTCTTTGCTCCGCTATTGTTGTTGCCGCTTCATTGTGACTCATGTTGGATCCACTCATTTCCTCCCTACCATACCGTGACGGGTACTCTCCTTCCCCCGGGACACCGAGCTTGACGAGGCTCACAATACCTTGATATCAATGGAAGTACAAAGGCCACACTATTGCTAGGAGGCTCTCAACCTCACTCACTTGGTACTGAACCACACTCTTCCACCATCATCTAAGAGCCACCCAAAGGGTTCGGGCTCTCCACTATGGCAAGACCCAAGAAGAAGATGATAGATGATAATCCTCCGTTATTCCATTTCTTTAGCGTTTATTGACCATTTGGTTAATTTCCATGAATCCCATGCATCACTTTGAGTTAACTCTTTAGTTACTTTAATTAATTAATTAATTCATTTTTATTTACCAATTCACTTATTAGTTATCTTTAGTCCTCTCATTCCTTTCCCATTAGTTAGGGTTTCACTTTAGTTCTAGGTTCCTTAACTTAATCATTTAACTCATTTCTTAATTTAGCTTGATTTCAGTTTATTTATCTTTATTTATTATTTATTTATTATTTTTAATTTAATTTATAATTATTATTATGATTAAGTAATTTATGATCAATTTATTATTTTCCTTAATTAAAAATTATGTTTTTTACCACCGCATTCTCGTCACGACCTGAATTATCAAGGTGTTATGCTTCTTGCACACCCTTCCAATAATTTCTACACGCTGAGAGTTGGTTATGGCGACTTAGTCAATGTTACCTCAGTTCTCCTACCCTCGAAAGAGCAAGGTGATTCCTAGGGAATAAGGTCAAATCCTAATTGTGCGGTCCCTAGGAATAATCTTCATGAGTGACCAACTCACGGCCTACCCTCAGTGCACACGCATCTGATGAACTTGAGTTTTTCTCACTCTATTCAAACTTCATCACGTCATGCAATTTTCTAGCCTTAGAGGTATAATATTTTCATCCCCGTCACCTCATGTGGATCGATTAACAATCATAATCCCATCACCTCCACATAAAACAACTCGTGCATCAAATCTCATAAATAAGATTTCAACTAAAAAAAAACCATCAATTGACCTCAACTATCGAGGATTCCTGACTCATCCAGATTCGACGCATGCAAGTGCATCAAACATATCATAAATCAATCATGCTCTATATACAAGACTGATATCACCTAACATAGTCATCGACTCAACTAGAGTATTTTGCATGTCCATGCTTTCTTGCATTTCATGTACCTCCCTTTTGTGTCACGCTCGATAGACCATTAGAGTACATGCTACATAAATTTTGTCAAAACATTATACAACTTTATTCTTTGGTGATAAATTTTCATGATTTTTCATTCACAATTAAAATCATAATATAACTGTATACATAATTGCTCAAATATTGACAATTATTTTCATAATCATAATTTACTCAACAATATGTCACATAATCCTTCTTAGGTCATATCTCATCAATAATTCCTTTCTTCACACAAGTCTAGGTCATCCTAAACCTAATGCCAAAAAAATACGCCCACACAAAGTTATTTTAGATTTCAAAATAGTAAGTATCCAACTCATTCGTCATAGAACGCCCTCAAAGATTAGTCATAATAATCTCAAAAGTCAAGGTAAAAACATGGTGTTACATAAATTTTAGAATAGAATTTAAGTAATTGCTTCTGAGAAAAACTTTAGTTCATATTTGATAGATAATATTGAAGAGGCATCAACCAACATTCTTCATTCTTCATGACATGACTGAACCATTTGGCATAATTTGCACTCATGATATGCCCAATTTAACGAAAATGAAGAATAACCAACAAAATGGAAATTCAAAATATAGAACATCGAAATTTACAAAATAGAACAATTATGTATGCACGAGATATAAAATATAGAAAATATAAACCGTATATTTCTTCAATTTAGAGTTGAGAAAAAATATACAAATATGCATTTATCCATCACCAAACAATCTAAAAATAAAAGAGCACCATTTTCCCCATTATCAATGGATATGGTTTGAAACAAAACACATGTTTTCAAAGTTACCGTAATAGATACATAAATTTTTGAGTTACACATTCAAATGCCAAAACTGTGGGAAACAAATGCCAATTCTAATTACTATGCTTTTACACTAGACCAATATGAATTTATGAACTCACGAGATGATATCGAGAAGAGGATGGATTCTCTAAATCACTTTGTTTATAGTTAAGAACATGACTCTACTATGTAACAATCATCTTAAAGATAATAATGAATAAGGTCTATATGAGTACCAGTTTTATAATAGAATAAAAATTTGGCACGAAAAAACAAAGACCCCTCTAGATCTACCAAAAACAAGTCAAATGGAGGGAGCCAACTAAACTCCTCTATTGTGTACTATTTGTAAATCATGTTTAACAGAAATTACAACTTGCCAAAAAATACACCATGCCACATGTTTAATCAGTGTTATACAAATTATGCTCCCAAATAGCATATATATATAAGCATTATTTTTATCTGACCTGTTGAATTCATAATTGTTGATGGAAAAAAAAGTTGCTAGTTAATTTAAAAATAATATTATCCACTTTGGAGAAATCAAACAAATTTAGTACAAATTATCTGTGTTA
Source organism: Pseudotsuga menziesii (assembly GCA_001517045.1). Taxonomy (NCBI): domain Eukaryota; kingdom Viridiplantae; phylum Streptophyta; class Pinopsida; order Pinales; family Pinaceae; genus Pseudotsuga; species Pseudotsuga menziesii. The sequence continues at coordinate 190,022 of LPNX011222317.1, forward strand.
GATCCCAACCATATACTTCCCAATAGACAAAAATTAGCTTCCAAATGACTACTCTCATTGATGTACTGGAATTAACTTTTATACATACATAGTACTGCTTGACATGACTTCTATGCTCCTACTCGATAACTTTGTCATTGAAGAAACCAGGGATCAATTATGGCTTTCTATTCTCAGAAAGCATAAAACTTAAACTCAAAATAATAAGATCTCATTTTTACCTTGTGTTACCTCAATAGAGGTGGTAACAAGGTCTACAAATGAGTTTGATTCATTCAAAGAGAAGCGACAACAAGCTCAATAAATTTATTAACTATATGTAAGTCGAAATGATCCTTCACAATAACAACTCCATACCATATTACAACACAAAATAGGAAAAGTAATTATCTTGGGGTATTTAGAGAGTTATAAAATAGTTCCATTTGGTAAAAAAGGGTTCAATTCCAAGGATAGTATGCCGACAATGCAATAGTGTCACAAAGTATTGACTACAAAATAATTTCTAAAAGACCAAAAATTCTATGGAAACGAACCGTCTGGACCCGATATTATTTACTCTTAGTGCAGTTTATGTGGTCTATCAAACATACTATTTAATGCTCTGTTGTTCTTAACAGCCCGATCTAACTTCCATACATGAGCTCCAAATATTAAACTAAGGTGATCAAATACTAAAGAGGGGTATAATGTGTATAACTTGTACATTTTACAGTTTACTTCTACGGTTGCCTCTTAGTTAGAAAATCATTTTTTTAATATCCAATGGTCCCTTCATAGTCCAAAAACGACCTAATTATATCATATCATTTCTAGTGAACATTTGGTACTTACTGTAATCAAGTCAAGTGATTCTTCCTTGCGATTAAACCCCTAAAAGTTAACATTGCAGCAGTAAAACACTAAAGTAGGCGCTCAAGTGAAGTTTGGATATTCAAATAGAAAATCAAAATAAGGTATCTAAGTATGACTACAAGGAGATATAATCAGCATCCCAAGGCTAGAGGGTAGTAGTTTAACAATCATAATTAAAGCTTAAGTTTTACAAAACCATTTCATGCATGACATATACTATGTTCCAAAACACTCAAGCTAAGGAAAGTTTACTAACATCATAAAATAGTCAAATACTTGTATATTAGAATGTTCTTTGAGAATTTTGTCGCCCAAAATTGTTAGCTACATCTTCTGACCACAATCCGAGTAAAATATCATTTAGTCCTGAAGGAATCCTAGAACACCATTAATCCAATAACAGTTGTTTTAAATGTTTGATCACCTAGGAGCATTAGGCAATACCATTCTCCCATTAAATTTGAGTATAATCTCCTTTAGTCGAGATAGAAACAAAAAAACCATTAGCTGATAGCACCAAATTTCTCTCTCCAAATTTGTATCCAGACGTATATTCAGCCCTTGTGCTCTTTATACAACCAAATTAGAAGCATAGGTTGGAGTTGTAATGCATTCCTTGCTTTTGATCTAGGATATGCTTTTGTACTCCCACCTTGTACTTTATTTCTCATGTACTCTTCTAGTCCTATTGACCTACTTTTGTCATCAGTTATCAGCCATTATTATACTTATATACTCTTATCTTATATGTAAGATATGGGATCAAACCAGAGGTCAAAAGTGTGGCCAATATTGCATGAAAACAACTAGAAGTGGGAGAGTGAAGTGAAAAATTGTTAAAAATATGACCAATTGCGCTATTTGGTGATATTATCATGTGAGTTTGTAAGCTTATTAATGCTCATTAAGAAGGGAAGGTTGCACTAACTATCTTGTCCAGTGCAACCTCCATAAGGAACATATTTTTAAATTTCACCTATTCAGTGTACAGTGGAAAAGGAGGAGTAAAGACATTTATCTTCTGTAATCCTAAGAGCATCAAAATAATCTCTCAATGGTGATAATGGAACTTGTATGATGGAGGGGTAGTATATGTATGATGGAGGTGTGGTATCTGAGGTTAAAACTGTGACCACAAGGACATTACTATGAGTGAGACTATAATATCTCATGCACGCAAATTTGAAACACAAAATTACGGGTTAAAAGCTAAAGACTAAAACCACAACCAAACACTTGAAACTTGAAATTGATACATTCTAATGCTTCCATTTCAATATAGAATAAGGTCATCAAAATCCTCGCAAGAAAATGTGTGTTCATCTCACTATACAATGCCCATTCAAAGCCATAAAAAAATAAGTGATTTTTAAATTATTTGTTCATATTGAAAAATCAAAACATCATAAGTACTATCTAGTTTGCACTCAATCTACGAATTTTCTTACTTCAAAGAAAGTCACAATAAGGTTTGCTAGGTGATATACAACCAAGTCCACATTTTCTAAAGTCGCAAGGAGCGGAAATAGAGGAGACAGAATCAATAGTTAGAACGGAGGTAGAGGAAGGCCAAGAAAATGATAAGGACATTAAATGTAAGAGGTTAGTCACGACAAGGACTATGAACAAGCTAGCAAAAATGTGCCAAGAGAACGAAATGAGCATGAGATAGATAGGCTAGAAAATGAAACATATGGAATAATTGGTGAGGACTTTGGGACAAAGAAGTCCCCACCGAAAGACATATACAGACATGCCATCATGAAAATGAAGCATAGTACATGACAAAGTGTACAAATCTTCTTAGTTTGAGGTAAGCATGTTGTTTTGAACACATTTTGCAGGAACTTTTTTTGGACAAGGTAGCGAGGATTTTGCCTCAAGCAAAAGGGGCCAGATAGATATTGTAGGAGCTTTTAACCTTTGATAAAAATATTATTTTTCAAGTAGCCAATATTTATTGTAATTCAACCTATAGATGTTTTCCTTCTCTTAGTGATCAAATTTGACTATTGATTGTGTCTCAAGATTAATTAAAGACATGCATATAGAGAGGCACCCTTTGTCACAGATAAATGGTTGATTTGTTGGTTATTGGTTGTATGGCTACTGTTAAATTTTTTATCAGTAATGGCATGCTGTCCATAAGAATAGCTAGGCTGGTTAGTATAGTCAAGGATTTTAGACAAAACATCGAGATTGTAATATGAAAAAGTCAATGTCGCAAAAGACTCAATGTGATTGAGAATTGTAGTATATTTCCTGCTGTAATGAATCATTCAAAATCGATTGATTTGTAAATAAATTCATTTGGTTGATCCAAAGGATTTTTGCAATATAAATTTTTTTTAAGGCCAGTATAGATGGAAAAGTCCTTCTAATGAGGATTTCTTCCACATGATGCAAAAAAGAGTAATTCAAGCTCATTAGTGGACGGCACCCATGGTATATTGGTCATTTCTAATGGTTTGAGTAAGCACATAATCCCATAAAATAATATTTGATTTCCTTCCATGTTAACGTTACAATCTAACCAAATCAAATAGAATATTTTATCACCACCCATATTAGTCTTGGCTCATTTGCATTAGGTGCCTTGAAAAACACTTCAAAATTAGAAATCAATACTATAAAACTACAATTCACACAAAAAATAGGATGATAGTAGCGAGAGTGTGAATAGATTACTTACTGGCTTATCGACGATGACTCGCAGCGAGCATGACCTATTCATGATTCCCCCACTTGACGACCTTTTGACAGCATCTGTGGATGAAGAGTGGGCCTTGAACACTAATGCATGGGGATTCTAGTTGGGGTTTGAAGGGAGGCCATTACCATCTTGTTGAAGATATATGCCATCCTCATTGCTAGGACCTATGCCATCATCCCTATTCATCTCTCTCACTCGTGAAAACCCTATGCTCCTGTGATGCTCCCACAGCGCAGTCTAAGCATGGAACCCCAATGCTCCAACATGGCTCAAAACCCTAGATTGTCCGTCATGTGCGGTGCTCCTCAAAGCTTTTGAAATCCCTATGCTCCCATGATGCTCCCACAATGAATTCTAATCTTGGAATGCCAATGCTCCAACATGGCTGAAAACACCAACACGGATGAAAAACCGAGCTTCTCCCTCCTGCACAGTGCTTTGCAAAGCTAGTGAAAAACCTATGTTCTCGTGATGCTCCCACAACATAGTCTGATCTTGGAACTACAATGCTTCAACATGGTTGAAAACCCCAACACGACTCCTACGCACTAATCCTCAAAGCTTGTGAAAACCCTATGATCCCGTGATGCTCCCACATTACACTTCTACCCTCTTTGTAATAAAAAACCCATTAATATTGGCATATTAATATATGAAATAAAATAAACCCCTAGACCCTTAATAGACCCCCAATATAATGTTTTGGGTTTTTTTAATAATTAAACCCTCAATATGAACGAACGTAATATAGTATTTGGTTTGTCAGCGATGCCCCCATGTTTTGAGCATAGTTTGGCTCTGAATATACACCTGTATCATTTTTCAGTGACACATGAAATATATAATCAAACATAATCCATGGGAAATCATTCACACATTTTCATTTGCTATATTCTTACAACAATTGTGTAGAATTTAGCTTTGCTTTGAAATCTTGAACTCATGATAATAACAAAGTATCCCCGCAAGTATAAAACATATGTCAATATTAAAAATAATATAAATTTTATGATCTAAAGTAGAATCATCCGTTCATTTGTATCTCATGGCACATAACATTTCCATATTCAATCGTTACCTTCTTATCTCTAGTATAGAGGTACTTCTTCTCAAGTACCTTTAATCATTTACACTTCCGCAAAGCAAGTAATCGTTTAAGGCTAATATCACATGTGCATATTCATAAATTTCTCGCATATTTTAAAACATATACGAACTAAAAATAATTACTAATGCACCTAGGAACAATAATTTAATCACATTTTTAACATGAAGACTCACCTCATCCATAACTTTGCAACCAATAGTTTCATCATTCATCACATCATGATGCGTAAAATACCAAAAATCACACGCATGTATTTTATGTGGCATTGATTGTCCAAGAACTTCTTGAACGAAATCTTCTTTCAAGTTTTTTATTCATTCATATATACATGAGGGTCATCTCGTCAATGAACTACAAGTTCATGTGTAGGCCTCCTCAACATGTATATATTATATTCATGTGACACAAGGATGATACTCTTCATCGGATTTTACAGCTCTTGGGTGTATCTCCTGTAAAGATCCTAGAAAATATTAGGGCCTGGAAGCATGCATATCTCTGATCCAAAAATCTAAATATCACAAACAATGTTACTGCAAAACCTAACACCTGACCTGGGTGCTGCCTTGTAGTTTTGCTTCAGATCCTAACACCTCCTCTGGGTGCCCATTGGCAACTTTTTTCCTAGGACTTTAATCTCATAAAGCACTCAACAGAGACTAACACCTCACCGGGGTGGTCATTGATAGTTTTGTACTACTTTTATCAGAATTTTCAAATCCTAACACCTCTTGCAAGTGCTCCCTGGAAACTTTACTTGATCCATAATTAATTAGAGTTCTTTTTCTCTTTCTTTCTTTTGCTAAGAGAATATTTTGTGCTAAAGTATTATTAATGTTTCAATTTGTTTATTCTAAAAATTATGTCTGAGTTTCAAGTTTTATTACATCTTGTAATTATGCATAATACCACTAAACAGTATAGGTTCTCCATAGCCAATAAGCTCAACACCAAGCTCATTTTCTCTTGGTTATTGACATTTTTATTATCCTTACATATATTATGTTTAAAAGATGTTTGTTTGGTGTAGAAAAATTTCTTAAAAGTTTAAGATCCTTATAACTGAGACCGCCCCCCATGGTCATCTGAAAGGTGTCAAGACTCTTCATTTGATTAGTCTTTAGTTAGTCTTTAGTTCTATTAAGTTTAAATCATGATGTTCCCGAACTTACTTGTTCAATATCAAGGCATTTAATCACTTTGCATAACTTGATACTTCTAGTATCTATACATGTAAAAACCATTCAGAAATTCTATGAATCAATTTCCTAATTATAGATTCCATATATACAACTGACCATTCTAAATATTGCTACAATTACCAATACTCAAGTGTTTCAATAGAATTTTTCAAAAATTCATGGAAAGTATATTCTAGTCATGTCAAGTTATCTAAACTATGTTTTTACCATAATGCCTTTGTTTAATCAATTGTGAACACCTTTCTAACCTTTTGTAATAATCAAGGAATCATATTGACTCTAGATGCTAATTTTGTCCAAAGTGATCTTTATATTTTTCTTTGGAATGCCTTATTCACTCCCATTCAATGGTGCTTCATCTACACAATTTCTTTCCACAAATTATTTGGATCATAATCTCATAAAGAAAACTATAAAATATAACAAGAAGTTACTTTTTTAATATCACAATCTTAATTACTTTTTACTCACTTACACTTTAAGCAGAATTGATGCCCTTATTCATATAAGCTTGAATTGACATTTAACTTTCAACACCATGAGTAACTTTACCTCCTCCTATATTTTCTTCAACATCCTTAACTCTATGTATTTGTACAAAGATTTTAACTTTTCTAATGTTTTCTTAACCTTTATAGTAATGTATTCTTTTTCTCATTCATGAATCCTTATAATCTAACAAAATCAAACATATACACATTGTCTATTTCATCTATGTATTTGTACAAATATTTTAACTTTTCTAATGTTTTCTTAACTTCTATAGTAATGTATTCTTTTTCTAATTCATGAATCCTTATAATCTAACAAAATCTAACAAAATCAAACATATACACATTGTCTATTTTAGACAACACATAGTCTTTTAAGTTTATGCAACCAGCTTCATGCGTTCAAGCACATGAATCTAAGTGAACCAGTTCATGTACTTTGATGATTAAAACAATATCATTGCTATAGCATGCATAGAAATAAGTAAACATAAACTCTCATATTAAAATAATAAAGTATTCACAAGGTTCACACATACCTGTGCTCCATTAAGTGCGAGTGTTATAAACCTACTCTAATACCATTGGTAAGAAACACAATCTCCACTTTAAGTTTTAGAAAGATAGGGATTTTTTTTTGTTGGTTTATTACAAAGAGCATAAATATTTTATAAAATGATTTATATATTAATTAAAATCAATTGAAAACAATGCAGTTTCAATTAGTAATAGTATAAACATCTTATAAATTGTTTATATATATTAATTATAACTTTATTGAAAAAATATATTAAAGTTGCAAAATCCTTAAGAATAAAATTATAAGTAATTAAATATGATTATAATTGTGTCCATTTTAAATTAATTTAGATAAATAAAATTGCTTCCATTGGACAACCATTTTAAAGAAATAACTCCTCCTACATAGGAAATTCAATAGCAATTTACACTCTTGTATTTTTTTATATCAAAATATTATTAACATAAATTAACTTTTTACACATTCATTTTTTATTATGTTGATAGGTATTTTAGATATTATATCACATATTGAATTTTTTTTGAGCATATCAACAATAAGATTCATTTAAATGTAACAAGTGTATAACAAAGATTCATTTGCTTGTTCTTTTATTTTATTTTACTTAAAATGGATCTTGATTAAGTTTTAAATAAACTTCACTTAAAGGGTAGTTAAAAAAAATGGGTAACAATTTATTTTTGTTTTCTCATATATAGAGAGAGAGTAAATAGTATTTGTTATATTGTTACAAATAATAAATATAAAATTATATATTATAAGTTTAACACTCAACAAAACTAAATAGTTAATTAAACCTAACTTTCACTACTTGAGTGTTTATGCTAGTTTAGCATCATATGTGCAAAATTCATAAAAAAAATTAAAAATTACATCCAAAAAAAATTGTATTAACATTGTATTGGTCTCATGTTTTAGCATGGGACCGAAGTTCTCATATGCCCAAAATTTTCCTGTGTACACAACACCGATAACACCGATAAAAGTTGTATTAACATTGTATTGGTCTCATGTTTTAGCATGGGACCGAAGTTCTCATATGCCCAAAATTTTCCTGTGTACACAACACCGATAACACAGGAAAGTGCATGTCTACAACATAAAGATAATATGGAAGGATGAGACCCATGACACAGAAAATTGCATCTGTATACACTTCAGAAGGAAAAAAATATGAGCAAATAAGAGTTATAATATATGAGCAAATAAGAATTATAATATGGACAGATAAAAGTGACAAGAAATTTTTTAACCTCAACATAATAGACACAAATATTTCTGAAGTGGAAAAAAGAGTACTTTACTTTTATATTTAAGTTAATGATAACCCTCTTGAAAAAACACTTTCTTCACAAAATATTTGAAAACAAAAATAAAATTAACTTAACTATGGTGGATGTTTCTTTTACTTTCTAGTAATTAAATAACTAGAAAGTAAAAAAACAATTCTACAGACCTAAAGAGATTGAAATAACTCTCATTTCTACAAGATAAACTCAAACCACAAATAGATAACATGCAGATTCAACCATGAAATACAATACTAAAAAAGAAATTTATTTATAGTAGTAATTTACACTCTAACAACAATAACAGAGAAAAGTGCATATCTACAGTAGAAAAAAATACGAACATACAACAACAATAACAGAGAAAAGTGATCTATTGGTTGTAGTTTGAGTGGTTTGGGAGGAATGAATGTTATGCTTTCCACCTAGGTTCAACTTCCCCTTCATTTTTCAAGTCTTATCCCTCCTGCTCGTCCTCCGCATCCACTTCCTATGCTGTCATGTCTCCTTTATGGCCCCGTCCTACCCCCTCTGTTCCCGCTGCCACATGGTCCCTTCGCTGGCAACTGCCCCTCTCGATTCCTCTGGTTTTAAAAGCCCATCCTTTCGAGGATTTAATTAACACTCCCTCGCACGCTCCAGTATTCAATTCGGTTTTCAATATGGCTTCTATGGGACGCCTTATGTCTTCTCATTATTCTTCCCTTCTTGGCCCTGGTTCGTTCGACGCTTTGAGTTTTCTCTTGCATGTTATCTCTGGTATAGGAGAAGGGAATTTTCATGGTCTTCCGTGGCAGGTCCTTCCCTGTATTCGCTCAGTGGTGAAAGAGAGGGTGGCTCTTGCAGCCTTCTCCCCGTGTTTTTGCTTCTCCCTTTCAGTTTCGACTCCAGCTCCTTTAGGCAATTGGGACAGCAGTTTGGTCATAGGATGCAGGTGCACTGGGTGGAAAAAGGGAGACGTGGGAACATTGGCATGTGGTGACAGCGGGCTTCGTTTTCTTAAAGAGCGGGCTTCGTTTTCTTAAAGAGCTTCTGGTTCTTAGCGCTTTCTATTTCCAGTTCTGTTCTCTCCATTCAGAAGCAGTTTGCTCGTATCACTCTTTGGCCAAAAGCTAGTGAAATGGCACAGCATGGGGAGAATGCAGGTCTCGTGGATATTAAGAAGAATTTAAGGCGCCTTTACGAGCTGCTTTCCATCAGTGTAATGGACAATAGAGAGATGGCTCAGGTGGTGAAGAAGATGGAAGATACAGTCAGTTACACCTCGCAGCAAATCAACAACCAAGATTCACGTATTGATGACAATGAGAGTCGTCTTCGTGAAGTTCAGGTCGAGGTTGAAAGGATTGCTGAGGACCTTCAGAAACTCATCTCCATGAACCAGAGCAGCCGAGTTCATGTAGCCTCTGATGACGTCGTGCTTCCAATGGAGGAGGAATCAGTCTTGCAGCCAAGAGGCAATCCTTAGTTTTATTTTATTTAGCTATGTTAAATGTATTTCTTTCTTCTATTATGCAAACAGTTTGTAAGGGTTTATACAACCCCAGGCTTTAAGAGTTTTGATCAGAATCATTTTGAAGTGTTTAGGGAAACTCAGTGGATGACCTCCTTGTGCTACTTCTCTGTTAAGCATAGATACCCTGGTACACTCTTTTTGTATTGAATGGCTGTGCACAGCTACTTTATGTCCACATACTTCATAAGAGCGACGACACAAAGAATTGAATATATATACTTATAAGGCCGAAAATATGAACATATAAGAGTATGGACAGAGATTAATGAAAACAAAATTACAACATAAAGTCCATATACACAGTTATTTCTTCTTTGTAGAGTTAAAAAAAAATGCTTAAAACACATTCCTGAAGTTGCAAAATCCTTAAAATCAAAATGAAATGAACTTAATTATGGTCAGATTTGTGTCGTTTACTTTTTAGAGTTCAATTTTAAATAAAATAATTTCACAATCTTTAATAAAAAAATCATTCTACATGCATTTTAAAGATATTGAAATAACCTTGATTTACGCACAAACTCAAATCTCAAAAGATAAAGTGCAGCTTCAACAATGAGGAGAATAAACATCTTCATATCTGAGTAAATACAATAAAATAAAAATTTATATATGGTGACAACTTACAGTGTAGCCCTTTGTGGATATGAAAAGACTGTTAAGATATATAAACAGTTTATACACATCTCTTTTTAATTACATATACAACTACTTTTAATAAACTGTCTTGCAAATTATGGGAACGAAGTTTTCACGTGCGCAAAAGTTTCCAGTCTACAAACTTCAGAAGGCAGGAAATATGAACATACAATAGCGATAACAGAGAAAAGTGCATGCCTACATACTTGATAAAAAGGATAATATGGACAGATGAAGCAACGATAGAGAGAATTCTGTGTATATACACTTCATATGGTTAAAAAATATGAACAGAAAAGAGTGATAGTATGGACAGATGAAAGTGAAAAGAAAACAAAATTGACAACATGAACTCAAGAAACACAAATATTTCTCTATTGTTGAGGAAAAAGTGCTTATACTTATTTAGACCTGTTCTAAGTTTCTTTTAGCTTAAAAGAAGCATGTTTCAAATTTACACCTACCGTTACACAGCTTTGTTCAACATTTACAACTAGCCTTAGAAAGTTTTGTTCAAGAAGTCGAGATCCATTCCGGCATAAAAAGAAAATTAAACTCTATCTTACTTTATCATTGAATCTTATGGAAAGATTCCATTAATCAACTGATCAATTCTTCCCCCGTGGAGGACAGCGCTTTTAAAATGGTGAAAATCTGAGAAATAGAAACATTAAAGTACTTTCAGAGAAAACATCCATATACGCATTTCAGCCTCAAGGTTTTCATACAATAACTAAAAGAAAACCTTCGAGTGAATACTATAAAGAAACCGTAGTACTCACAACCTCAACTTCCGCTTCTTCTAACACCATGAGAAGACTAGAGAAGTCAATCTGATTCTTCAAAGTATTGACAGTAACTTGAATGCCTGGACCAAATTTGCTAACCCTAATTGTCTCAAACTGGTTCCGTACATTGAAAAGTCGAGCATGGGAAGTTTGCAAGCTTATGTAGTTAGAAAAGCCGCTGGAAACTAGTTTAGCAGTTACCAAAAAGTTTAGCTTATCTCTTTTAGTGGAAACTAGTTTAACGACATCCATAAGTTTGTCCCGTAATGTGTGATTTGTCTACAAAATTCAGAAACAGAAGTAAAACCATTTCCCTTTTTCTTTTGTTTTTAAGGCTTCCATAGATATATATGTTCTGTCTGCAAAAATGGCAATCAAATCTGAAAATACTTGTCCTTTTCTTTTGCTTCAATGATATAACTGAGATTGAAAACATCACCTTGTTAAATTGTTCTTCAGCGAGTAGCGATATCAGTGTTGAACAAAGAACTTTCATCTTATTTCGCCTCTGCTTCTCCACCAGTTTGCGAACATGACCATTCAGAATACATTTTTTTCTGGCGTCATGATTATAACCTAAGACGGCTGCTTGAATTCAGCGAAGAACTGGCCGGTGAGTTAGAGGTTAGAGTCTGAGCTGGGTCGCCAACGGTGGCTGGGAATTTCTGCCAAGATTGCGTGACTGCCAGTGAAAAATCATCCTTAGCACTCTGATTAAGCCGCACCTTCGGCCCTAAGGAACAGAAAGCAAGCTGTAATCATGCAGCCTTTTGGTGGTTAAATAGGAAATATTAGTGTCCATAGCTTACACAGAAACAGGTTACGGCATCAACCACTGCGGCGGCATCATAACCAATCCAATTTCCGAGCTCGACAAAATTCATTTGATCTGCGTTTGGATCTGAATATCTTCACTGGTTGGGTTGTTGACGAGGATTGTTTCAGGAGAGGCAAGGGATTGCTTGTAGGGCGAGCCGCCTAGAGCGAGGAACAGTGCGGCTGCAACAAAACCCTAGTTTCGAGCAAACCCTAATGTGCAAGAGTGTCGAGTTTTTTTCTGGTAAGAAAAGAGTTAACCTAATAATGCAAATAAAACCATTTTCAAACTATTGAAATAACATTATCTTAATTTTTTTATGTTACTGTGTAAGATTTTGTTTCAAAATCAATTTTTAGAATTTAACGATATATTCTTTTCTATACCATTTTTTACAAAGCTTATGTGTAGGTGTTTACAATAATAAAAATATGCATCCAACATTAACAAAGAAGTAACCTAATAATGCAAATAAAATCATTTTCAAACTATTGAAAACAACATTATCTTATTTTTTTTTTATCGATTTTGATATTACTGTGTCAGGGTTTTGTTTCACAAATTAGCTTTAGACTTGGTTATATTTTTTTCTCTAAAGCATTTTTTCGAAAGCTTCGATGTACTTTCTTATAAAAATAAAAATATACATTTAATAGTAACAAACATTAAATTTATGTTATTTTATGGCACTTTAATATTAATTTTGGATTCCGCTAACCTATCCGCATGATCTAAAAAAATTAGATTCTATAAGGATTGAGAAAATTAAAAATAAATATGTCAATGCATATTTATGTAATGGATTGAGGAATATAAAGTTTATAAGTTAATGTATTTTTAATTAGCAAGAAAAAATAATATGTTTGAATTTTTTATAACTTTTAAATTTTAATTGTTATATTTTAAATAAGCAATTAAAATTTTTGTTTGAATTATAATATTCTAAGAGGGGTTATAATCTTATAATTTAATGGAAAAGTAAATTATATATTATTAGTTATTTAATATATTATTTAAGTAGTATGGTTAGTGTATTTATTTAATAATTTAGAAAAAAAATTCTATTGTATTTTAAAAATACTTTATGTCAAAAATGTAAAAATTAATGTTTAAATATATTTTGATACTATTTTTTAATTTTCAATACAAAAAAGTTTGTTGACACAAATCTAGCATGTATAGTCATAGTTCTTCTTCTTACATTAAAGGGATTTTTCTTATGATGAGGAGTCCTTGCGATCTCCTAGAAAAACTAAACAATCTCAAGGATACATTATTTAGTATTTGTGCAAAATAAAGGCTATGGGAATCCAATTAAAAAATATGAGTTGGGTTAATTTAGTGTGGTACATTAATTGATTTGAGTAAAATACTTCATACAAATATCTTGGAATTGATCTTTATCACAAATTTTAGAATTATGTTATTTATAAAAAGTTAAATATAGGGTATAAAGCTTATTATGGGCTTGAAAATCATTGTAAATTATTATGCATTTGGTATTGGAATGCCAACAAGATCTAAGTTTGAGACTTTATTTACTCTTGTTATTTTCTACTGTTGTGAAAATAGATGCTAAAATATCTCTAGAAAATTATGCTTAAAGAATTGAAAAATACAAAAACATTTTATAATTTACCAAAATTAAATACAATATCACCAATCCTATCATTATTTAAGATTTATGGCATGCATAGCATCACAATTTATAAAAGTCCCAAGATTCCATGGATCATTAAGAAAAAATAAAACTTAAATAATAATTAAGAAGTATCTCGATCCGTGAGTATAAAAGTAATATAATTTGGACTATGGTGAAAATAAAATATTAAAAACAGTTAAAAAGTAATTCTTAAAAAGAGTAAAAGAAAAAGAGAAGGAGTAATGGAGTCAAAATAAAATAAAAAATAGTTTAAATAGGATGCTATAGAATTATAAATAATAGAAAATAAAATGGAAGTAATAAAATGAGGGAATGATGGAAAAACTTACTGTTGAGGAGGAAAAATGATGGAAAAACATGTGCTCAAAAAGCTTGCCAAAAAGCTTTCAAAGCTCATTGTAGTTTTGGCAAGTTAGAAGATTAGAAAGGTTTGTATTGTAGCAAATACTATGCAACTAAAATCTGTTCGTTCTAATATTGGCTATATTAATTTTCTTCCTTGAGTGAGGTACTACGGAGAGATACTTTTGATCTTCCAAATTATGATTAATGATTCTTCTAAATTTTCCTCACACAAGAATTTCTCTTTAAACTTAGAAGTAATAATATTTTTACATTATCAATGTTCTACAAAATGTTGTTTTAATCAATATAGCAATTGTTGAGCCAAGCCATGGTATCTTTACACCAACACCACTTAAGGCGTAGTTGGTTTTTACTTGAGCTTAAAGCAATTTTGGGAAGTCTCTCATTTTCCATGTTATTTATCTTATGCTTGTACATGAGGTACCTAGTCATAGTCATGCTCTTGATGGGGGAAATACCCACTTCAATGATGAGAATAGGGTAAGGTGTATTGCTTTTAATTTTGAGTTTATAAGTTAAAAACCGTTGCCATATTTGCTTAGTGTGCCTCCAAGATTCCCTACATATGTTGCACCCCCATACTTCACAACCATACAAGATAACAGGAATGACAAGAGTTTGAAACATGAACTGACGTTTTATCCCAAATGACTAGATTGGATGACTTACAATTATTTTCAGAACCAAAGAAGCTTTCAACCCTTCATTAATCATTTCCTCAATGATATAGTTCCAACTTTCGCATTAATATTAGATTTTATAATCATGATTTTTCTCTTGTCAGTGTTAACAGTCATACCCATGTATCCCAGCTAAGATTGTATCGACTTCTTCTAAACACTTTTGTAACTTATCAATGTAAATGCCAAAATGGGTATGGGAGAGGGGATAACCTTGTTTAACTCCAATATTATAATTTATATATGTTGTCCACCCCTCATTATTCTTAATTTTGGTAATGACCAAGTTTTGTATAACCTTATCATGACAACTTTCAACTAAAAAGGAACCTTAAGCTTCTCTAGCCTGTTCGATAGGTTATTTCTATGCATTGTATCGAAATCTTTTCTATAACCCCCCCAAAAAAAATAGGAGAGACTTATTATTCTGACATTTCTGTGCAATGATCGTAAGTGTAACTAGGTGGCCCATGGTTGAATGACTCTTTCTAAAACATGCTTGGCCTTTATCCTTCTTACCTTCCATTTATATCCATTCATTGATCTTATTTTCTAAGATAATACCATAAAACTTAGCTAAGAGAAGGCTAATCATAATAGTACAATAATTAGAGGGGTCATTTTTATCAATATTTTGGAAAATAGGAATAATGAGGCTTTGACTCTAAGGTGTAAAGAGTTTATGGATGTGCCTAATGAGGAGAAACCCTCCAATTTTAAGATTTCTTGGTAGCCTTCAATGTCTTTAATTTAAAGTATTATATTTATCCCCAAAAATAAAATTTAAAAGTGTGTGTATATATATATATATATATATTTAAAAGTGTATATATATATAATTTAAAACATGTATAAAAAGTTAATAATTATAGTCTAATTATTTAATTGAAAGATTTATTTTTCAATTTTACTTAGATCATTTTGTCCAAAATAATTTTCCGGACTCATCCAAAATCCAACCAATTGATGGTTGATGTGGCGTAGGCTTTCAAATAAAATTATGAAGCAAGAATAAGAGGAGTTGCCATCACGTGCAAGGTGATAACTTTTTAATTCATATAAAATATACTATTTTTTATATTTTTATAAAATTTATTTTATTACAATTTTTCTGAAAAATTAAATTCTTTTAAGTTTAATATTTATAAATTTAAAAAAAATATATTAATTTTTAATAATATTTTTATTTTTGTTCTTTGTTTTTAAATAAATTTGAATTTATTTTATTTTACAAATAAAAAAATATCCCTAAATTAATTTTCTCAATCATATTTATGATTCAAATCTATCATTCAAAAAATTGTAATCATGATTTGGTACGAGAGTAAGTCAACATGAATACTCAAACATATTCACCTCAACAAAGTAAGAAAGTTTATCTTATGGCATTTCGTCCATGGTCATGAAAATAAAATGTTTCTTTTAAGTATTTCGTATAGTTAAGTAGAATGTTATATTAGAACCAAACTTATTAACATTTTACTTTATTAATTTCAGAAACCTTAAAAGTGATAGTTAATAACTATAATAATTTTTTTTATTCAAAATAAAAATGTTGATAACTTTACTATAATGTTATTAAATCACGAAATTTTTGTTGTATTTAATTTTCTTCAACAATGACGATTTGAATAAGGTGCTAATGACGAACCTAAAAGAGGAAGTAGACACTTTGCACTTTATTCGATATGGGGCGATGGGAATCCATAATGACTAGTGTCTAAAACAATGAGGAATATTAAAGGCCATTAAAGGAAATTATTAGAAACAATAAGGGATGTTAAAGGCCATTAAACATAATTATCACTTTGTCCTTACGTCAAACACGGAGTTATCCAACTCACATGAAAATTACTTTGTCCTTATATCAAACACCGAGTTATCCAACTCACATGAAAATTACCACACAAGAGAATAAAAGTTTACGAGGAACGAATTTCCGTTGACATGTTTTAGAAAAATACATAGGAGGTTATTTGAGCTTATGAGGCTCAAGGAAGAAGGAAGGCCTAGTTTTTATTTTGGTATGTGCTATGTATCTTTTGGTCTCTAATGTCACTAGAGTAGTAGAGTCAGTAGAGGAATAACTAGAGTAGTAGAGTTATTAGAGGAATAGAGAGGAAGAATAATTTTTACTATATTTTTGTGGTTGAGAAGTGTTGTCTTGTTGAAAATGGGAGGATTTATTTAGGAAAAGACCATTTTCATTTAAAATTTCATAGTTGCTTTGTTAAGAGATAGAGGATTTATTTGGACTTAATTTTTTTGATTACTAATTATTAGTCTTCAACTCTTTAGAAATAGTTTGGGAAACATTAATGAGCATTGGGTTTAAGGGAGGTATGGAGTTGTTGGTAACAAGACTAGGGAATATGGAAGAAGAAGGCCTTGGGGTTGTAGAATATCTAACAAAAGGTGCCCTCCACAAAAGAATGATAGAGCTGAAGTTGAGGTTAGAGGGGTAGTAGAGTGATACCATGAAGGTTTCCTATTTTAGTTAAGGAGAAGGTGGATGAAATTTATCAATTTGTCAAGAAAAATAATTATAAACACACATTTAAGTTATTTATGCTCATCTCCTAGATTAGATTCCCAACGTGAGTTTTCCCCATCATTGTTAGACTAAATACTTCAAGTTGGTAGAACTATATCATAGGAACAACAAAGTTGTCATTTTGTAGGTAATGCAAGAATGACGAAATAAAAACTAGCTATTCTAGAGAAACAAATTAGTCTTCATGAATTAGAAATATGAATCCCTCATTAAATAAATCTAGAGGATTGAAATTGTGGTTGAGAAGAAAAATCTAGATGACCATACACAAGCAAGGGAGGATCAACAAACCACTAAGGTGTTTCACATTTACATAGATCCATCAATAGAAGTTGAAGACTACTACCCTCAATTTCATTTCCATGTGTTTTGTTCATATTTTATGTTAATATATGAATGCGTGATTATGTATCCCATATCATAAAGGAAAATACGATTGAAATATATCATATCTTATGGATATAGTTTGTGATTTCTATAGTTTGATATAATGCTTCCGAGGATAAACAAGTCTGTGAGTAGTGTGGATATATTTGTTAGTAGTCTTCAATATCATAATCTAAGAACCATTAGAATTTGGAACTATAGCCTATAAAATAGGTGAATATATTGTTAATGAATGTGTAGATAATTACAAAAAAATAATAATACTTTAACAAATACATTCTAGTCGTATATAAGTATAGAGTTACCTTAAAATTTATGATTTTTTAATAAAAAAAGAGGGTATAGTATATAAAAAAGAATACTTGACCACATCCATGAAAGTGAAAAATTTGCAAATAACAATCCATATGTGCATCCCATATAATTGGTTTCATCATACAAATTTCTATAGAAAGGATTAAGACTACTACATATAGAACTAAGAGGTATTTACTACTATAAAACCTTACATACTGTCTAAAAAACACAACATCTCAGAAGCTAAAAATCAAAGACCCTACACATTTCAAATTCCTCCTCTAGAACAATAGAGGTAGAAATTTCAATGTGTGGAGAAATGGCTACTTCATTGCCCACCCTTGGAGATGTGAACCCCCTCCAAGTGGTATTAATGCACAATTGATGAGTCATTACAAAGTGTTTTTAAATAATAATTAATCACTCACTTGATCCATCAAGTATAAGGTATTCATGCTTGAAGATGTAAAACCATTCCAAGTGTATTCATGCACAGTTGATGGCTCATAAATGAATGTTTTTAAGTTATAATTAATTATGACTCATGACCTAATGGATATAATGTGATCTCCCATTTTCATTTATTTTTCCCTTGCCAAGAGTTTCAACCCACCTCATTAAAGTTTGAAATCAAATCTACCAATGTTTTTCATGAAGATAGAAAAATATCTTACTAAAGATAAGAGTGATATGATGAAGATAATTAAAAATACCATTTCAAATTAGTAAAAAAAAAATAGAACTAATATCCTTCTTTTTTTTAAGGATTAATCTTAGCCTCACTTAACACCAAGAGTATTAAGAAAGTTATCTACATAACTTTGGGAAGGGTTGAAAGAATTTAACAATTATTTTAAACACCACATATAACAATACCTTGTTTCCATCATACAACATACAAACATAGACATATGCATATAAAAAACAAAAAAAAATACCATTTAACAAAGTTTCAATAAAAACTTTTATTCAAAATAATCAATAAAAAAAAATTACAATGTCAAATAACATACAACAACCTTAAAAGAAAATTTTCAATGGTGATTTTAAATTCTAGAGATAATAGAGTGAGAAAGTGATTATTATTACAAATACTTACATGATTATATTATTCATTGTAAATAAATAATATATAATAACAAATTTATATTTAACTATTTTTTAATTAATATTAGATTTTTTTTTAAATTATAACAAAATTTTATTTCAAAATATAATTTAATTTTTTTTAAAATATTTATTATTTTCTATTTATATGCTTTAACAATTACTTATCCCAGCATTACATGTACACATATTCATTAAACTTTAACAATTACTTATCCCAAAACTTTAATAAGTATTACACATGCATATATATCTATTAATTTATGATGGTTTAGTTTATATTTCATTTGAAATTTAACAAATGTTATGCTAGCTTACATAAATACAAAATATAAAAATAAAACTAACATAGATTCATTTTAAATCCAAATCTATCAAGTACTCAAAGAGATCCAAATAATAAAAAAACTATACACCTCAAAAAATTGGATTACTCTAAATGCTTGATAAATCTAAGTTTAAAATAAATCTATCCTAAGTATAATAAAAAAACACATTTTTGAAAATCTTGAAATTGAAAATTTTCTAAAAACAAAACTGAAAATAACCTTGAATATAATTAGATTTATGTCTTCTACATTTTAAATCTAAAAAAAAAAATACAATAATTTTACAATTAAAAATTTTTTTTTACAACAACTTCACAACCCTTTAAAAAGATTAAAACAGCTCTCCACTTCTATGTAACAAACTCAATTCACATAAAACAAAATAAAGATTAAATTTTTTTTATTAAGTATACTTAGATTTGTTTTTTCTATTTCTCAAAATTAAATTTCTAATAAATCAAAATAAATAATAGTTTCACAGCTTTCTTTAAAAAAATGTTTGTACAACAATTCCAAAACCATTTTAAAATATTTTAAAATAAATCTCCACCCAGAACTCAATTCACAAAAGCTAAAATGCAGATTCAATTATGAAAAGCATAAAGGTATAAACTGTTTAATATGTTAATGATAACTAGACTCAAATACAATATTCCTCAAGTTGCAAAATTGCTAAAACAAATATATGGTCTACTATTAAGAATTCAATTTTAAAAAAATATAAATAAATTTCACAATATTTATTTAAAAATCCATTCCCAACAACTAAAAAAATTAAAATAACTCTCACTTGAACATCACAAACTCAATTCACAAAAGATAAAATGCAGATTCAACATTCAAGAGCAGAAACTTATCCACATTTGACAAAATACAATAAAATAAATATTATATATGCTATCAATTTACAGTCTACAATCAAATATATATGCTATCAATATGAAAATACCATGACAAACTCAATTCACAAAGGATAAAATGCAGATTCGACATTCAAGAGTAGAAACTTACCCATTTGACAAAATACAATAAAATAAATTGATAAATATCACGACGAACTCAATTCACAAAAGATAGAATCCGGATTCGACATTCAAGAGCAGAAACTTATCCACATTTGACAAAATATAATAAAATTAATTTAAATATGCTATCAATTTAAATTTTACAGTCTACAATCAAATATATATTTATATATGCTATCAATATGTAAATATCATTAGCATTTGTATCAACTGTGCACAATTCATGACAAAATAAGAATTACATATACAAACAGTTCTCTTAAAATTGTCTTGCGCTCCCTGATTTAGCATCGGAACAAAGTTCTTAAAACATACACACACTTCACAAGGCAGAAAATATAAACAGACAATAGCCATAACACAGAAAAGTGCATGTCTGCATAATTCATAAAGAAGATAATATGGAGAGATCAGAGCAACGACACAGAAAATTGCATGTGTATACCCTTCATAAGGAAGAAAATATGAAAGAAAATATGAACAGATACTTGAGTGATAATATGGAGAGATAGTGAAAATAAATTTACAACAGGAACTAAGGAGACAAAATAATTCAACACTTGTAGAGGAAAAAGTGCTTATACTTATATAGACATGTCTTATGTTTCTTATTTTTAGCTTAAAAGCACGGGGTCTTCACTTGTTGACCAATATCCTATCACTTTAGTATTGCGGGTTTTAAAATTATCAAAAATTGAACCAATATATTGCAGGTATTGGGGGGAATCAGGGGTTTAAGGTGGGGGTTGGTAGGATGGTTTATAAGGATTGAGGTATAAAAATGGGTGGGGAGGCACTTTTAAGTATTGGGAGGGGGTTTCAACAAAAAGAGTTTGGGTCAATATCTCTCGAAATTAAGGGTATTCTTTAATATCCCATGATGGTACGTGCTATGTGAGAGGTTCACTAAGTGAAGTCACCGTGCTTAAAAGGACTATGTTTAAAATTTACACCTAGGCTTAGAGAGCTTTGTTCGATATTTACACCTAACCCTAGATGGTTTTATTCGAGAAGTCGAGATCCATTCCAACATAAAAAGAAAAGTAAACTATATCATACTTTGTCATTGAATTTTATGGAAGGATTCCATTCATCAACTGATCAATTCTCCGGTGTAGGACAGCGCTATCAAAATGGTGAAAATCTGAGAGCTGCACGGTTTAAAAAATAGAAACATTAAGTACTTTCAGAGAAAAAAATCCAGATATGCATTGCAGCTTCAGTGTTTGTATATAATAACTAAGAGAATACCTTTGAGTGAATGCTATAAAAGACCCTGTCATTTACAAAGGAAACAGTAGTACTCACAACCTCAATTTCTGCTTCTTCTAACACCATGAGAAGACTAGAGAAGTCAATCTAGTTCTTGAAAGTATTTGATAGCCAAAACCGAGCCGACTAAACTTGGGTTTAGCGCTCAGTCAATATTTTAAAAGAAAACAATTTCACATTTTTTAACTCCGACCGGTTTTTACTGCGACCACCTTTTTACTGCGACCAAGTTAATACTTGTAATCAAGTTGATATGTGCGATCAACTTATCTGCGATCAAGTTGATGCCTAATGCGATCAACTTATCTGCGATCAACTTATCTGCGATCAAGTTGATGCCTGATGCGATCAACTTATCTGCGATCAAGTTGATGCCTAATGCGATCAACTTATGTGCGATCAAGTTGGTAGAATATGTTTCTTAGTCTAAGACTTAAGAATTTACAAATGATTCTTCCTGTGAGTAAAATGAAGTAAACTACCCACTTTTACAAATCCAAATAATTTATAACAAAAACATATGCCCAAATATGTAGGAATATTTGAGTCGAACAAAGTGCGGTAAAACATGGAACTTTCACGTGGTGAGATTTTTATGAGTTCTTGTTCTTTTACTTATCAGTAATTGTAAAAGATATTTACAGAAGTAAATCTGGAAACATGAGTGGCCAAATAATCATGAATTCAACCACAAACTATTTCATATATTTAACTATGCGGAAATACAAAGTCATACAAACTTGTCTGTTACAAACTCGTCCGTCTACAGAGCTTCAACTCTTCGGCTAAATCAAATGCACAGAAGCTTGAGCTTCGACTTCACTTTCTCACCCTGAGTTCCTCTTCTTGTATCTTTTCGTGTCTGTTTTCCTATGTTCGTGTTCTCTACTGATTTACAAAATCCTTCTTCTATTTATAGACAACCTGAAGATTGCTACAGCATGGCCGACTTACTTTGCATTAAACACTGCAATAACTATCTACCTAACAACTTAGCTTCTGAAATAAATTCGATTGAATTATGCTGCCTACATGTGGACTTTTCCTTCTTGTCAGAATGACAGACAAGATCGTGGCTTGTACAGAATGTGAGAGAGTCGGCTGGAGATCAAGTGCTGATCTGTGAGTAATTACATTTTTCCAACACTCCCCCTTAATTATGAGCAGATGGAGTTTTTTAAAAACAAAACATACAAAATGTTTCAGAGCTTAGACATGCTCTGTTTATGACAGAGTTCACTGTGGAGAACTTGTCATTCCAAGATAACTACGCAGATACTGGAATGTGTCCTTTGCCAATGGCTTTGTGAAGATGTCGGCAAATTGGTATTCAGACCTACAAAATTCCAAACAAATTTCCTTGTCGTTCACCAACTCTCTTATAAAATGAAACCTTGTGTCGATGTGCTTGGTTCTCTTGTGAAACACATGATTCTTTGATAATGCTATGGCTGAATTGTTGTCGTAGAAGATTGTTGTCGGTTCTTGATGGTTCTGTGACAAGTCTTTTAAGATTCTCCTCATCCAGACAACTTGAGATGCAGCACTTGTTGCTGCAACATACTCTGCTTCAGCTGAAGATAGAGTTACTATGGGCTGTTTCTTTGAAGCCCATGAAACAACACCTGTACCAAAATGAAATGTATATCCAAATGTGCTTTTCCTGTCATCTATGCTGCCTCCATTGTCATTGTCAATGTAACCAATGAGTTTAAAATTTTCTGAAGTTGAATACATAATACCAAGGTCTTTTGTGCCACTTATATATCTCAGAATTCTTTTACCTGCTTGCCAATGTGAGTCTTTTGGTGACTCCATGAACCTTGAGATCAGACTTACACCATACATAATGTCTGGTCTTGTTGCTGTTAAATACATAAGGATGCCAACAATCATTTTGAACATCGTAGGATCTACAGTGGAACCTTCATCATCCTTGCTTAATTTTAAACATATTATCACTGGTGTTGGGGCTGTCTTGCAGTTAGACATATTAAACCTTTTTAAAACTTCACTTGCATACTTAGACTGTGATATAAAGATACCACTTTCAGACTACTGGACTTCAATGCCCAGAAAAACCTTCATAAGCCCCAGATCAGTCATTTCAAATTCACTTTCCATGATTGTTTTAAAATCTGCTATGCCATAATCACCAGTAAATATTAAATCATCTACATATAGGCAGACAATTAACATCTTACCTTGCTCATCGACTTTGGTGTACAAATTCGGTTCACTTTCACTTCTGTGAAATCCATTTTCAATGAGATAGGAATCAATACGACTGTACCAAGCTCTAGGAGCTTGCTTCAAACCATAGAGTGCCTTTTTCAGCCTGTACACTTTGTGCTCTTGACCTGGAACTTCATACCCTTGTGGCTATTCCACATATACTTCCTCTTCAATATATCCATTCAAGAATGCCGACTTGACATCCATTTGATGAACATGCCATTTGTTTTGTGCAGCAATGGCCAAAACTGTTCTGACTGTATCCATGCGTGCAACAGGTGCAAACGTTTCATTGAAGTCGATGCCGGGTTGCTATGTGAACCCTCTTGCTACCATTATTGCCTTGTGCTTTTGCACATTCCCATCAGCATCTTGCTTTGTCTTATAAATCCATTTGACATTGATTACATCTTTGTCTTTTGGTACATCAACCAGTTCCCATGTCTGGTTTTTCTCAATGCATTCTATTTCTTCATCCATGGCTTGTGCCCATACTTCTTCTTCAACAACTTCTTCAAATGCTAGTGGGTCATATATAGGGGAAAACAATGCAAACAGAGAGAATGAATTAGGTGTACCAGTTTCATATATCTCTCGCAGACTTCTTTTCTTCATCGGTTCTGTCGATGTTGACCTCGACGAAATGTTTGATGGAGTCTGCTGTCCTCTTGGTGTACTTGTCGGTGTAGCTTTAGCTGCTACTTGTGTCGATGGTCCTTGTGCTGAACCATGTATTGGTGTCATGGGAGTTGACGGTGCTCCAACCGGTTGATTTACATGTGGTATTTGAACCACTTCCTCTTCCATATCGTCATTGTCAATGTTCGACACAATCTTGACATTTGTGTCGACGGTTCCATCCCATGATTCATTCTTGACAAATTGAACATCCCGACTGATTATCACTTTCTTTGTGATGGGGTCATACAACTTGTATGCTTTTGTGTCTTTTGAATAGCCGACAAAAATACATTTCTGTCCCTTCTTGTCTAGATTCCTTCTCAGCTCATCTGGAATATGAGCATATGCAACAAAACCAAAAACTTTTAAATGTGAGACACTATGATTCATACCTGTCCATGCTTCTTGGGGAACTTTGTTCTTCACACTCTTTGTTGGACATCGGTTCATAATTTATACAGCAGTTGCGACTGCTTCACCCCAATACTCATTTGGCAAATGCTTGCCTACCAACATGTTGCGTGCCATCTCCATGATGGTTCTGTTCTTTCTTTCGGCAATACCGTTCTGCTAAGGTGTATACCGTGCAGTGAATTGTTTCTGTATGCCATTGGTCTTGGAAAAATTTAGAAATTCATTTGAAACATATTCACCTCCTCTGTCAGTCCTTAAGATCTTGATGCGGTGACCACTCTAGTTCTCCACGAGTGCCTTGAACTGTTGAAAATAACCAAATGCATCAGATTTTTGTTTCAAGAAATATACCCATGTCTTTCTTGAGTAATCATCAATAAAGGTTAGAAAATATTTGCAGTCACCAATGGATGATGTCTGCATTGGACCACAAATGTCATAGTGCACAATTTCAAGTGGTGTGCGTGCTCTATAGGACTTTCCGACTGGAAATGTCTCTCTGTGCTGCTTGCCAAAAATGCAGCCTTCACAAACTCTCTCTAGTCTGTCAATCAATGGTAATCCCTTCACCATATTCTTTGTGTGCAGTAGCTTCAGCCCACCAAAATTCAGATGTCCAAATCTGAAATGCAACAACCAGGATTCATCCTAAACTTCTGTCTGAAATGCAGCTTGCAAATTAGCGCTGCAATTTTCTCTCTTGTCGAGGATCTCGACTGTTTCTTCACTTTCTGCCTTGAATGCAGCTCCTGTCTTTGTCTTCCCTTTTATGTTGGGAACTATCCTCAATGGAAACAAGTGGTTGCTTGTCATTGGCACTTTTGCTATCAGCTGGTCGCTTGGACACTTGTCTTTGATCACACAGTGTTCATCTTCCATGTAGACTCTGTAGCCTTTTTGTAACAACTGTCCAATGCTTAAAAGATTATGTTTCAGACCTTCAACATGATAGATATCAGGGATATACTTACTCTCCCCCTGTTTGGTTATAATATCAACAGTGCCTTTTCCTAAGACAGTGACTTGGACATTGTTTCCAAGTGTAACATCAGTTTTAACTGAAGTATCTAGACTGGAAAATAGATTTAAATTACCAGTCATGTGGTTGCTGCATCCTGAGTCTAAGTACCATATGTCATGTGGACTTTCTTGAACAACATTGCATTGAAGTAGAGATGTCGATGCCATTAACATTGCTCCTGTCGACATGTTGGTGCTGGTTGACTGACTTGGGCTTTGTCTTCCTTGGTCATATTGTTTTTTCCTGCATTCATATACATAATGACCAAACTTTTTACAGTAATGACATTGAATTTTTTATTTATCAAACCTCTGGCCACATGGCTGACTTGGGTTCTGGTTATCTCCTCTGCCACCGACATTTGCAGGATTTCTGCCTCGTCCTCCTCTTGAAGAACTTCTTCCTCTACCTCTGAAGTTGTTTCTCCCCCTGCCTCTACCACGACTTATGGATGACTATGCTGCAAATGCACCTTCCAATGATGTCTGTGATCTGCTGATTCTGTGTTCATGATTGATGAGTGAAGCTTGCAGCTCATCAATGCTAAATGTCGCCATGTTTGTGTGTTCCTCTAAGGTCACAACCAAATTTTCAAATCTTGGGGGAAGACTTCTGAGAATTTTTTCAACAACCCTTTGGTCTGATACAGGTTCTCCATGAGATTTCAGTTGGTTTATCAACCCAACAACTCTGGTGTAGAATGTGTCTACATTCTCTGAATCTTTCATGCACAAAGATTCAAAATATTTTCTCAGAATTTGCAGCTTGGATGTCTTTACCTTATCCAAACCTTGATAGGCAGTATCCAATCTATCCCATGCTTCCTTGGCATTAGTCTTTGCTGCTATTCTTGGGAGTATGCTCTCATGCATAGCTTGATGTATGAAAAACAAAGCTTTTCCATCTCTCTTCCTATGTTCTCTCAAGACATCTTTCTGAGCCTGTGTGAGATTGTTATATGCTACCTTGTCTACTAGTTCTACATAACGATGCTGGACTATCTCCCAGACATCTTGTCCTCTGAATAAGGCCTTCATTGTTAAAGACCAATATTCATAATTATTTCCTGTAAAACTTGGAGGTTGCAATGAACCAGAAGTGGAAGCCATTTTTAATTTTTAATTAACTTTCCGTAGAAAATTAATTTCCACTTTTTAAGACAAGATTTCTTTCCTAAAATCTTGGGCTGTTATATACCTTGGTCTGATATAACCTCGCTCTGATACCAGATAGCCAAAACCGAGCCGACTAAACTTGGGTTTAGCGCTAAGTCAATATTTTAAAAGAAAATAATTTCACCTTTTTTAACTCCGACCTGTTTTTACTGCGACCACCTTTTTACTGCGACCAAGTTAATACTTGCGATCAAGTTGATATGTGCCATCAACTTATCTGCGATCAAGTTACCTGCGATCAAGTTGATGCCTGATGCGATCAACTTATCTGCGATCAAGTTGATGCCTAATGGGATCAACTTATCTGTGATCAAGTTGATGCGATCAACTTATCTGCGATCAAGTTGATGCCTGATGCAATCAACTTATCTGCGATCAAGTTGATGCCTAATGCGATCAACTTATGTGCGATCAAGTTGGTAGAATATGTTTCTTAGTCTAAAGACTTAAGAATTTACAAATGATTCTTCCTTTGAGTAAAATGAAGTAAACTACCCACTTTTACAAATCCAAATAACTTATAACAAAAACATATGGGCAAATATGTAGGAATATTTGAGTCGAACAAAGTGCGATAAAACCTGGAACTTTCACGTGGTGAGATTTTTATGAGTTCTTGTTCTTTTACTTATCAGTAATTGTAAAAGACATTTACAGAAGTAAATCTGGAAACATGAGTGGCCAAATAATCATGAATTCAACCACAAACTATTTCATATATTTAACTATGCGGAAATACAAAGTTATACAAAATTCTCTGTTACAAACTCGTCCGTCTACAGAGCTTCAGCTCTTCGGCTAAATCAAATGCACAGAAGCTTGAGCTTCGACTTTACTTTCTCACCCTGAGCTCCTCTGCTTGTATCTTTTCCTGTCTGTTTTCCTGTGTTCGTGTTCTCTATTGATTTACAAAATGCTTCTTCTATTTATAGACAACCTGAAGATTGCTACAGCATGGCCGACTTACTTGCCGACTTACTTTGCATTAAACACTGCAATAACTATCTACCTAACAACTTAGCTTCTGAAATAAATTCGATTGAATTACACTGCCTACATGTGGACTTTTCCTTTTTGTCAGACTGACAGACAAGATCGTGGCTTGTAAGAGAGTCGACTGGAGATCAAGTGCTGATCTGTGAGTAATTACATTTTTCCAAAAGTATTGACAGTGACTTGAATGCCTGGGCCAAATTTGCTAACCCTAATTGTCTGAAACTTTTCTGGTACATTGAATGGTTGAGCATGGGAAGTTTGCAAGCTTCTATAAACACAAGAGCCGTTGGAAATTGGCTTAACAGTGGCCGAGAAGTTTAGCTTATCTCTTTTATCTCCAACCTCTATTAGCTTATGTTTTAAATGACGAATGTATTCAATGACTTCCAGCAGTTTGTCCGGTAATGTGTCTCTTGTCTGAAAAAAAAAAATTCAGAAACACAAGTAAAAGCATTACCCTCTTTCTTTTGTTTTCAGTGCTTTGATACATATGTTTTATCTGCAAAAATGGCTAACAAAAGTGAAAAATACTGCCCCTTTTCTTTTGTGTGTAACACTTTTATTGATATGACTGAGATAGAGAAAAGGAAACCTCACCTTGTTAAATTCTTCCGGCAGTAGCAATATCAGTGTTGAACAAAGCGCTTTCATCTTATTCCGCTTCTGTTTTTCCACCCCTTTGCGAATATGACCATTCACAATACATTTCCTGCTGGCGTCATGTTCACGACCTTCTACTGCCGCCATTTTTTTTCTTCGATGGATCTGAGTCGGTGGAAAAAAGGGGCGGCTGGAATTCAGCGAAGAACTTCCCGGCGAGTTATAGGTTAGAGTCTGAGCTGGGTCGCCAAACTTGGCTGCCAATTTCTGCCATGACTGCGTGACCGCCAGTGAAGAACCATCCTTAGCAGTCTGATCAAGCCGCACATCCGGCCCTAAAGAAGCTGTTCCGAACAGGCTGTAATCATGTGGCTTTTTGGTCGTTAGGGCATCAAATATTACTGGTGCAGGGGCATCATCTAGAATACAAGTTCCAGGCTCCACAAACTTAATTGATTTGATCGGCCTTTGGATCTGAATACATTCATCCGTATCAATATTACCAATGTAATAAGGAAGACAAGCTGCTTCCTGAGAATACGAAGACGAACTCGGCTTGTATGGATATTTATATGGATAGTTTTTCATCCCTAAATCTTCCATTATTGAGTCTCACCCCGCCGCCGGTCAAGTGAATTGGACTGAGCAATGACTACCAAATAGAAAATCAGAACCTTAATCTCTCTAGTCGAGTTAGGTCTCTCCCTTGCAAGGAGGCGGTGTCTGTTCCTTATTGTAATAGACAAACGAATATGTTCAACTGTGTACTGTTTCTCTGTGATAAGGTCGGATGGTAAGCTGTAAAACTAATAGACACGGGAAGTTGTTCAACCATTTGCCGTGAAAGGAATAGTGTCCATCACATTTTCGAAGATTTCGCAACAAGTGGGGTAATTTTCTAGTTTGAAATGAAATATTGAATAAGACTCTTTGGCGTGATATTATTTTCTACCACAAGTGTCACGATCATGGCTTTCACATTCATAAATATCGTTTTCACTAGTAATGAAGATTTCTGTCCACCTATTAGAATCTATTTAAAAAAATTAAAGAAATAAAGTAGATAGACAAAAAGTTAAATTATATTAATAATTTAAAAATATAATATTTCAATCAATTCTCGAGCATCATAAATTGTCAATGTAAATCTTAATTTGTGGACATCGCCAATGTGTAAAACAATTAAAATGATCCTTTCGTGTCTGGATTATATAAATTTACGGCCAAAGCATTTAAATGAAAATAAACATGCTCAATACCTTGTAAAGAAGATAAGAACATATAGAGCTTCCACTAGTTTTTTTAAAATGATGGATCCAATCTAATTGACGGCTACTATTCATGAGCTTCTCTCAACTTATATGCTTACAAAAAGCTTTTTATCATTTCCTTGGATTTTTCTGGTAGACGACTTACTTTCAATTGACACATTATACATTTTCGATTCAAGCTAAGCTCTTGATCTCGGTTAAGGTTTGATATGGATAACATTCATTTTTAAATATATTGTTGAATTAAAAGGAGTATTGGTGATTCAGGAAATTTGTTTAGTTTTATTAGAGAGACTCAAAATAGTTTATGTTATTAAACATCGATCATGATCAAAGTCATTGTAAAAAATGTGATGGTTTTGTAATGGGTTGGAAAAATGTCACCCTTTGTCAACATTCATACTTGACAACAATATCGAGGATAGTCTCCCATGTTATCACGATAAAACAAAAATGGTAGCAAAAGCCACCATTTCCATAACTTCAAAACATTTGAAAATATTAATTTACGATTTGCTTCCGTTACCAATGGAATCATCTGGTTGCCACTTGCAATAGATATACAATACACTAATAAATCATGACTAATATGTCCCAGAGTTAAAATAAACAAGGGAAATTGTTGGTGAGCATCGTTATATATACATTACTTACAAAAACATTCAGCAATTGTCTCCAAATGAATTTCTTATGGGCCTTGTGTTGTAATTAACAATGACATAAAGAGAACATCAATAATGGAAGTTCGAGGAAGTAAAAAATAGTTTATAATGATAGGAGGTGATTATCACCTATCTAATCTTAAGGAAAGATTACCACTAATAGAGAACATTGTTATAGATAAAAGTCTAAAACACTAAAAAATAATCTATATTAATAACTATAAATTAGTGTTATATAATACTATCACTTTCTTATAATTCTTAAAGGGTGCCTAATAAATATAGCTTGACTATCATTAATGATAAAGAGTAATTAAAATACACTCAAATAAAAAACATTAAGCAATTCACTTCTATTACCACCAACAAAAATATATTAAACTTTTAACTTTAAGTTATACTATCCAAAGCTTTATAACTTCATAACTAAAATACAATTTTGTAACCATAAATCATGTTTACAAACATTATAATATAATACAATTTCAAATTAGTTTGAAGTAAATCTCACAAATGTGTATTGATAAAGATATACATCATCTTTGAAATAATAAAAAAAGAAACACAAATTTTTTTTTATATAATTTAATTTATGAATATCTTACCAATATTTAGTATTTTCTTATTATACAAACTCTACACATTGCATTCATAAAAATATACATTATCTTTGAAAGAGTGGGAAAAACCTTTATAAAAGTAAACTCATAATTTAATATAAATATATAACACACATTTAGTTTCTTCAACCCCATTTAGTTTAGTCTCTACCCACTCTTCCCCAATACTCAAGGACATCATTAATATAGAAAGCATGAACCTATCATTAATATTAGATTTTAAAGATGATTGAAATCCATACTTAGTGCATTTTATTTGAAAAAATAATAACTCTTAAATATTATTTGAAAAAATAAATGTTCAAATCTTTAATAAAAAAATAAATGTTAAAATCTTTATTGGTAATGAGTTTTTGGAATGTAATTAATAACTCCTAAAAGTCTTCAAGAAATGACATTATGAACGTGAAATGAAAGTCATCATACATGTGGGTTGAGTAGACTATATATTAGTAAGTATACAACTAAGGGTCTTGTAAATTATCTTAATAAATATATAATTAATGTGACAACAAAGAAAAACTAGTAACCAGAAACAAAGAAAACCAATCAAAAGAAGTTAGTTGATCTTTCAATTGAAATAGTACAAGCACTCAATCAACATGGAGTCAAATTTATGACATGACATGATTACTACAAAATATCGCCTATATTCATATTAACATATTTAATACATGGTTTCATAGAATTATAGCTATAAAAAAAAGGCACGATACAACACATATTATCCTTATGAATATGTTATTTTCTTCTAAGTATGGAAATAAATAGTCTTTGTATTACAAAAGTATTGTGATCACTATCTATTGATTAAGTAAAACAATTATCTAGATAGTATGAATCATTCATGTAGAAAGTATTGAAAATTTAAATAATATTTTTTAATTAATAATAATAATTAAAAAATATCCATTAATTATTGAACAACAATTCTTCATAATTTTTATATACACAATCTACATATATGTCATCATCAATTATGTTAAATATCTATTTTTAGAAATTTCAAATATCTATTTTTAGAAATTGATACCAACAATGTAGGAAACTCTTTAAAAATTTGCATGGTTTGGCTTTTATGTCATATTAATCCTTAATTGCTTTGAAGGACATGCCATAACTACATACTAACTCAACTCATCTACATATTTACACGGAATAATTCATTTCTTTGTGATGTAAAATAAAGACATCTTGTATCAATGTTTTTCACTTAGGCATTTATTCATATTCGCTAATGTAAAATCTACATCATCAATTTTAATCCCTTTATTAGTGTGTAGCTATTGTAATCTAGACAGTTCAAGCAAAGGATAGAAAATAGCACAGATATCCAACAAGTCAAGAAAAAATATTTGGCCAAGTACTCAACCAATTTGCATTGTCTTGAGAGGTATATTTATACAACATGAGATGGTTGGAGCAGTTACACACCCATTCCAACTGCTTACTTGTTAAATAGAATAACACTAATTATTGATGTCATTTAAGGGCTCGAAAGGAATCAAAGAAACCAGGGAGGAAACCAGCAAAGCACAAAGGCTCGCTCACACACATAGGAAAAGAAACACTCAAATCAATTGTATTGAGTAGTAAAAATTACATATATAGAAAAGTGAAACGTTATCTAGATCCAATAAATGTGGATCAGATCCACCAACTTAGGAGCTTGCTCAAACAAAATATCTAGATATAGAAAACATAACAAATACATAATCTGCATTATATCTAACAACCTCCCTTAATGCAGAAATGGATTCTTGACAACACCTAATTTATTCGTAAAATCCTCAAAATGGATCCTACTAACATGTTTAGTAAAGACATCAGCAACATTTTCACTTGTGTTACAATAGATGAGTTCAATTTCTAGAGACTCAATCTTTCTATGACTAAATGATGCTATAGCTCAATATGTTTGGATCTGGCATGATAGAATGGACTATGCGTCAGCTTAATTGAGCTTTGATTGTCACATTGGATTCTGGTAGCTTGTTTTTGTTGTGTTCCAACATCTTCAAGAATGAGCCTCAACCAAATGGTTTCACAATTAGCTTTGGTTAATGCTTTGTATTCAGCTTCTGTGGATGACAAAGAAAGAGTTGGATGTTTCTTACTGCTCCATGATATGACTCCCGAAACAATATTAAATGCATATCCACAAGTGGATTTTCTATCGTTAGGATTTCCTGCCCCGTCAAAGTTAGAGTAACCTGCAAACTGAATATCAGATACATCAGTATATAAAATACCATAATCAACATTTTCTTTTAAATATATTAGGACTTGCTTTGCAACTTTCCAATGTGTCTCGCATGGCTTAGCCAAGAACTGACTAAGGATGCTAACATAATATGATAGGTTTGGTCTTGTAGTAGTAAGGTAGTTCAGACTACCCACTAGTTGACGATACAAGGTACCATCATCTTCTTTACATCCGTCAGTGCTATATAATTTGACATTTTGATCCAAAGGAGTGGATACAGATTTGCATCCACTCATTGGAAACCTGTCAAGTATTTCCCTTGCATATTTTCTTTGAGTGATGAATGGTTTACTAGATTCTCTCCAGAAAGCAATGCCTAAACAATAATGTAAGTCACCAAGGTCTATCATTTCAAATTCCTGTGACAAATCACTTTTAATATCTGCAACTAGTTGATATGATCCACATGTAATGAAAAGATCATACACATATAATGATATCAAGCAAACATTTCCCTATTTATCTGATTTAATATATAAGATTGAGTCATTTTTACAAGGGAAATACAACAATGACTAAGGATGGCTTCCCTATATGTGGATGATCTTACCATTACAGGTGGAGCATATCAATTAGTTGTAGATATTAAAAGTAATTTGTCACAGGAATTTGAAATGAAATACTTGGTGACTTACATTATTGTTTAGGCATTACTTTCTGGAGAGAGTCTGGTAAAACATTCATCACTCAAAGAAAATATGTAAGGGAAATACTTTACAAGTTTCAAATGAGTGAATGCAAATCTGTATCCACTCCTTTGGATAAAAATGCCAAATTATACAGCGGTGACAGATCTAAAGAAGCTGGTGGTAGTTTGTATCGTCAACTAGTGGGTAGTCTGAACTACCTCACTACTACAAGACCAGACCTATCATATTCTGTTAGAATCCTTAGTCAGTTCTTGGCTAAGCCATGCGAAAAAAGATTTTGTTTATAGCCAATGATTTTCTCCTCAGGCTTCTCCACTCATCTCATAGCAAATTTATCAGGTTTGTAATGACAACCAACAATTCTCCCATTAGTTATTTCTCCACGTCGAGCAATTTCTCCAAGCTCCCACATAGCGATTTCTTCATGCCAGCAGTTTATCCCTCCACATAATGCACAACAATTTATCCACGTGACTTATCAGTGATTTCAAAAATCGTATCTGTCACCCACTCATGCCCAACACTCAGGATTTTAATTTCAGCTTCTCCACAAATAGTGGATCACACATAGCACACTCTTCAACCAATTTCTGGTTTCCTCACACAACCTTCAAATTAGCTCTGGTACCAAATCAGAGAAACCAGGGAGGAAACTAGCATAGCACATTGGCTCACCCACACAAATAGGAGGAGAAATACTCAACTCAATTGTATTTAGTAATAGAGATTACATATATAGAAAAGTGAAACCTAATCTAGATCCAATAAATGTGGATAAGATCCACCAGCTTAGGATATTTTTCAAATGAAATATCTAGATATAGAAAACATAACAAATACATAATCTACATTATATCTAACAAAAGGGTCTGTCCAACATCTCCCCCACCAACAAAATGATTCTTCATCTCTAAAAGATAAAGTATGCAGAAAACAACCATGACTTGTGAATCGTTAGCATCTTTCTTATAATGGGAACATTCGCTCATAGCCTCGCACTTTAATCATATACCCATACTCATATTCGATGGCTCAAAAACAAGGTATTTAGATTTGCATTGCATTCCATATCTCTTCATTTTGTGTCCTAAGTCACAACTCAGGAGCTGCTCTGCAATTCTGCACTTGAGGGCTCAATTAATTTAAGTGTTCTAATGTCATCATCTTTTATTTAAAGCTCTTTTTTTGAATGGTGTAAGATGTCTTCTGCTTTCAAATGTACAAGATCAAATGGGATCACATGCCTTCAATAGACTCATCTTTAACAACCTCTTGATTTAAAATTTTTAAAGAAATCACTAATGAACTTGTGACTTAGTTGAATTCAACCGCTTAACAATTTACTTAAAGATTGACTTTAATATTTTTTTTACATATATGAATTTTCAAATAAAATTGAGTTGGTAATTGAAGCATTAACCAATGAAATATTAGGACCGAACGTATCACCGAAACCATACTGATATTATTGACAAGATTTTGTGGTCTGTCAACTCCTTTGGCTATCCTTAACTGTTACGGTCCCTACAGGAATAGGGAACTCTTTTGGGAAAATGCCCTAAGAGCGGGTCTTCTCAACACTCCCAACTTGATCCTTGGAGGTGACTTAAACTTGACTCTGAGTGCCTCAGAGATCTGGGGTAAAAAGGCTGTCATTGATCCTCTTAATTCACATTTCAAACACCTTTTTGATTCGGTTGATCTTGTGGATATTGCTCCCTCTTTTGTTGGACCCACATGGAGAAATGGGAGGGATGGGGAAGATGGGATTTGTAAAAGACTTGACCATTTTTTGTTATCATCTTCCTTGATCCCTGAACTTAATATGCATCGTGTGTGGGCTCATCCTTCTGACATCTCTGATCATTTTCCAATTTGTCTTGAATGCAACAATAGGGTGGGTTCACGTAACTACCCTTTCAAATTAAACAGATGCATATTTCACCCATTTGGTTACTAGGAGCTACCCTATCTTGATACCCCCAACTTCTGATGATGGCATGGACTTACTCTCCCAAAATCTCAGATTACTTGAAAGGGAAGTCAAGTCTTGGATCGAAGAAAAAGGATCTTTTATGGAGATGGAGTCTCTTAGATTGGATGATGAAATTGGTGCCCTTCTTACTTGTTCTTCCTTGGGTATACTATCCCATGAGGATCAAATGAATTTGAATTAGCTTAGAACAAAAACAAAGGTGTTGTTGGACTACTACCTGCTCACTTAGAAACTCAAGAGTAGAGCAAAGTGGGCCATGCATGGAGACTCAAATACTAAGTTCTTTCATGCTTTGGCCTCGGGATGCAGGAATCAAAATGCTATTTGGGCTTTAGAGGACGAAGATGGACACATCATCGAGGATGAGGTAGCTCTTAAGGAACTGGGTCATAGACATTTTTCTCACATCTTCAGTGATGATAAATAGACCTGTATTCTAGCCCAGCTCAAAGTATTCATGTTGTACCCTTCTATGATCTCCTCTAAGGAGGCCAACGGTTTCATTGAAAGTGTCTCTATGATTGAGATTGAGGGAGCTTTGAGATCCTTCAAAAAGGATAGGAGCCTAGGTCCTCATGGCTGGCCTGTCGAATTCTTTATTCACTTTTTCGACCTACTGGGTAAGGATTTACTAAATGATGTGGAATATTGTAGGAAATTTGGAAGGATTACTCCCTCTCTAAATTTCCACTTTCCTTGCCTGATTCCTTCGGAAGGATAGGCCTACTACCTTAGCTGACTTTAGACCAATCTCTCTGTGTAATTTGATCTATAAGCTCATATTCAAAATAATAGTTGTTAGATGAAAACCTCATCTAGATTCCCATGTATCCAAGGAACAGTTTGGGTTTCTCAAAAATCGTCAAATTGTCGAGCCCATAGGTATTACACAAGAGTTTCTACATACTGTCAAAACAAAAAATACCTATGCTCTCATTCTTAAGTTGGATTTGGTTAAATCCTTTGACATAGTAAATTGGTCTTATATTAGACTCAGTTTGATCCATATTGGGGTGCCTCTCTTGGGAGTCAACTGGATTATGGGATGTTTAACATCAACAAACTTTCTTATGTTAGTTAATGGCTCTCCATTCAAGTTCTTTAGTGCTTCTAGAGGCATGAGACAAGGCTGTCCCTTGTCTCCCCTGCTATTCATACTTGTCATCAAAGGTCTCAGTCTCTTGATTTCTGATGCCAGGGAGAATGGTCTTATCAAAGGTATACAAATCTCTTCAGCCCTCGCTCTTACACACCTCTTATTTGTTGATGATGTTATTCTTCTAGGAACTGGTACCTTGCATGAATGGATGGCTTTCAAAGTTATTTTAAGCACCATCTGCAAAGTGTCTAGGATGAGCATCAATTTGGATAAGTCATTCTTTCTCTTTAATAATGTGGATGAAGATACCCTTATTTGTATCACTAGGGTTCTTCCTTACAAAATGGATTCTATTTCTATAGGATTTAAGTATCTTGGTTATTTATTTAAACCATTGGGGTACAAGACTAATGACTGGAAATGGCTGATTTAGAAATATGAAAAAAAGATATTTCATTGGTCCCATAAATATCTCTCCCTCGGTGGCAGATTGATTCTTGTTCAAGCTATGTTATCTAGCCTGTCGGTCTACTGGTTGGCCCTTGATCCTATTCCTTCTTTAGTATTGGATAAACTCATAAGGTTAACTTTTTTCTTTTTATGGGGCTCCTCAGGGGTAAAACACAAGTACCATCTAATGAATTGGATACACCTTTCATGGCCAAAAGATAAAGGATGCTAGGTTATTAAAAATATCCATTGGTTCAGCACGACCTTAACATTAAAAAAAAATTGGATGGTTCTACAAGGTAATAGTCTGTGGCATCAGGTTTTAATTAGAAAATATTTGAAGAACGAATCTATTGTGTCATGGATCAGAGGGAAAAATTCACAGTTCGTGGAGCTTCTGTGATCTGGACTGGGTTCTTGCACACTCTTTCATGGCTAGGAAAGTGCTTGGCTTTGCATGTTGGTAATGGACAGAACATTCTCATGGGTATTGACCCGATTATTAGAACACAATCCCTATCAAAGCTGCCTCTGTGCCTCAGAGAGTATCTTGAGGATATTGGCATTACTACTCTCATCCACGCACATAACATCCTCCCTGGTCAGCACAATTACTAGTATATGATGGAAGATTTGAATATTGCAGGGGATTGGAAATACACCGTAAAAAACTGCACCTAAATTTCCATCAAATAAACTATAAAACCCGATGAGTAGGTCCCACCATCAACCCCAAGTAAAATGCCAAAACTTACTCGTGTAACAAAGTGAAACTCTGGTGTGGACGAGAAACAAATCTTATCATATCAGACAGCATGGTTTCACTCATCACTTTATAAAGACGCGTGTTTTACAAAACTTATCATCTAATCACAATTAACACTTTCACATATCTCATGTTACCCTATGGTATTATCTTGATCTGTGGCAAAGGGGAGACATGGTTCTCATTCTCTGGTAAGATTATTTTAGGTTTACAAATTATTCATGTATGATAATTTTTAAGTTTATTGCATTATGTACCTTCAATTATTCATGAAAAAGAAAAATTTCAGTGTTTCATCAGTTATTTACCTCTTATATTTAAAGTGAGAATCAAATATTATAATCTGAAAAATCAAGGATGACGAAATCTTTAAAACTGCTTCTAGAACCAGATACGATCATTACAATTTTTTCGTAATGCCCTTTGGGTTATCAAATGCCCGAACAACTTTTATTTCTTTAATGAATAGTATACTTAGTAAATACTTACATAAATTTGTAGTCATATTTATCAATGACATATTAATCTATTCTAAAAATAACTAAGAGCACATAGAGGAATTAAAAATAATATTACAAGTGTTAAGGGAACAACAACTATTTGGTAAATGTATCAAGTGTGACTTTTTCAAGGATAAGATTCAATATCCAGCACATGTTGTGTCTAAGGATGGTATATCACTTGATCTTGATAAAATTAAATCTATATATGTTCCTGTTGAGGCCTGGAAAATCGCAGGCAACAACAGCAAGGGATTCTCCCCAGTCAATGTTCCCAACTAGCTCGTGACTTTTTGGTATGGAGAATCCATCTGGTTTATGGTCCGGCTACCCTAGGTAAAGTAACAAAAATTAAAAGGTTTTACCAGTTGCGGCCCGGTCCACCGTATATATTTTTGTGTTTTTAACTTTAAGTATGATATGCAAGTTCTTATGTAAAATGAAGATTGATAAATAATACAAGAAGAGGTCACAATGTGATGTGCAGGTTATTACCTATTGTCTTAAACTATCTCGCATCTAAATCACACATAGCAAGAAATTAAAACTATCTAAACTGTCCCTCAGGAGCGAGATTATCATTTAATGAGTAACGTATTATTGTTCGTGCATTAAGAAAAATCACAAGCAGTTGTTTTTTGATTCAAAACACATAGACATGAATAGATAAATGGAAAATAAGATAGCTCATTGTTTGTGAAAACATTCATTACTCATAGTGGATATTATCATAAAATAAACCAGAGAACATTCATACAAGAACATATGTTCAACAAGTTAGAACGATCTCACAGTTAATGAATAAAATCTAAAAACAAAATAGTTCCCCTTCAACATCATCCATTTGCAGAGCATTTGAACTTTCCACCCAAGATTTCTCCAACAGGAAAAATTGTAATTATATTATTGCAAAACAAAATAGTTCCTCTTACAACAATTTCTCACAAGTCTAACTGGGAAAAAGTCCTGGCTCTGTTGAAATTTTGTATATTTATAGAAAAATAGTAAAAC
The DNA here is from genome assembly GCA_001517045.1 of Pseudotsuga menziesii. Classification (NCBI taxonomy): domain Eukaryota; kingdom Viridiplantae; phylum Streptophyta; class Pinopsida; order Pinales; family Pinaceae; genus Pseudotsuga; species Pseudotsuga menziesii. Next base: position 230,074 of record LPNX011222317.1, read on the forward strand.
CTTTGGGTTTCCCCCACCTCGTGACCTTTGGGCTCCCCCAAATGTTTTAATCTTACAATATTGTCTTTTATGAGTGCTCATGATTCATACCAATGTTATATTCCAAATTAAGATTAAGATTTACAGGCACTTTGTAAAAAGGGACCGGCTTGGTAACTGGCTAACTTCCCAATCCTGAGACACTATTCTTAATGATTGCGCTCAGTAATCTGTTGCTCCTTTTGAGATCCTGTTGATCTCAGACTTCCTCTATCTTCTTTTCCTTGAGCAACATCTCTGCTTCTTTATGCTTTAGTTGCTTCTTTCTTCAACCAATGTACTTCTGAGTTGTCCTCTAGCTATGACTTCTTTGCAACAATAATCATCAACTGGATCTGAGAAAATCTCCCATGTCTGTCTGCGATCAACACAAAAATGCATCATTTATCTAGACCACTTTTCAATGAACATAAATCATACTACCAATAAAAATGAGCATCAGCAATAAAAACCTAGTACTACGCTTTCAACATGGAAACCTCAAACCTGATCAAAAACCAAGAAAACCGTTTCCTGGGGAGAGAAAAACCCCATCGACCAGAAAACTAAACCTTTGACAGATAAATACTTCATCGGCGAAATGGAACACATAACGTCTGTTAGTTAGTTTACTAAAACACTGCAAGAACGGGTAACCCATGGTCTAGGTGATCCGAAGAAAAACAAACATCGGTGAAACAAAGCATTACAATGGGATTCGGTACATCGGATGTGGGAACTATTATAGAATCAGACGATTAGTCTATTAAGGAACCACAATGGTAGAAATAAAAAAGACACGGCTTCCACCCATAGTTATGAATTGCTATTATTAATGAGGAAAAGTGATAAACCCGCAGGATCAGCCAGGGTAGGTGCTATGCATCGGAACATTCATCGTTTAGCTTCTACAACAGTGGCTCCGTAGAGAACTATGGCTCCAATACACTGTACAAAAGACCTCCTATAGCAGAAAACAAAATGCTGAAAGCAAAATAAAATGACCGAGAAAAAAATTCATCGATGGAAAATAGACTTTACATTGGGTCATTCATTATAAAGCTTCCGCAAGGGTGGCTGCATAGGTGACTACGACCCCGAATCATAATTCAAAAACCTTCCAACAACGACCAAATGAAATTACACGTAAGTCAAAACCAAGTTAAACATAGCAGCGTCAGCAGACAAAGATATTCATTTAGCAATCATCCTTAAAAGATCAAACTCGCAGCAAAGTCAAGCAATTTCAATAAATCTAAGCAATACAAAAATTAAAGGAGGGTCCAAAATTTTAAGAAATTTGGGAGAATGTTGCAGCTGCAACAAATGGCGACTACCTGGTGAACCCAAACCTCTGGATAATTTCTTCCTTAAGTAACGGACTGTTTAGCAAACCAACATGTTGAATTCTTCTAGATGTTTGGATTCCCAGAATGGCAAATATATGTACTTTTAATCATTGATGATAGTCCTATTTAGGAAATGAAAACTAAGACTTCAAAGTCAAGATAACTCTTTTTGAGGCCAAGTAGATGAGTTTCATTTTACCTTTGTCTTTGGGTAGTTTCCATCTTGGACACCACAGGAATGTCACATATGGTAAATAGAGATATTCATTTGTTCTTCATTCCCATGCCATTTTGTGCTTTTGTATGCTTGTGAATTTTTTGTCCTTTTGAGTCGTCCTCATGCCTTTCGTTCTGAATTTTTGTTCAGGCTCCTCTATTTAATTTTTAGCTCGCGGACGGAGAAGAACTTTTGGCAATTTTGTGCTAATATGATTTGGTACATTGCTTTAATAGATGTTGCTTCTTTTAGGAGTTTTGACTCTTATTAGCCTTTAGGATTTCAATTCTTGGCATGGGATCATTTATATATAATATATTGTTTACCTTGCTTCCTTTCCATGGGTATTTTGTTGTCACCCCCCTAGGACAGTTTAGATGTGAAATGGATGGAGCCTAGAAATAGTATTCCAGACCTTTTGATACCGAGTTAATTTTTATGGATTAAGAAGGACTTCAATGTGTTCATAGCCATTTAAGAAAACTGCTAAACTAGAAGAAATTCTATTAGATAAACAAAAATACATGCAACCAAGGATTTAGTTTATCCAGAACTTTGATGTCCTCCACGCAACCAAAAGTTTGCTTCTTTTTGTTGAAGCCAAACAAAAAACTAAACTGAAACAAAACTTGAATGAAATAAATCAAAGAAAAAAACAGCAAATCAATTTATTTATGTACAAACAACAATCAAACAAAAATCAGGAAAAATAAGGTTTGAGAACTAAACCATTAACTGGTAAGTTCTCTTCCCACCCCTGTAAATCTTGCAATTTGTAGGTCGAGGGGCCAAGTTTTGCTGCAATCTGAAAAGGGCCCACTCATAACTGTTGAAACTTCATATGCTTCCCCTTTTAATAATGTGGATGATCCCACTTAAGAACCAAGTCTCCCACTTCAAATTCCTTTGTTCAAGCTTTGTGCTTATCAAACCACCTTTTCACTACTTCCTGCTATTGCTTAAAACGTTCTTTGGCCCTGGATCTAGACTCTTCCACCTTCAAAAGATTATAGATTCTAAGTTGCAGGATTTTGTTATCAGTGCCTCTAGACTCTTGAGCTATTATGGAAGATGGTAGCATAATGTTAGGAGGAAGTATAGCCTCTTTTGCATAAACAAGGGTATATGGTGACATAGCTAAAGAATTCTTTGGTGTGACCCTATCAGCCCAAAGAGCATTCGGTAGTGCTAAATGCCAACTTCTCTAGTTTTCTATGACAGTCTTTTTAAAGATCCTAGTCAAATTCTTGTTTGTAGATTCTGCCAAACCATTTCCTTATGGGTAGTAGGTGGCAGAATAATGAAACTTAATTCCCTTTTCATGAGCAAATGCAGTTAATCTAATGGAAGAAAAAGAAGTAGCATTATCAAAAACCAGGGAAATTGTAACCCCAAACCTGGTTATAATATGATCTTGCAAGAAATCCATGACCACATCTTCATTGAATTTATGTAACAGAATGGACTCAACCCATCTAGCGAAGTAGTCAGTTGTCGTTAAAATATATTTGTGCTGCAAAGAAGAATTTGGTTTTATTTCTCCAATGATATCAATTCCCCACTGCTCAAATGGTTCTGTTATCATTACAGGCTTCAATGGTCCTCCTGCTTTGGCTTGTCTCCCCCCACACCTCTGGTAGGTATCACACTTTCTAACATGGACATGAGCATCCTTGAACATCATGGGATAATGGTATCTGGCTCTAAGAATCTTGTGGGCTCTTGTTATGACCCTTTTTGCATATTCTTTCTCTAAGCATCTTAGAAGGACTCCATCATAACTCTTCCTAAATAAAATTCCATCAACGATCTGATATGCAGCTGATTTAAGGCACAATGCTCTTCACTACTTGGAATTCCAATGTTCTGGAAACAATCCTTCCTGAAGGTAATGAACAAGGTCTCGGTACTAGGAATATAGAGCTGTGAAAAGAGGACATACATCCATCATCTGTAACTCCGCTTCATTTTCCCGATTGCTTTCTTCATTATTATTACCTTCATCCATTAGTTTGCACAGTCCTTTCCCTTTAACAATGGAGGATGGCTTGAATTGAAGGTCATACTCTTGTAAAGATATTACTCGGTTTCCTGTTCTTTCTCCTAATTCCTTTTGTACGAAAAGAGACCTCACAGCTGGGTGTGGAACAATTACCTTTGTCCTATTCTTAAGTATGTACGGCCTGAATTGTTTTACCGCTTTGAAGACTAAATAAGATTTTTTATCCACAGTTGGGTAATTAAATTCAAACCCCCGCAGACCAGTGATCATAAATGATATGGGGAATTCATCTCCCCCATCTTCGTTTTGAGTAAGCACCGCTACTAGTGAATCGTCAGATGCAAAAGAGTACAAAATAAAATCCTTCTCAAAATATGGAATTTTGAGAGAGGGTGCATGAGAAATAGATGTCTTTATTTTGTTGAATGCATTCTTCTTTACATCAGTCCACTTGAATTGTACACTTTGTTTCACCATTTTCTACAAAGGTTTAACAGTTTGAGCGAAATCCGGTACAAACCTTCGCACGAAATTTATTGTCCCCATGAATGATTGCATACCTTTTTTGTTATGGGGTAAGGGGATTTGTTCTATAGCTTTGATCCTTTCTGGGTCTATGGAGATCCCCTTCTTAGATACCACATGACCCAGTAGCTTTCCTTCTATAACAGTAAACACACACTTCTTACCATATTTTTGGCAACGCTCGAAAATCTACTTTAGATGAAATGCATGTTCTTCTCTTTTCTTTGAAAATATTGTGATGTCATCGAGGTATACCACAACACTACAGCTAATCAAACCACAGAAATCTATATCCATAGCCATCTGGAAAGTAGCTCCATCTTTTACGAGTCCAAAAGGCATCCTTTTGTAAGCAAAAGTCCCCCATCTTGTTCTGAATGTAGTTTTGAGTTTTTCTTCTTCAGCTACTAACACCTGATTTTAACTAGAGAATCCATCTAATAAATAAAATAACTCAGAACCTGAAACCATTTGCAATATCTATTCCATGGGTGGAACTGGATAATTGTCTTTATCTGAAGCACGATTTAAGTTTTCTGAAATCCACACGTAGTCAAATTTCTCCAGATTTCTTCCTTACTGGTACCAGATTTGAAACCCATTTTGAGTGTCTGACTTTGAAAATAATTTTAGCATCCAACAATTTGTTTACTTCATTCTGAATTTGAGGCTTCAGTTTTGGATGCATTTTCCTCAAAGGTTGCTGATAAGGCTTGACCCTAGTCCTAATAGGGATGACATGCTGAATAATCTTGGTATCATATGTTTTCAAATCTTCATACGTCTAGGAAAACACATTTTTGTATTGTTTGGAAAAATTGATAAATTTATTTCTTTCACCTGGGGAGCAACAATTTCCCAAATTTACATATTTAGGCTCAATTTTAGTTCCTAAATTAATCAGCTCGAATTGTAGAGACGAGCTATGATTCTTATCATTTACTGGCCTTCTTAATTTTTCATTTAGATCAAACATTCGCTCTAAATTCCTGACTCCTTTAGGAATAAAATTGTCGAATTTTAGCTCAGCTTGATGTTCTTCATCATCAATGATTTCTTCTTTGAAGGTTTCATCATTTGTCAAACATTCCAAAATCTGCTGGTCGTCATGAAAAACTCGTAAATTTGTAATCATGTCTACAACAGAGGGCCTGAAAAGTAATTCAATAGAACTCTTGTTATTAGAGGGTACAATCCTTGCAGCTGAGGTGGCTATCAAGTCAACTACTTCATTCTTTAGTCTAGGAATTGATATAATATTAAATGCATAAAAACCTTTAAGAAAATCCCACACTTCATTTTGATAATCTTTTAAATGAGGGGAAATGCAATGTATTTGATTTCGAATCTATTTTACAATTATTTCTGAATCCCCATACACTTTCATATTTTCTACTTTTAATTCAATTGCTTTTCTTAGTCCCTAAACTAATGCTTCATATTCGGCTGTGTTATTGGTACATTCAAACACTAATCTACATGAAAGAAAATGTTTATTTTTCTTAGGATCAATCAGTACACAGCCAGCTCCTAATCCTTCCAAAGTTTTATATCCATCAAAGAAAAGTGTCCAAAAATCATCTATTACTAGTGTACATGAATCAACACTGACATCTAAAACTAAATCTACTATTTTACAATCAATTTCATCATCCTACAAAAAACGAAGGAGATCAGGTTGGATGTCTGATGTACCACTAGCTTCTTCCATTTGGTAGTTTTTCGGTTCTAGCTCAATGAAGTAATTCCCCAAAACAGAATTCACTGGTTCATTCTTACCTTCTAACTGAGTGACATTGTGTTTTATGTGGGGCTCTCTTATAACTTTAATTTGATTTGGACTTCTTTTATAAGGTAACCATAGATGTGACCAGTCTGATGCAAAATATCCATTCAGCTTTGCTGACCAATCCCTACTCAAAACAAGTCCATACACCTCAGGTATGTCTGCTACTACAACATCAATGAATTGACATACCTTTTCATTTGAAGATAACCGAATCAAAATGTCCTCCATTTCCCCAATTAACCTCACATTTGTTCTGTCTAACTGAATAACCTGCTAGGTAGATGGTTTAGGCTGTCCATTTATCTTTTTGCAAAATGACATTGGCATAACATTTACTGATGCCCATGAGTCTACTAGAGAGTTGTGCATGTTATGGTTGAAAATTTCAAAAGTAAGGAGGAAAGGTGGAATTTTTCATTTAGGCTTACCTCCCACACTTGCTTCACTAATTTCTTCTTCTTGGGGTTGATTATTGGTTAGAAGCTTCTCCTCTGGGATTTCAAGTGCTTTCAATAACTTTTCTTTTTGATGCGGCACATTACACATCTCAAATAGTGAAATATTTGCCTTTACCTTTTTGATATCCTCCATAATGTCATACTCCATCTTATGTTCTGTTAGGTTTGTTTTTAGATTATTGATCTTCTCTTCAATGGGATTAGTAGACACGTTGATATGCTTTGGATTCTGACTGGTAATGGTAAACTCAAGAATTTTATTAGCTGTGGTGTTTTTCTTAAACTTCTTTACATTCTTCCGGAGTCTCTTAATTTTTAGGATTATTAACCTGTCCTCTTTAATCAGCCCTTGGCTTCTTGTTGTCACATTTTCTTCTGATATGTCCTCATATCTCAAATCACTTTCCTTTTCAGTATCAAACATTGAGACACAGTACCATAAAACCATGGCATCATCCTCTTGTTTTTCTGTCGATTTATTATCATTTTCATCCTCATCATTTGCTTTTGTTAATTTGGAATCCAGCAGCTGATTCATCACTAATGTCATTGAATTTATCCACTGAGGAAATTTTTTTTCAGAATGAGGTTGCTGGTGGAATGTGCAAAAGTTGTCCATACCTACCTCCGTTACGTTCATTGATGCAGGACTATGTAGAGGAGATTTAGACTGATTGTTGTCTTCTCTCCTCTTGTAATAAGTCTTATAAGACTTCTGAGCTTCCTTTTCCTTTTCCAAGTCTATTATTCTGTAGGAAAGCTTCTGCATCATATTTTCCATTCCTTCGAAATCATGTGATTGTTCCTCTTTAGGCTTAGTAAATAACAAAGATTTCTTCCCAACAGTTTTCTCTCCTGACTGCTCAGGATAATATTCTATGCTTTCCTTTTCAGCTTCTACTCTCTCTGCTTCTTCGTAAGTCTCTGCTAGAATAGGTTTGGATTTTATCTTGGCAAACATGGCCAAATCGGGCCCTAGGGCTGAAGTATAATATTCAATCAAAACTTTATACGAGGGATTATCAGTGTCAGAAAAATTCTTAAGATAAGCTGCAAACCTTTGAGCAAAGCTATGCACCTTCTCTTTTCTTTCTTTCTTTAAAGTGCATAAACCTTTCATGAGGGATGCATGAGTCTTCTAGGCTACATATTTGATTCTGAATATCCTTTCAAAAGTATCCCAGGCAAACCGAAATACCATGAGGCTACTACTCCTTTAAAGGTATATGGAAAAAGTCTGCAGACTACATCTTCATGTTCTCCATCCTTTATCCCTTCTATGTCCAAGTAGAAACTTTTCAAATGGTCATCTACTAAAAATTTCTCACTTGGGTCAAACTTGGGCAGCATCTTCTCAAAATCCTGAGGTAATTAATGTAAAGGAGGTGTTAGGTTTAGAGGGGATCTGGCTTTCCAAGCAGGTGGTGGATTTGGTGGGTTAGGTGGCTGATTTGCATTTACACTTGCCATGAGTCTGGGTGGAGAGTGAGGTGGAGAATGAACAGGAGCACGAACATGGGAACCATTAGGTGTATCAGGGCCTACTTGATTCAAAGGCTGAACAACTTCCTGTAAAGTTGTTTCTACAAGTTCTTCCCAATCTCCAACTAACAGAGAATCTTCCAAAACAGGATGGTCTTTCTTCTTGTATTCTCTTCTAGGTAATTTAGGGATAATTCGTAATCCTCCAATCTTCTTCATATAAGCTCTAGTGTGTCTTCTCATATCATTAACAATTTCATTTTCCACAAAATACAAATGTTATCTATTCTCTTTAGGAATCAGATTAGGAAATAAACTTCTTTCAAAACTATCACTGGTGGAGTAATTTCGAGGAAATGGGTTTCCTTAGCCAGCCATGCATAAGTGGCCCTCCTTCTAACTCCAGAAACTATTGATGCCTTGAAAATCACAGGAAACAACAACAAGGGATTCTCCCCAATCAATGTTCCCAACTAGCCCATGACTATTTTGTATGGGGAATCCGTCCAGTTTATGGTCCGGCTACCGTAGGTCAAGTAACAAATATTAAAAGGTTTTACCGGTTGCGGCCCAGTCCACCGTATATATTTTTGTGTTTTTAACTTTAAGTATGATATGCAAGTGCCTATCTAAAATGCAGATTGATAAAGAATACAAGGAGTAGTCAGAATGTGATGTGCAGGTTCTTATCTCTCATCTTAAACTCTCTCGCATCTAAATCACACACATCAAAAAATTAAAAGTAACTATCTAAACTATCCCTAGGGAGTGCGATTATCATTTAATGAGTAATGTATTACTGTTCATGCATTAAGAAAAATCACAGGTAGCTGTTCTTTGATTCAAAACACATTAACATGAATAGATAAATGGACAATAAGACAGCTCATTGTTTCTGAAAACATTCATTACTCATAGTGGAGATTATCATAAAATAAACTAGAGAACATTCATACAAGAACATAGGTTCAACAAGTTAGAATGATCTCACAGTTAATTAAGAAAAGATGAAAACAAAATAGTTCCCCTTCAACATCATCCATTTGTACAACATTTGAACATTCCACTCAAGCTTTCTCCAAGAGGAAAAATTGTAATTATATTATTGCAAAATGAAATAGTTCCTCTTCCAAGAATTTCTCACAAGTCTAACTAGGAAAAAGTCTGGGCTCTCTTGAACTTTCCTGTATTTATACCAAAATAGCAAAACCTTTGGGTTGCCCCCACCATGTGACCTTTGGGCTCCCCCAAAAGTTTTAATCTTACAATTTTATCTTTTATGAGTGCTCATGATTCATACAAATGTTATAGTTGAAATTAAGATTAAGATTTATAGGCACTTTGTAAAAAGGGACCGACTTGGTAACTAACAAACTTCCCAAGCCTGAGACACTATTCTTAATGATTGTGCTCAGTAATCCGTTGGTCCTTTTGAGATCCTTTTGATCTAAGGCTTCCGCTATATTATTTTCGTCGAGCAACATCTCTGCTTCATTATGCTTTAGCTACTTCTTTCTTCAATGAACTTACTTCTGAGTTGTCCTCCATCTATGACTTCTTTGTAGCAGTAATCATCAAATAGATGTGAGAAAATATCCCATGTCTGTCTACGATCAACACAAAAATGCATCATTTATCCAAACCACTTTTCAATGAACATAAATAATACTGCCAATAAAAATGAGCATCAACAGCAAAAACCTGGGACTATGCTTTCAACGTGGAAACCTCAAACCTGATCAAAAACCAAGAAAACCGTCACCTAGGGTGAGAAAAACCCCACCTGTGGGAAAAGTAAACCTCCGAAAGATAAAAACTTCATCGGTCAAATGGAACACATAACGTCTGTCGGTTAGCTTACTAAAATGCCGCAATGATGGGTAACCCATGGTCTAGGTGCTCTGGAGCAAAATAAACATCGGCAAAACAAAGCATTACAACGGGATTCGATACATCAGAGGTCGGAACTATTATAGAATATGACAGTTAGTCTGTTAAGGAACCGCAATGGTGGGAATTAAAAAGACACGGCTTCCGCCCACAGTTATGAACTGCTCTATTAAACAAGAAAAAGCGATAAACCCATGGGATCGACCAGGGTAGGGGCTATGCATCGGAACATTCATCATTTAGCTTCCGCAATGGAAGCTTTGTAGAGAACCGTGGCTCCGATACACTGTACAAAATACCTCCTACACCGGAAAGAAAAATGTTGACAGTAAAAGAAAATGACTGAGAAAAACACGCATCGACAAACAATAGACTTTATGTTGGGTCATTCATTATAAAGCTTCCATAAGGGCAGCTGCGTAGGTGACTACAGCCCCGACTCATAATTCAAAATCCTTTTAATAGCGACCAAAGGAAATCACCCATAAGTCAAAACCAAGTTAAACATAGTAGTGTCAGCAAACAAAGATATTCATTTAGCAATCATCCTCAAAAGATCAAACTCACAGCAGATTCGAGCAATTTGAATAAATCTAAGCAATACACAAATTAAAGGAGGGTAAAAAATTTTGAGAAATTTGGGAGAACGTTGTAGCTACAACAGTTCCAAAGAATGTAACTGATATAAGATCATTTATGGGGATTACTAGCTACTACCGTAAATTCATTGAAGGATAATATAAGATAACATACCCTATAACTTCATTATAGAAGAAAGGTAATAAATTTGATTGGAACTAAAAATCTTAAGAGAGTTTTAACAAATTAAAATACTTACTAACAACAACTCCTACTCTAAAAATTGTTGATCCATTTAAAGATTTTGTTGTATGTATGGACACATGTAAAGAAGGCCTAGCTGGAGTACTAAATCAAGAAAACTATGTCATAGCCTATGAGTCTAGGAAGCTAAAGGAACACGAGAATAATTATGCTACTCGTGACCTAGAATTCGCTTCTATCATTCATGCACTTAAAATTGTTGGAGTCATTTACCCAACATGCACACTTATTTGGTCAATTTTTTCCCATTTACCTACTATCCTAAGTTTACTTGACTTACTTGGAATCAGATGAGAACACTATGACATCAGCATGAGCACACCCACAACTTCCTTTAGTCAAGGAGGCCAACTAAGCCTTCTCCTTCATTCGAGGAGGCTAACTGGGATTCCTCCTTCAAACAGGGAGCAATTCTTGGGTGATTTGAGTGTCATAAATACAACTAATTGCTAACTGATTGTTGTTTTACGTAACAATTAGTTAAGTTGAGTTGTAAAGGCATCTCCATTCATGATTTGGTTATTTTTGGCCAATATTTATGAACTGGAGACAACTAATGCACCTCCAACCACTTCTAATGACAAATGGCACCTCAGTGAACTCCATCAGAGCTAATTGGAGTTATGGATAGGTTACCTCCTTGAGTTGGACATGAAATTACATGTTATGAGTCACTTTTAGTTATACTTAGTCATGTATTGCACTCTGATTCAATTAGGGCTTAGTGTGAGAGTCAGTTATGGATCAGATCAACGGTTAACTAAGTGTGTTGATTGTGGATGACATTCCATTAAGCTAGACCCATGCATGCAATTCAAATGACCTCCTTTAGTATTTGAATTGCCTTGGAATTCATGCATTCTACATGACATTTTATTGTACTATCATTCCATTATTGATTATACACGGTCTACAAACTCATTTTGAAGTACCCTTACACCATTTTCATGTCTAATTTGTCTTGAATCACTTGTAGATTGTATTTACTCCCTAGATTACTATGACATAATTAATATGGTATCAAATCTCATGGTGGGACAAAGCTCATTCTCTTCAAAAACATGGTTTTTAATGGATTTGCATGAAAAATTGAGCAAAAGCTCATTTTCCAGCATTACACTAGAAGAGGAAGGTTGACCACTTAATACCCCAAGTTAAGGAATTGTTGATCAAGCTTGCTTGATCAATTAAGCTCGCTATGATGAAAACCTGAAATGTGTAGGTTGTTCGACCTTACAGTGACTTTATTGTGTTGATTTGCAAGTTTTACAGGTTCACTGCATTCGCTACAACAGTTTGATATGGATTCTTCCGTAGATATTTTGACTCTGTTCAATTTCCATCAATGGAAAGGAGATATGGAGATCCAGCTACGTGCCAGAGGACTCTACTGGGTTAGTGTGGACATAAAAGAAGAGCTTACTCATGTTATAGGCAAGGCTATATTTTTAATAAGAAAGATGAAGCTTTCATTTTCTTGTGTCTCTCTATCTCTAAGGACCTTCTATTCTGTCTCTCGGGATTGAAGACTCCGAAAGAGATTTGGGACCACCTTTCCCCCCTGTATGGAAAACAAGATGACTTGAGGGTTTATCAGCTTGAAAAGGAGTTTATGTCTCTTCAACCTGGCAATTTTGAGACCCTTAATGGGTTTTTCACAAAATTCAAGCATATAGTCCTTCTACTAAAGTAGTGTGAGGTGAAGAAGGAGGATGATCAGCTCACCCTTCCCATTCTCTCAAAACATGGAGCTTCCTATTCTGTATTTGTTTCTAAATTCCACGAGGGGAGGCTCATAGGCCCTGGATGGAAGATGCCTTCACTCACTACCTTCATTGAGTCCCTAACAAGTGAGAATGATAAGCTTGTCTAGATGGGGGTCATCATATCCTCTCGTGATCAAGCCCTATTTGCTTCGGGACCTAAGGATCTAAAGGGAAAAGGAAGGCAACAGAAGAACCCAAAAACCAAATTCGAAGCTCCTAATCCTAAAGTTCAAAACCAGCAGCAAGAAGAGCCTTCTAGATTGAAGAAGAACAAAATCAAAGGCCACCATGGGAATGAAAAAGTCGTGTTCATATTGTAGGAAGGACTTCGACCCTAAACATGCCTGCATGAAAAATAATCTTGATGCAGCTACTTCTCTCCTTAAGATAAATATCATAAATCTTCCAAAAAGCTTTCGGAGGAAAGAAAATCAAGATCGGGAATACCAGCATGAAAGATGTCATCCCCTCATGGAAAGCACTTCAAAGTCCAAGGGTCTACTCATAGATTCTGGACCTTCAAACCACATGATGGCCAGAAGAGACTCTTCCTCTTCTCTGGAAACTAGAAAGATCATTCCCATCCACATGCGAAATGACTCTACCATCATCTCAAAAGGACAAGGTACAATAAATATTGAGCACGGTTATTTTTCCAATGTTCTGTATGTACCATCTCTTGCATCAAACCTCCTGAGTGTCTATCAAAATATCCATACTAGAATTCCTAAGAGAGTATCCTTCAACAAAGATGTTGCATAAATTACTGAACTTTCATCAGGGAAACTTGTGGAAAAACGCTCTGCAAATCATCACGCAAAATCCTATGAGTTTTCCCATTTTGTGGAGGATGCAAAGCCCACAGCTCTTCTGACTCATGGAAATGAGGTAAGTGGAGTATGGAATTAGAGATTCAACCATATAAAATTCAAATAATTGTATAAATTATAGAAAAATTCCATGATTGAAGGCCACCCAGTCATCAAATCTACCACCAAAATTTGCAAAGGTTGTATTTTGGGCAAGCATCCTGAGCATAAGTTTGATCGGGGGAAGGCAAGCCGAGCATTAGAAATGTTGGGGCTGTTTCATTATAATATCAGTGGACCAATTCTTGTCACATACATCAATTGATCTCGGTGCATTCTCACTTTCATAGATGATTTTTCTAGATATACATGGGTATTCTTCATCATAAAAATGTCTGAAGTGTTAAAAAAAATCACTGAATTGAAAGCACTGATTGAGAATGAATGTTGCAAAAAGATAAAAAATTTGAGATATGATAATGGTGGGGAATATATAAGTAATGATTTTCTTCATATATTTTTCTGAAATTGGTATTCATGTCCAACATTCAGTTCCCTAAACTCCCCAGTAGAATGGTGTAGTGGAGAGAAAGAATCGGTCTCTCAAAGAGACGACCACTTGCATGTTGGAAGCCAAGAAGTTGGCCGAAAATTTGTGGGATAAAGCCATGAATGTTTCTGCATACATTTAGAGCCAAGATCCACACTCATCCATGAAATGGAATACACCTTTCAAATCCTACTTCAGACACAAGCCAAATGTGTTGAATCTCAGGGTGTTTGGGTCCACTACATGGGATCGAATTCTGCATGATAAGAGGAAAGATTTGCAACTGCAAAGTATTGAATGTTTCTTTATTGGATATCTTGAAGAATATAAAGGTTTCAAGATTCTAAACAAATCATCATTGAAAGAAGTGTCATGTTCCATGAGCCTCTTCAAGAGGTAGAACCAGTGAAGGAGAAACCTGCTGAATTTCCTTCCTATTCTGCTGAATATTTGGATGGTGAAATTAGCGGTGATGACTCTGATTTGGAACATTATTTGGAACCTATGATATATGATATCAGTGACTAGCAAGAAAAAATTTCAAGTTCATATCCTGAAGTGCAAACACATCTCCTAACTTGGGCCAAACAGACACTTTCTTTCGCTAGTGAAAACATTGGAAATCCTGATGATCCAAGAAGAACCCGGTCCAATTTCCAAAGAGCAGGTATTGAGCTCTATTGTCATAACTATTTGCTGTCCAATTTTTTTATTTAATGATATTTTCAGATCATAATTATTACTACCATGCTTGTAAAGATCAAATATGGCAAGCTTCCATCGACAAAGAGATGAATTCTCTTCGAAAAAGTGCTACTTGGGAGTTAGTTTCTCTTCCTTCGGGGAGGAAATTAGTTCACTGCAAGTGGGTGTTTCAGAAAAAGGTTTCTGCTAATGGAACAACATGCAAATATAAGGCAATTCTGCTATCAAAATGGTTCTCCCAAGTCCAAGGTGTGGACTATCATGAGACCTTTGCACCAGTTGCAAAAATGGACTCCATCTGCCTAGTTTTGGCATTTGCGGCATCCAAGCACTGGGAAGTGCATCATATGGATGTTAAGTTTTCCTTTATACATGGAAATATTCATGAGGAGATATGCATGAATAATATCTAGGGCTCAATTTCAGATTCAACTTTGGTTTTCAAATTAAAGAAGTCATTATACGGGTTAAAACATGCCTCAAGAGAGTGGTATTCCAAGATGGATGCCTTCCTTCTCTCACAAAAATTCCAAAGATGTAAATCAGATCCAAATGCATATCTACAGAAGTATGATGGTAATTTTATTATCATTGTTTTATATTTTGGTGATATCTTTATTACTGGTAGCACTATTTCTTCCACTTCAGTCATAAAAACTGCCCTCCACGATGCATTTGAGATGGGCGATTTGGTGCTCTTGAAACAATTTTTGGGGCTTGAAATTACCCAAAATTTTGATGGGATCATGGTCACTTAGTATAGATACATATCAGACATTTTAATTAAGTTTAACATGGCTGAATGTAAGGCTGCTCCATTCCCTTTCCTTTCAGGCATCAACCTTGAAGAAGAAAAACGCACACCTCCCATGGACTGCGCTATCTACCACCAGCTGATTGGTAGCTTGATTTACTTGACACATTATCGGCCTGATATATGTTATTCGGTGAATGTTGTATCAAGATACATGTAGCAGCCTCATGATATTAATTGGAAGGTAGCCAAGAGGATCCTCCAGTATATTCAGGGCACCATGACCTACAACATTCACTATGCTGTAGACTCTGAGCTAGAGTTGGTTGGTTACACAGATTCAGATTGGGAGGGATATTATATTGATAATAATTCTAATTCCAGATATGTATTCATGTTTGGTGGTGGCCCTATTTTCTATTCTAGAAAAAACCAGGCCACCATTGCATTATCTTCAGTAGAGGTCGGGTACCGACGAGCGGTGAATGCTTGCATCCAAGTTGTTTGGTTGCAAGGAATTCTTTTAGATTTTGATTATGGTTGTAATTTTTAAAATTTCCTATTTTTTCACAATCAAAGTGCTATTAATATCTCCACATATCCAGTTACCAGGAAGATGACCAAGCATGTAGAGATACACATGCACTATATCAGGGAATTGGTGCATGACAAGACCATCATTCTGCAATATTACCCTATTGATGAGCAGATTGTAAAAGTATTCACCAATATATTTTTAGAGAAGAAGTTCACTTACCTTAGTTGACTATTGGGGTTGGTTTCATCAGGGTGATCAGATTACTTTCCATTGTTCAACTTGAGGGGGGGTTCCCAGTGGGTTTTCCCTCTTTCCTCACTTAGATTTATTTTTTAGCATTGTTTGAATTACATTATTGTACAGGGTGACCTATGGTATTTATTGTCAGGGCCTTAGAATTTCATGCATTTTATTTGTTCTCCTCCCGTGTATAGCTTAAGGGGGGCTGTTGGAGTCATTTACCCAACATGCACACTTATTTTTTCAATTTTGTCCTATTTACCCACTATCCTAAGTTTAATTGACTTAATTGGAATCAAATGAGCACACTATGACATCAACATGAGCACACCCACACCCTCCTTTAGTCAAGGAGGCCATCTAATCCTTCTCCTTCATTCATGGAGGCTAACTGGGCTTCCTCCTTCAAACAAGCAGCAATTCTAGGATGATGTGAGTGTCATAAATGCACCTATTTGGTAATTGATTGTTGTTTTACCTAACAATCAGTTAAGTTGAGTTGGAAAGGCACCTCCATTCATTATTTGATTATTTTTGGCCAATATTTATGAACTGGAGACAACTAGGGAACCTCCAACCACTTCTGATGACAAGTGGCACTTCAATTAACTCCATCGAAGCTACTTGGAGTTATGGATGCACTACCTCCTTGAGGTGGACATGCAGTTACATGTGATGAGTCACTTTTAGTTAGACTCAGTCATCTATTGCACTTCGATTCAGTTAGGACTTAGTGTGAGAGTCAGTTATGGATCGGATCAGTGGTTAACTAAGTGTGCCCATTGTGGCTGACATTTAGTTAAGCTACACCCATCCATGCAATTCGAATGACCTCCTTGAGTATTTGAGTTGTCTTGGAATTCATGCATTCTGCATGACATTGTATTGTACTATCATTCATTATTGATTATACAGGGTCTACAAACTCTTTTGCAACACCGTTACACCATTTTCATGTTTAATTTGTCTTGAATCACTTGTAGACTGTGTTTATTCCCTAGATTAATGTGACAGAATTAATAAAAATGTGGCAACACTTTCTCATCAAAAGGATATTTTTATTAATGTATGATAACATAAATTTAAAATACTTATTCAATAAACATAATCTTAATGTTATACAAGCTAGTTCGTTATCATTTCTAAGTGAATATGATTTTGAAATAAAAAAATATAAAAGGAAAAGAGAATAAAGTTGCACAGGCCATAAGTCATCATGCAAATTTGTTGTATGCAACAAGAAGCAACAAGTAGGAATCAACTTTAGAAGATAAAATTATAAATGCAGAAAAAATTCGTAAGGAGTATAAAAAACTAAAAGAAAAGACTACACAAAATGAAGTAAATCAAGTAAAAACAGATTCTAGTCTGAATAAAAGGGGGATATTATTACACAAAAGAAGATTATATATACCTAATTCAGAAGATATTAAATTCATTATTATGGATGAATTACATAAAATACCTTATTCAAGACATCTTGGATATCAGAAAATGATTACCATGACAAGGAAGGATTTATTTTGGCCTAATATGAAAAACTAACTAGATGAATATTTAGCACGATGTATTGAATGTTAGCAGGTAAGGGACGAACATCAGCGTCCAACAAAACTATTACAATCATTAACTATTCTAGAATGTAAATGGGAAATATTAGTATGGAATTCGTAACTGGCTTACCTAAGAATGTTAAACAACACAACTCTATCATGGTAGTAGTAGATAAACTAAGTAAGGAAGCTCACTTTATTGCATTAAAATATACATATAAGGTTCTTAACATTGCTGATATATTCATGAAATAAATTTGCAGGTTGCATTACCCAAAATAGTAATCTTAGACAGATATGGAAAATTTATGGGAAATTTTGGGAAGGTTTTATTTATAGGATTAGGCACAAAATTAAATTTTATCTTTTCATATGATCCAAACTGACGGAAAAAAGAAAAGATTAAATCAAGTTTTTGAAGACATGCTTTAAATGTACGTAATTGATAAACTAGGTAAGTGGGAGGATTATTTTCATTCAGTACGATTTGCGTATAACAATCACTTTAAAGTTTCAACTCGATTAATCGCATTTGATATTATGTATGGACGAAAGTGTAATATTCCAATTTCTTGGAGTAGCCATGTCGACAAATTAGTGTTAGGAATTCAATTATTGAAGGGTATGGAACTAACAGTGAAACAATTACAACATAATTTGAAGGTTTCCAAACACATGAAAAAGAGTTATTTCGAATTAAACAGATTCCATGATACTTCCAGGTAGGAAATCATGTTTATGTAAAGGTAAAACCCAAAAAAAGATCCTTAATGTTGGGAAAATACTCAAAATTGGCGCGCAATTATTGTGGACCATTTGAAAATTTGGAAAAATTTGGACCCGTGGCATATCAATTAGCAGTAGCACCTACAATAAAAGTACATAATTTTTTTCATGTTTCAATTTTAAAGAAATACGTTCATGATGCTACTCATGTGATTGAATGGATTTCTATATAGGTGGTGTTATTTTATCATTTAACCAATATGATCTTAGGATATTATCTAAGAGAATAACATGCACAACAATCAATCGCAAGAGAAAATAGACACAAATATTTTCCTCAACAAAACCATAAAGGATAAAACCTCAAAACTTCCTTATAGATAGAATGAGTACCAATGGAAGCAGTAAAACCCAAAGGCAAAAAGATGACCTCCAACAAGTGTTCTCTCTCTCACTTGTGTGAGTTCCTCTTTTCTCACCTATGTGCTATAGCTGGGTGAGTGTCTCTCAAATAGAGAGGCTCACTCTCTATTTATATTAGTTTTCGACTTGACAATTACTTATGAGGGCTGACTTCTCTAGGAAAGTCTAATAACCCTAGTGCCCCACAATTCTAGCGACTTTTCCCCTCAATCAACAAGGAGGGTTAACCTCTATGAATTTACATGACTTGATTACTTTAATGATTCTCCTGATAGGAACATCAGGGACCAATGAAATGTAATATATGAAATATACAAGTGAATACTTTCCAAAGTTACAAATACATCAACACTCCCTCTTAACTAGGAAGGTATTCTCTTGACATAAATCATGAACACAAGTATTCGTCACTGGATCATCAACAAGTTTGGATCATCACTGGATCATCATCAAAGCTGGATCATCATTGGATCATCATCATCATCACTGCTCCAGTTGTCTCGATCAAATGATGTTATCTCTCAATTCTACTCGTGACATGAAATTCTATAGATCCATCCCTTTTTCATGTTGGTTGTAGGCCTAGCCTCCATGTAGGTATTCATCTTCTTCAGCACTTATATTTGACCATGGGAGGAACACATCCAGCATCCATGTCAAAAACGCCTGCCCAACACTTATATCTGACCATGTCAGGAACACATCTACCATCCATTTCAGAAAGGCATTCCCAACACTCACATCTGACCATGGGAGGCCCAACCTATCACCATGTCAGAAAGGCCCAATAATTACATCCATCCGCATGGTAGGACACACCATATACCATCCAAGGAAAGGCCCAACACTTACATCCACCAGCATGGTAGGACACACCATCTACCATCCAAGGAAAGGACCAACACTTACATCCACCGAAATAGTAGAACACACCATATACCATCAGAGAAAAGGCCTAGCACTTACATCCACCGACATGGTAGGACACACCATCTACCATCCGGGGAAAGGCTCTACGCTTACATCTGACCATGGGAGGCCCAGCCTACTACCGTGTTAGAAAGGATCAACACTTACATCCAACCATGGGAGGAATGACATTCCACCATGTCGGAAAGGCTCAACACTTACATCCGACCACACGAGTTATAGCCTGCCACCATGTTGGTAAGGCTCAGCACTTACATTTCACTATGGGAGGAACAAATCCTACAACCATGTTAGAAGGGCTATGCACTTATATCTGACATTGGGAGGAACCAATCCTACCACCATGTCAGAAGGGCTCTGCACTTACATCTGACCATGGGAGGAACCTGTTAGATTTTTATCATTTAAGCTAGCATTAACTTAGGATCTTAACTGAGAGAATAACAAGCACAACAATCAAACACATAAGAAAATGAACACACATATTTTACTCAGAGAAACCATAAAGGATAAAACTCTACAACTTCCTCAGAGATAGAATTAGCACCAAATAAAGCCCCAAAAATAGTAAGATGATATCCTGATAGCAGTAGCCTCTTTCTTTCTAGCCCCAGCAACTTCTTCTTCCTCAGCTATGTGCTACAATTGTGTGTGAGTGAGTGTGTATGAGTGTGTGATAAATAGAGAGGCTCACTCTCTATTTATACTAATTCCCAACTTAACAATGACTCGCTAGAGCCGACTTCTGTAAGAGAGTATAATAACCCTAGTGACCCGGAACTGTGGGGACTTTAACCCTTTAACTATAGGAGGGTTACCCACAATGACTTGACATGAATTGTTTACATTATAGAACCTCTCGATAGGAACATTGGGGCATGACATGACTCAAAAACATTATAGACACTTCCCAGAATAAAAATTAGGGTACAAGACATAAGATATACAAGTGAATAGATAAGATACATAGGTGAATACATTCTAAAGTTACAAATACATCAACACTCCCTCTTAACTAGGAAGGTATTCTTTCGACACAATTTTCACCACTATTCTTCTTCTCTGTATCGACTGGATCATCTCATCATCTTCATCTTCAAGTTTTCTTCATCTTCAAGTCTTCTTCATCTTCAAGTCATCATCATCTTCAAGTCTTCTTCATCTTCAAGTCATCATAATTCAATTCTTCTTCATCTTCAAGTCACCTTCGTCTTCAAGTATTCTTCTAAGTCATCTTCTTCTTCAAGTCTTCTTTATCACAAGATCTGGATCATCACTACTGTATCATCATCACTGTATCATCATCAAATCTATATCATCAATTGATATGGATCATCATCAAGTCTCGATTATCATCACATATGGATGATTACTTGATCTAGAACATCATCAAGTTTCGATCATCATCACATCTAGATCATCACTTGATCTGGATCATCATCAAGTCTGGATCATCATCATTGGTGCTATCTCAGAATGGTGCTATCTCTTGATTCTTCTCGTCACATAAAATTCTATAGAGACAACCCTTTTTCATTCTGGTTGTAGGCCTACACTTCATGTAGGTCTTCATCAGTGCTTATATCTGACCCTAAGTGAGAATGGACTTCACAGCTCTTACATCTGACCTCATATTGTCAGAAAGGCATGCCAAGCACTCACATCTGACCTCATATTTTTAGAAAGGCCTAGCACTCACATCTAAGCATGTGTAAACACATAGTGCCAGAATGGCTCAGCACTTATATCCGACCTCATCTTGTCAGAAAGGCTCTGCACTTACATCCAACCTCATCTTGTTAGAAAGGATCTACACTTACATCTAACCTCATCTTGTCAGAAAGGCTCTGCACTTACATTCGACCATGTTTGAAAACATCGCATCGAAAGGGCTCTCATCCCTAGAATGAGGATTCCTGGTAACTGAATAGGTGCTTTCATTCTCCTAGAGAATGGCATCATCCCTTATATCTAATCAAGTGGGAACACATCCCTCAATCACATCAAAATGGCCATGAAATCGCATATGATCATGTAAGACTACATTCTACAGTCATATCAGAATGGCCCTCGGTCCAAGACTGAGTATTCCTGGTAATTGACCAGGTGCCTCCATTCAAAGAATGGCATTCAACACTTATATCTGATCATGTAGGAACCAATCCTATAGTCACATCAGAATGGCTCAACACTCACATCTGACGTGGAAGGAACCAAATCCTCTCACCATGACAGAGTGGCTCAGCCCTTACATCTGACCATGGAAGGAACCTAATCCTCTCACCATGTCAGAATGGCTTTAGCACTCACATCTGACATGGAAGGAAATAAATCCTCTCACCATGATAGAATGGCTCATCCCTTACATCTAACCATGGAAGGAACCTAATCCTATCACCATGTTAGAATGGCTCTAGGTCTCATCATTTCCCTTTGGAGGGAACCTCAATCTAGAGAACACCAAGCTTCTACCTAAAGTACTCAAACTTCACTCTAGCCAATCGCTTCGTCAACATATCAGCTATCTGTTCATCCATCGCAACATACTAGAGATTCACTGTTCCTCTCTGCACCATATACCTAATATAGTGATACTTGATCTCAATATGCTTTGACTTGTCATGGAACAGTAGGTTCTCTGACAACTTCACACAACTCTGCTTGTCATAATATATACAAGTAGCATCGAACTGGAGATCAAATAAATCAGACAATATCTTTCTCAGCCACACTGCCTCGCAACTAGCTGAACAAGCTGCAACATATTCTGCTTCAGTTGTACTCTGTGCCACACAGGACGGCTTCCTACTAAACCAAGAGATCACACTTGATCCCATACTGAGCATCATCCTAAGGTACTCTTCCTATCAATGGCACTACCTGCCCAATCTGAATCAACATAACCCTCAGAATTAATCTTCTGATTTTACTCGTACTTGAGCCCATAATCAACTGTACCCTTTAGGTACCTCAAAATATGCTTTGCAGCAATCAATTGAACATGTCTCAAATCTGTCAGGAACTGGCTCAAGATGTTCACGGCAAATTAAATATCTGGTCTCATGATTGTCAGGTACATTAAGGACCCAATCATCTGATGATACATCATAGCATCAACTGCTTCTGATGAAGCAACACTCAATAGCTTGAGGTTCGATGCCATATGTGTGGTTATGGGCTTGTAGTCCATCATCCAGAATCTCTACTTCATACTTCCCTTGTCCAAGGAAGATTCCATCCACATTTTGCCACACCTCCATGCCTAGGAAATAGTGCATCATACCCAAGTATTTCATTTCAAATCGGCATCAAGTTTCCTCTTCATATTAGCAATCAAGCCATCCATACTTGTTACAAACAGATCATCCATATATCGTAGGAGTCTTACTGGGTTGTCATCTTCAACCTTGTAGTAGATGTTGGAATCTTCTTCACTCTTGGTACAGGCCAAACTGGATAGGAAGCCATCAATTCTGTCGTACCATGTCTTGGGTGCCTATTTCAAACTGTACAGGGCTTTCTTCAATCTACACACATGAGACTCCCTACCATGTGTCTCAAAACTGAGTGGCTGCTCCACATACACTTCCTCTTATACTACGCCATTCAAGAAAGCAGTCTTGACATCCATCTGGTGTATCTTCCATTTCATCACTGTAGCCAGTGCAAGTACTGAACTGATGGAAGTGTATCTGGCTACAGGTGCAAAAGTTTATTCATAATCTATTCCTTCTTTCTTGGAGAAACCACAAGCCACAAATCTTTATTTATATTTCTCTATGCTACCATCTGCAACATGCTTGATCTTGTAGATCCATTTGGACGTTACAATGGAATTTATTTCTAGTCTTGGGACAACATCCCAAACATCATTCTTCATGATCAATTGATACTCTTCAATCGTGGCCTCCTTCCATTCTTTCCTTTCTATTGTTTCTTCATAGTTGGAAGGTTCTTTATCAATAATGTCACATAGCAAGGCTACATAAATGGAGCAGGACCTAGTTCTCTTTCTTCCTCTGTGTGTTTCTTCTGAATCTCCATATCTTTCTGCACATTGGATAATTTCACGTACCCAAGAAGATTTCCTCTTATGAGGATTCTTCTCCTGAGGTGGATCTACAGGTTCTTGAGGTTCTTCTAATTCTTGATCTTCTTCTTGAATTTCTTCATTCATGGCTGTATCATGAATTCTGGGTGCTCTTGTTTTTTTCAGGTTCTTCAGCCGGTCTCTTCTTGAATTTGATGTAGGATGAATCTTTGTCAAATGTTACATCTCTACTGATGTCAATATTCTTGAACCCAGGGAAGTATATTCTGTAATCCTTCAAGCTTTCAAAGTATCCCACAAGTATACCCTTCTTTCCTGAAGGATCTAACTTCGTCCCCTTTTCTTTCAGAATGTGTATGTATACAGGACAGTCGAATATTATGAGATTGCTAACTTCTGGTTTCTTGCTGAAGAATACTTCTTCAGGTGTCCTGTTCTTGAGTACTCTATGTGGAGTACGGTTCTGTACATACACGGTTGTTCTCGCAGCTTCTGCCCATAGATGCATGGTAAGATATTGATCTTGAAGCATGGCCCTTACTGCTTCCATGATCATTCTATTCTTTCTTTCTATAATCCCATTCTATTTTGGATTATATGGAGTGGATAACTCCCTCTTAATCCCCGAGTCTTTGCATAGCTCTTTGAATTCATTTTATGTGAATTCTCCACCATTATCTGATCGAAAGGTCTTGATCTTCTTTTCTGTGTGATTCTTGATCAAGTCTTTGAATTCCTTGAACTTGATGAATACTTCATATTTGTTCTTCATAAAGTATATCCATGCCTTTCTAGAAAAATAATCAATAAAATAAACAAAGTATACATACCCGCTTAGTGAACTAGATGACATTGGACTCCATACATCGGGGTGGATGATTTCCAATATTCATTTTTCCTTGCTCTCGCTACTTGGAAATGTCTTCTTTGTGTTCTTCCCTTTTGCACATCCTTTGCATACACCTTCATGTTTTTTCTGCATTTCTAGGAGACCTTCAACAACTTTTCTTCCAAGTGGTAGTGCTCTGTAATTCACATGTGCAATCCTTCTATGCAAAAGCTCATTTGGTTCTACCGAGTCATGAACCAAAGCTTGTTCTGGTTGGCCCTTCAATTTGTATCATCCTCTTTCTTCTCCCCCAATCACTACTACATCATTGAAAGACTTTCCCTTTCGTCACATGAGGACTTGGCCATCTCCAAATGCAACCCTCATTCCTTTTGCATCCAATGCAGATATGGAGAGGAGGTTCTTCTTTAGTCCAGGTAGAAGCAATAAATCTTTCATCTTGATTTAATTTACAGAGTTTATCTTGTATGAGGATTCACCACTACCTTTTATTGGATACTGGGGGTCATCTCCGAGTTTAACCTTGTGAGGTGATTCATGTTCAGATAGTTTCACAAAGGATTCCTTGAATCTTGTCATATTTTTGGAAGCACCACTCTCTATAAGCCAATCATTGCTGCCATGTGTGATAGTTCCTGTGAGAGCGGAAATCACAATGTATTCTTCATCACTTGAATAATCATCATTGTCTCATCTGTTTCTCTTTGTGGAAGGTTCATCATCCTCTGTAGCATGAGCATGATGTCTTCTCTTGTTTCCATTCTTCTCGTGAGAGCTACTTTTGTTTCTAGGACAATCTCTAGAAAAGTGTCCTCTTTCATCACATGTATAGCAAATGAACTTAGACTTATCTATAGGCTTTCTAAAATTATTCCTTTGATGAGAGTACTTACCTTTGTGGTGGCTAGATCTGGGTTTCTTAGATTGTACTGTGAGAACTTGATCTTCACTTCCCATATTTTCTTCTCAAGCTACTATATGAGCTTCTTCTTGAGAGCATTCTTCCCATAGTCTACTAAACCTGACTAACTTCTTTCTGGCATAGATTCCTTGAATGAAAGAGTCCCATGTCCTAGGGAGACCATTCAA
The DNA here is from genome assembly GCA_001517045.1 of Pseudotsuga menziesii. NCBI lineage: Eukaryota > Viridiplantae > Streptophyta > Pinopsida > Pinales > Pinaceae > Pseudotsuga > Pseudotsuga menziesii. The sequence continues at coordinate 255,631 of LPNX011222317.1, forward strand.
GGTGGTCATTACAATCTCCACATTCTCCACTTCTTCATCTACTACTTCAATTTGGTCTTTGATATGGGAGACCCTTGTGAAGTATTATTGTATGGTCTCCACATTATTCAACTAGCTCCTCAAAGTCATCTTCCAGTTTATGTTCTTTCCTTCAAACAGTTTGGTTAGGGCATCAAACATAGCTTTAGGTGTCTTTAGGGAGGACACCTGTGGTATGAGGTGATCCTTAATTGAATCAACAATAATCCTCTGAGCCATAACCAAATTCTTCTTGTGTAAGGCCTTAGCCTCATCTCCCTCTGGAACTAGAATCTCCTCATTGATGTAGGAGTCCAACTCATTCTCTTCCAAGACCAGGGAGATCCTATACTTCCAGGATCGAAATTTATCAGCTCCCTCAAGATTTTCATCAATCTTGGTATGATGAGACATATTAACTAAGAACCTCAAATGGAAATATAAAAGATTTAGATCTTACTAGGTCAAAATGTCGGATTTGGATTTGGAGCTGAATTTTTGTAGTGTTGGTTCAGGATCAGATTAGGGTTTGACTTTCCTAAAGTTCTCTCCAACCAAAATATTTGATCTTGATCTCTAAACTTCAATTTTGAGGAGGAGATCAATCTAGGCCTAGTCTCACTAAAAAATTCCACTTCTGTGGAAAGCCCTAATTTTTGGCAGCAATGTCGGGTCAAAAATTGAAAATGCTCAGAATAAGATTCTACATCGACAGAAAGATGCGCCCTGGGGAGGAGAGTCAGTCCAACCTTATTTTGCTGAAAATCTATGGAGAGGGATCCAAAAAGTAGGAATCCCTAGTTCCTACAACTGCACAATGTCTTCTTCTCAAATTAGCTCTGATACCATGTTAGATTTTTATCATTTAAGCTAGCATTAACTTAGGATCTTAACTAAGAGAATAACAAGCACATCAATCAAACGCATAAGACAATGAACACAAATATTTTCCTTCAAGAAACCATAAAGGAGAAAACACTGCAACTTCCTCAAAGATAGAATCAACACCAAATAGAAAAGCCTAAAAAATAGTAAGATGATATCTTGATAGTAGTATCCTTTTTCTTTCTAGCCCCAACAACTTCTTCTTCCTCAGCTATGGGCTACAACTGAGTGTGAGTGAGTTTGTATGAGTGTGTGATAAATAGAGAGGCCCACTATTTATTTATATTAATTCCTGACTTGACAATGACTCACTAGGGCTGACTTCTCTAGGAGAGTTTAATAACCCTAGTGCCCCAGAACTGCAGGGACTTTAACCCTTGAACAATAGGAGGGTTATCCACAATGACTTCACGCGACTTATTTACATTATATAACCTCTCGATAGTAACATAAGGGGCATGACATGACTGAAATACATTAATGACACTTCCTAGAATAAACATCGGGGTACAAGACATAAGATATACAAGTGAATACATTCCGAAGTTACAAATACATCAATAGAACCAATCCTACCACCATGTCAGAATGACACATAGACTCATCACTTCCCCTGGGAAGGAACCTTGATATGGAGAACACCGAGATTCTCCCTAAAGTACTCAAACTTCACTCTAGCCATTTGTAGCATAAAATCACATCAGGGCTAATTACGTCCAAGGATAACTTGTGAGCTTTTCCAAGACTAATTACATCCAAGGACAAACTACAAGACCTTTTACGTATGAGCAACCTACAAGCTTCACCAAGATTTTATGCTCAGACAACTTGTCTCACTGACTATGCTAGAACTCCCTCTTTTGAGAGTTCTCGATCTGGATCACAAACTAGAACTTCACAGTTCCTCTCTCCCAAGTAGCCTAGCAAGTGGCAAGATATTTTTCTTTGACTGTACTCAGTTCCATGCAAGACTCCTTCCTTCTAAACCAATATATTACACCTCATGCCATACTAAAGCATCACCATGAAGTGCTCTTCCTATCAATGGCACTGCCTACCTAATCTAAATCCACATAACCCTCTAGGTTAAACTTATGATTTGCTTCATACTTGATCCCATAGTCAACTGTACCCTTCAGGTACCTTAGAATATGCTTTGTAGAAATCAAGTGAACATATCTCAGATTTGTCAGGAACTGGCTTAGTGTCTTCATAGGAAAGCAAATATCCAGTTTCGTATTTAGCAGGTACATCAATGACCCAATCATCTGACAATACATCATAGCATCAACCGACTTTGATGAAGGATCACTCAATAACTTCAGGTTCGATGCCATAGGTGTTGTCATGGCCTTGTATTCCATCATCCTGAACCTCTTCAGGATCTATACTACATACTTCCCTTGTCCCAGGGAGATTCCATCTGCATTCTACCATAGCTCCATTCCTAGAAAGTAATGCCCATACCCAAGTCTTTCATCTCAAACTTGGAAGCAAGTCTCCTTCTTGGTGACTTTAATGAGTTCCCCTTTTCTTGTCAGGAATAGGTCATCGACATATAATAGGAGCATCACTGGTCTTCCACCTTCAACCTTGAAGTAAATTTTGGAATCCTCTTTACTCTTAGTAAATCCTAGAGCCATCAGTAAGCTTTCCATCCCATCGTATCATGTCGAACCTTGAGATCTTCTATAGTCACTCCCTATGAAGTGGAGCATCATTCTTCCTCTACCTTTCGTACTCTATGTATTGAAACATTCTCTACTAGAGTGACAAGTATCTTCCTCTACTACTAATATTCTATGTATCCATCTAGGGTCACTAGATACCAAGATCCACTATCGTGAACCTTTTCAAAAGTTATTCTCACACCCATCTGTGAGCTTGTCATCCTCTATAGGATTTCATCTTCAACGTTGTAGCAAAAGTTAAGATCTTCATCACTCTAGGTGATCTTCAAGCTCCTCATGTATGTGTTATCCCATGGGTGTCTTCTGAGCTCTTACAATGACTTTTTTAATTTGCACACATGAGTCTTCCTAACATGTGTCTTAACTTCTAGTGGCTGCAAATGTCTCTTCGTAGTCTATGCCATCTCTTTGTGAGAAGCCTCGCTCTACGAATCTTTCCTTGTATCCCACGATGTTTCCATCTAATGCATGTTGGATCTTTTAGATCCATATGGAAGATACTAAGGACTTCCATTCAGGTCTTGATACCGCATCGTAGACATCATTCTTCTTGAACTGGTACACTCCTTCCCTTTCTTGTTGGCTGTTTCTTCATAGCTAGAAGGTTCAGCATCAATGATGTCACTCAATAGTGTCACATAACTACATTGTGTCTGAGACTTCTTTCTTTCTTTGAAATTATCATCATATTAATCTTCATCTTTGATTATTTCTCGAACTATTGTCAATTGTTCTTCAGAAAAAGTCTCATCTTTCTTTTCTTGTAGGCGAATGTATGTGATCTTTCCTACAAGTCAAATGCATAAGTTGCATGGTTAGAAACATTTCATAATGCATATTCATAATGGAAAAATTATTATGCATAAATATACAATCATACAACTATTTTAGCTAATAAAACATTCATCCATATCTCACGGAAGCTTTCTAGATGCATTCCATCTTGACCATGACATCATTGAGATTGTGCACTAATCCAATATGTCAGCAAAGAGGTTTCATTCTATATAATTAGAAATGGAGAGTTGTATGTCACAATGAGATAATTACACATCACATGCATATTAGTAGTATACTATCATTAATGCAAACATTCTATCATGCATAACACATTAACTGAATTTAGACAAATGCATTACAAAACAATATAATGAAATGACAATTGAATACTTATCTTTATTTGTTTCATGGGTAGACTCCTTCTTTAAGCTTCATTGTTACGGAGAAAAATTCCTATGGCATGGGGTACCACAACAGAAAGAGTAACCGCAGAAATCAATCATTTCCCATATGCAAGAGAAACCAAGCATCTAACACTGAAGGATCTCGAAACATACCTTATTCTGGATGGTTGATGTAGATCCCTGTTGATGTTATCCGCCTAAATGGCACCTCTCCGTCCGAGTGCCGACATTGCTCATGTTGGTACACAAAAGGAAATCTATGGATTGAGGTTTGCCGAGGGTACTATAGATTGGCTTGTTACACAATACATTTTTCCCCCATCCAGCTGGTTACTTTGACATTTTACTATGTTGACGTGCATTCGCGACTTTCCTTTTATGCAACTCGCGAGTCATTTGCGAGTGTCTCTTATAGAAAGTCGCGAATCATTCGCAGGTTGTCCTTCTATAAACCCGCGAATATGTCCCTGAATAGTTAAAAATAAAAACACGCACTAATTGGAGATTAGTTAACCCATTTAACTTAATTTCCTTAACTGCTACAACTTCCCCAACCTTCGAGAACTGCCTTATTTCACCCATATAAATACAGGCCTTGGGGAGTGTGTTAGATATAGACTTGGAGAGCAAAGTTATGCTGGTGGATTGTATACAAAATTATTTGGAGCAGTGGAACTCAGAATCCTTTGGTTGCAGAGGAGTCCTTGTCTCAAATGTTGGGTTGTAATCTGAACTATTTTCATTATTGATAATAAAGAGGATCCTTCTTCCATATGTGTTTCATGTGTATTGGTTTGATAAATGTTTATGTTTATGTATCTTATATGTGATTTATCTAACCTTTTTATATATATATGAATCATATTGTATCTGGGAGATTGGCTCTTGACAGGTGAAAGAGGAGCAACCTTGGAGACTTTGGAGATGAAACAAAGCGGAAGAGGACTAGCAAGGATCGACCTTCGTTAATCGAGTAAGTCTTTCTCATCCTCCTATTTCCTTTGCTGCACTCTGGAAGTCAATTGTCTGCAAGTTGATTGAGTATGTTGGTAACCCTAGACCTATGGTTATTTGGTGTATATTCCTTTACAACAAAACTAGTGACTCCGCTGGGGATAGCCTAGACTGCTGTAGGTTTTTCTATATCTTGACTAGTCTTTGCTTGGAAGTTTGTCTGTGTTCTTTTGTCCTAGTTTATACTTGCTTCAGTATTCGAAAGTCTTGGTTATTTTTATTATTTTTGAGAAAAAGTTTATACCCATTGGTGAGTTGTCCTTCTAGACAGTCGCGAATAGTGGTTGGCATTCGCGGGTTGCTATATTGGACAGTTGCGAATCATTCGCGATTTGCTCTTATAGACAGTCGTGAGTATGCCTGGAAGTAGGGATTTTTTAAAGTTAAAGTTTTGTTGTTCTTTGATTTGGGTAATCCCTGTTTCTGAGTGGATTTTCTTATGAATGCTGTGTGGCTTGGTTGAGTGCCTCTGTTGATCACATTTTGTGCTTTTTCGAAAGCCCTTGAGTCTTTTTGCTTGGATTATTTACTGCTTGCATGCTGAAGTGGTTGGCCTATTTGGGTTGTGGGCTAATGTGTCTTTGCCCAAATCTGTGATCAGTGTCTTGGACTCTTTTTTCCAGTCTGTCTTCTAACAGTGGCTGGTTTTCATTTGCCTTTATAAGTCTATAATGATTTTCGTCATTGTGTGCACCCAAGATAGGGTTCCTAGCCTTCCTTGTTGGTTGTCTTTTGTTTCTATCAGCCTGTTGGCTTTAGTTTGTTGCTTTTAGATAGTTTATTTGATTCAAGTTTGCTCAAGTACATTACCTTGTAGGTGAATGACTTTTAGGGAGTTAGTGTCATCCATTTTGGTTGTTCTTTATCTATGTGGTAAGCTATTTATATCATTAGGGTTTGCTCTTTGCTCTTTCTCCCACCTCCTTTGCTTGGTATGGTTTTTGGCTCATGTTTCTGGTTAGCCTCTGTTAGTGATATTTGTTTGATTTCAGAATATTTTTGGTGTTGTTTTTCTTCTTCTTCTGTTGGTTAACTTCACCTCTCGAAAATAGTTGACTTGTCTTTTATGCAAGCCTTCCTTCCAAGTAGGGTTTATACTGACTTTAGGGCATTTCTAGAGTTTGTTTGGTGGTTGTATAGCAAAGATCCTTTTGCTTTGTTCTTATTATTTGCATAATTTGATTTGTAGGTATTTATTCTTTTGCATTTATAAAAGAAAATTAAAAAGAACCTATATTTGTTTTTGCTGCTTGCCCCCCCACCTCCTTCTTTGGCTTGACCTTGTTGGATAAGGGACTGAGCATCCTTTGTTTGTAGGTTTAGATTGATACTTGGGACTTGTTGACCTTTTTTATGTCATTATTTTTGCTCAGTCTCTTCATTCCAAAGTTTTTGTCTTGTTTACATTTGTAAGCCTTCTTTTTAAGAGAGGTGATATCTGACTTTAGGGAAACCTAGGGCTTGTTTGTGGGGTGTAGAGTAGTTGTCTATTTGCTTTGCTTACAGTACTTGTTTGCATTAGTTGATAGGCTTATTTTTCTTTTGCATTTATAAAAGAAAAATACAAAAACACATGTTTTCTTTATATGCATGTAGATTAGGTTTTTAGTCTAGATTGCATAGCATATCATTGTTTTTGAAAAATTAAAAAATATAAAAAGAATTTGTTCTTTTGTGGCTTTCAAGTTTTCTATTTGAAAAAGAAAAATAAAGAGAATAGTTTTAGATTTTTGTAGTTCATTTCTCTTTGCTTAGTCATTTTGTTTCAACTTTTGAGTCAAAACACCACATAAGTTTCATGCCATCTACCCTCTGACTAAAAATAGCCCTTAAAATAAACGATATAATTTTAAAAATTACTAGTAAGTTTTATTTTATAGGGTCATACACCAACTAGCTTAGGCTAGACTTGTGGGATAGGGAGTTTTAACTCTCCACAAGTATTTAAAATTCAGACCTAGTTGGCCAATCACTAGGTAAATCCTTTTCTACGTTGATTCTATCTGGGTAGCTCCTCTTAAACGTGAGTCAAGAACTAGGCCATGTGGAGGCTTGGATAGAGGAGATAACCCTATGAATCCTTGTCAAAACGTAACTCAGTATTTTTATGCATCTGGGGATTCTCTCCTAGATAGAGTTTCGGGCTCAGCTACCCTGCCCATGTGTACGAGTTCGGCTGATGAATGTCCCCCCAGACTGTCAATATAGTTAAGGTAGCCTTTAGTCTCCTTGACATCTAGGGTACATATAAAGGTACACTGGAAGGTTATTTCTGGTTGAACTTGGACGGGCTTGGAAGATAGCCCCGGTAGAAAGTGTGGGAGGGCGGTGGGTGATTCCTCCACTTGTGCCTAAGAACATCTACAGGGATGCCAAATAACTGTCTATCAGCTTTCTTCTGGAAAGTATATCTTATACCTGTTTGTCTGTTTGGCTTTAATAATTTTTTAGTGAGTGCTATGTGGTTTGTCTGTACTTAGTGTTCCTTTAGGTGTGTTCTTTGTAATTTTGGTTGCTTATCAACCTCAGAATTTGTCTCCTATTTTGAAGCTATGGCTAACACCCCTTCGAACACCAACCAAGAGATCCCCATGATGGGAACTCCCTGTTCTATTCCTTTCATGGGGAATGTTGGTGTTCCCTTGATGGCCACCCTGAATCTACCTGGATTCACCCTAGGGCTACCGGTGTGGTTGTTTTCCACTCCAACTGTCCTAAATGCTCCTGATGCTTCTCAAGTAAGCTCCTTATATCAAGGGCATCAAAACACTGCTTCCCCTTCACCTGTAGTTGATTATCCTCCTCCTTCTACCTCATGCGGTGAAAGTACTGATACTAGTAACCGGCAGTCTAAAATGAGTAAAAGAAGGAGGAATAGGAAGAAGGCACATAAGCAAGGGGGCACCCATTCAACCTATACAAGTCAAGTTGAACCTCACCACCCAGCCTCTATAGTTCATGTTGGGGGAACCTATCCAACCTCTGTAGGTCATGTTGGATCTAAGCACTCAACCTCTACAAGTCAAGTTGATCTTCACCATCCAGCATATGTTGATCGTGATGGTGGGATCCTTCCAACCTTTTCAGGTCATGTTGGATCCAGTCACTCAGCCTCTGTTGTTCATGCTGAGGGAACCCGTTCAAACTCTGTTGTTCAAGTTGAATCTCCCCATCCAACCTTTGTTGTTAATGTTGGATCCATCCACCCAGCCTCTGTTGTTCATGCTGGGGGCACACACTCAACTGTCGAAATACATGTTGATCCTAACCATTCAACCTCTGTTGTTCATGTTGATGGTGCCCATCCAACCTCTACAAGTCATGTTGGACCTAGTCTCGCAGCCTCTGTAAGTCATGCTGGGGGCAGTCTCTCAGCCTCTGTGGTTCATGCTGAAGACAATCCATCAGCCACTGCTAGTCATGTTGACACCGTTGAGAAAACTGGTCATTCGAAGTGCAAACTTCAGTTCCCTTGTATGCTATGCGAGGGAGATAAACTTACTCACAAGTTCCCTGCTATCATGGAGGTGCAAAGAGTGTTGTCCAAGACTCAAGAATTTCCTTCTCCTAAACAACCTATAGTTTCTCAACAACCTACTCAACCTTTGGTTGATCAAGTGGTCGAACCAATCTCAGATTTGGTCAATCCCACTCTTCTTTCGAAGAGTGATCCTGATGTGATTGAACCAATGTCATCTTTGGTCAATCCCACTCTCCCTTCAGAGAGTGACTTTCACGAAGCTGTTGAATTGATTCCAGTATCGATCAACCCCACTCTTCCTTTGGAGAGTGAAGTGTCTACTAGTCACATTTTCTTCACTGCCAGTTCAGAACTTACTAAACAAGGGGGCACTGAACTTGTTTCAGATCAACCCCCACCAAGATCTCAGATTGCTTCCTTTGATTGGGATAGCCTAGTTGAGCCGCGCCTTCCTTCTAATGCACCTTTCAAGATAAAGGTCAAAGTTGAACCATATGCGATTTCTCATTGTATTGTTGATGAAGGAGCCTCAGTTTTTATTTTTATCGGCTCGTGCTTGGAAAGGCATGGGATCTCCCAGCCTTGTGTCGAATGCTAGTTAGTTACTGGAGTTCGATAGAAGAACTTGTATAGCCTTGGGAATTCTTGCTCAAACACCTGTTACTTTGGGTGGGAATACTGTCATAGTTGAATTCATGGTGATAGAAGACCCCTTGGACTTTAATATGCTCCTTGGATGTGATTATGTCTATGCCATGCAAGCTGTGGTGTCAACATTCTTTCATGTGATGTACTTTAATCATGGTGAAGAAATTATCACTATCGATCAGTTGGATTTTCTTGATCCGTCTCCTGATCCAACTAGAGACCAGGTCTTTCCTTTATTGATTCCCAGTGTTTCTGTAGACACTACCCCGCCACAGGTGAACTATGTGGCCTCTTGTCCTTTGTGTTCAATTGATACTGAGAAGCTGCCTCTGTTTTCATGCTTACCTTCTCGGGACTTGGTCCCAGCAGTTGACCGAGTGAGTCATTCTATATAGATTGTAGAGCCTTCTCTCCACTCTATCAATCCTTTTGAAATTTTAGACATGTGTCCTATCTTGGATGATCTCCTTCCTTTGGATGAAGTCTTCCTAGAGTCTTTGATACAGTATGACCTTCTTTTGGATGTTGGTTCAGTTGTGACTAAGTATAACCCTAATTTTCCTAGTAAGCCTGACCTTTCTTCTTATGTTATTCTTGTTGAGTCTTTTGGTTCTTCCTTCGAACAGCAAGTCAGTGATCCTGATGAGTTTGATTTTTCTTATGAATTTTTAAACTCCTGTGATATTGAGTTTGTTCCTACAGACTTTATCTCCCTTGTTGATTTTTTCTCTCCTTCTGAGGTTGATCTTATTGATTATAAACCCTCATATCTTGGCACTATAGAGTCCTCTTACGTTGATTCTACCTTGACTACATCTTTTATAGACGGTAGCAAAGTCACATGTGTTTCTGCCAAAGTGACCCGCATCGGATCGTTTCTTCTGAATATGATTCTGATGTTGTTGTTTCTTGGAGACAGGATTTTTAGTTCGATTCACAAATGTTTACTGGCCTCACCTTGTTGTTCAAGTTGTAATTGCATGGGCATGTGACCTGCTCACGCTTATGAGCCTGATGCCGGCTTCCATGCTTTTAGCTCGTTGTATAAGCCCTCATCTTTGTTCTCATCATCGCTAAGCCTTGTATCATTTTTCCTTTGTATCTTGACACCCTTTACCTTGAGGAGACGTTCCCCGAGTGTCCTTATCTTGCTCAATTTCCTTGCATTATGCATAGGTTTGTTCCTTGCACTTGGAACTAGTTTCGCCTAGCTATGACACTCGTCTCCTCGCATTTAGAGCATTCTTTCTGCTCTCCTTCGAGCTCGTTAAAAACAGTAGGGAGGCCGCGATTTGAATTTTTCAGACTCATTAAAACTTCACAGGAAATATATTGAGTTTCTTTAGGCCCAGGTCTGACTCCTCAAAATAGACTTGACTGCCAAGTAAACTTGTCCGTTCAGGCTCATTAAGAATATGTGAATGAGCATCCACATTGGTGGTAGGTTATCTCTTTCTCGGACCATGTGGAATAATAAGAGAAAGGATCCCTCTCTTTTCTTCTGAATTGAGAAGAGTATTCTCAGGCATAGGTTTATCTCTTTTCTAGACCTAAGGGACAAAACTTACAGAAAAGAAACCCCCGATATGAGCTTAGTTTTCTCTTTTTCGTGCTCTGGACCAAAATATGAAAAAGATTCTGAGTGTACTTTATGTCTTTGTCATGCTCGTTAAACCCTAAAGAACAAAGCATCGATTTTATTGTTGTAAGCCCCATTTCTTGTAATCAAATGGATCTTTTTGAGTGATCTTTCCTTCCTTCACACTCGTAAAACTCAGGCTATATGCTGCTTTTGAAGGAGCATTGGGTAGGTGGTAATTCAACCTTTTTCAGACCTTCTTGACTAAGTACGAAAAACGTGCGCCTTTTCTTCTTCAGAAGTTAAGAGAGTTCTTCTTTGGTATGTTTTATACTTTTTCAGCCTCAGGAGACTAAATTGTATGAAAAAGGACCCCCATGGAGTCTTCTTTGGAGTTTTCAGACTCTTTAAACTATGAAAACACCGTCGAGCATGTACTAGTTCGGTCTCGTAAAATCCACGAATCAGTGCTTTATCAAGCATTCTTCTTTCTTTTCTACGAGCTTGCCAAAAATGAAGATGGTCCCGAGTTTTCTTTCTTGGACTCGTTAAACGTTTTACAAGAAAGAGGGGATACTAATCAAAGACTTAGAGTTTTGACGATAATACCTCAGGATTAACTTTCATCATTGGTGAATTCCTTTGCTTCAGTTGTTGATTATCATTTATTGATTGACAAACTATTGAATCCTTTCCATGTTTGACTTCAGCTTCCCTTATTCACATTGTCACGTCCCCATGCCTTTGGCTGGCAAAGAGGATGTGACTCCAAGCTTTATCAGACCGGGCTAACCGTCCCATGAACATGCACAGTATTAATAATTGCATAAAACAGAATGCTGAAAGAGAATTGGAACTTGAATATGCACACAGGAATGTTTATGATACACATATGCATTTTAATCATCATACACAGCGGAAAATAACAGTATTCATACATGCATTCATTTAACATTTTCATTTCATTTCAATTAAAAGAAAATATAGAATTGCAGAGGTAAAATGTACAAGACCACTTATATTAAGATGAATTTGCTCCGCAACCAGCTACGTCGCTGCAACGTTCCACCCAACCATAGGCTAGCGTGCTCCTTAATCTCTCAGCAGCGCGGCCACCCCTGAGCTGGGCATGATTCTCCAAGGAATAAGGGAACTAGCAGGCTTACACATAGCCAGGATACCCAAAACACATAGCCAAGCCAACAAAGTTGGGTTTATCAGGCCATTAAGGAGCTGATGAAGGAAAATTGCTAAGATGGTGAGCTCATTACAGAGCCAAGGACACCTACACCAGAACTAGCCTGACCTCTAAGACACCCATCCACACCCAACACAAGGAATCAGTCCCTTCTCTGCTACACAGTCCCTCAGGCCCTGCATTCCCTTCCAATTCTATTCAGGGGTGATGGAGAAGAAGGCCATCTCTCTAGCTCTGTCTGTGTGGTTTCCAATCACCAGGTTTATCAAGCAAATCTAAGCCAACATCCCTGCTCCTATCACAGTCCAAAGACCAAACATTTCACACAAGCAACTGAGTCAGCTGTCACAGCCTAAACAGGAAAATGACTTCTGAGTCATTATTGGCCCTATCGTGGCCAAAACGACTCACAGGTGAATTTACAACAGCCCCGAAATCTATTAGTGAGCACAACTCACAGTAGGGAAAAATGAATATCAAGTGACATACAGCAAATTCTCAAACGCAGCAGCAAACACACTTACAGTAGGGGAAAATCAACAGTCCGTCCAAGGCAATTGAGCCACGGGAATACTTACACAGACCACGCGGTAAAAGAAAATTGACAGAATTCTGACCTGGGCATGAGTAACAATCAACACCAAACCCATAGTTCAGCTCGTGAGGCAAAGACATAGCCGCACCGTCCACCAATCCGCAGAAGAAAATCACATGGGTGAAACCCATAAATTCCTGTGCGTGAAGATAAGAAATGGGAAGGAATCCCTCTGCATGAGAATGAACAACAGTGGGGAGGACGAAATTACAGTGCGTGGGTGTTTAGCAAACTCGTGGAGCCCCAGAAAATGTCTACGTGAGACCAAAACCACCCAGAGCCTGTGCATGAGGAGAATTAGACCAAATCGTGGGGAGAGTGGAATTGCAATTCGTGAAGGAAACAAAGGGTGGAGTGTGCGTGTGGGCAAGGACTGACAGTCCTACCACACCCACTCCCAAACAATAACTGCATCAACTACCAACAGTAATTATTAATTGCAGTGGTTGGGTGAGACAAAAGGAAAAGAACACATGGGTATTTCCCTAAATGGCCCAAGGTTTAACAATTTTCCCCACACCTTATCCTTGAGAAAATCATGCCCCATTCGATTTAGTTGCCGTGATCGTAGCTGGTTGTGTTCATTTTAATTAATTATGATGCATATTTACATGATGACCAACATTATATATGCCGCATGCCCCGATATACCATCGGTGACAATTTAAATCCAGAACATAGCATAACCGATCAACGGTGGGGCCTTGGCCTTTAGCTCCACACCATGATCATTTACAATATATACATCATATACATCTAATGTAACGGGGTCAAAACTAGGACATTACACACATGGCTTGGATTGTACTAGTTCTTTGGGATCCTTTATGAAGACCTTAGTTCCTCACCTATGGACTAAGTTGCACAAGATTATGTTCTATTCCTATACACAGCTTACAGAACTGTGAATACTCATTATTGTATATTGTGGCTTCGATCCACTTTTCTAATATACGTGGTTTCCTACCCGTATTATATGATGTACTAAAATATTGTAAAGGAGCTAGTGTTCCAGTAAATTGAACATAGCATCCTCAGATGTAATTTTGTATATGAAATTAGTATGTGTTTGTTTCAGGTACTTTTCTCTGCTCCATTATATTTTTGAGTTCTCCAAAGCTATTGTTTATAATGTATTTCAGCCATCATTTCCCTCTGACCTCACACATTAGTGGGCATATGTTATCCACCTAAATGGCACCTCTCCGTCCGAGTGCCGAAATTCCTCATGTTGGTACACAAAAGGACATCGATGGATTGAGTTTTGCCCAGGGTACTATACATTGGCTTGTTTTACAATACATTTTTCCCCATCCAGCTGGTTACTTTGACATTTTACTATGTTGACTTGCATTTGCGACTTTCCTTTTATGCAACTCGCGAGTCATTCATGAGTGTCTCTTATAGCAAGTCACGTATGTTTGTATTCGCGGGTTTCTCTTGTAGCAAGTCGCAAATAATTCACGGGTTGTCCTTCTATACACCCATGAATATGTCCCTGAATAGTTAAAAATAAAAACAAGCACTAATTGGAGATTAGTTAACTCATTTAACTTAATTTCCTTAACTGCTACAACTTCCCCAACCTTCGAGAAATGCCTTATTTCACCCATATAAATATAGGCCTTGGGGAGGGTGTTAGATATAGACTTGGAGAGAAAAGTTATGCTGGTGGATTGTATACAGAATTCTTTGGAGCAGTGGAGCTCAAAATCCTTTGGTTGCAGAGGAGTCCTTGTCTCAGACGTTGGGTTGTAATCTGAACTATTTTCATTATTGATAATAAAGAAGATCATTCTTCCATATGTGTTTCATGTGTATTTGTTCGATAAATGTTTATGTTTATGCATCTTATATGTGATTTATCTAACCTGTTTATATATATATATATGAATCATCTTGTATCTGGGAGATTGGCTCTTGACAGGTGAAAGAGGAGAAACCTTGGAGACTTTGGAGATGAAGCAGAGTGGAAGAGGACTAGCAAGGATCGACCTTCGTTAATCGAGTAAGTATTTCTCATCCTCCTATTTATTTTGCTGCACTCTGGAATTCAATTGTCTGCAAGTTGATTGAGTATGTTGGTAACCCTAGACCTATGGTTATTTGGTGTATATTCCTTTACAACAGTTGAGCTTTTCCACTCTCTCTTGTATTAGCAATTTGCTCTCTCAACATTCAACAAACAAGACAAGCATGCTATATAATGGTGTTAGACCTACTCTAGCATATATAATCAATAATATATAAGCATTTTAAAGCATCCATGGATTCAATATTCATTTAAGTACACATTATTGGACATGAAAAGATATTTCTATTAATATAAATCAAATATTACAATAGTGACAACCTCTGTCGGCACGTTTACAAATCGGAGAAACTAAGTCCTCTAGCTAGGCCTCCACCACTTCAATCCTCCATCTCTCTATAGCAAGCTCACAAGAAAAATGAAAGCTTGGAAAGAACACAAAGTGCTCCAAGGAACAAATGGATGTAGACTCAAGTATAAGCTCTAGCAACAATGGACTATAGTTTTCTTACTCTTCAATTCCTCCCCTTTCAATGTATCCAAAGGGTTCCTTATATAGTGCTTCAATGGGGTAATGGAAGGTCAAATTAGAGTGATCTCAGGGCATATGGAAGGCTAAGAGACAAGTGACTCGGATCCACATCAAGGAAAACTACAAAATTATTTGGCCTTTTGCACACATCCTGATGTACGCGGGTTAAAAGTCACGTTTGGAAAATAATGCATGTCTTTAGGGATGATCTTGAAAACATAAAAGGTACAGAAATGGTCCATGGGGTCTAAAGAGTTTGCAAAGGGACAGGGAAGGCCATAAATGTGTGATCCACCATGTGTGGTAAAATCAACTGTAACAGATTCCCCCTAATGTGTGAGGTCAGAGGGGTGATACCATGGAAAAAATACATTATAAGTCCATCCCATAAGTGGAGTGACGAATAACCAGGTGGAAGAACTAGCCATCCAATAGTACAATAATAATCAAACTCTACACATAACTGCAAGTACATATAGACATCCTGGATACATAAGAGTACAATGGCCATGAATATGCATGATACAAAATATTACATGTGTGGTCATCACCACATACAATATAGATAGATCAGAATCTCCATGATGAAGATATACAAAGGATCATGATTTCCATGAAAGCTGAAGATATACAATGGATCAAGATTTCCATAATGGCTAAAGATATCTGACATATACTAGAATCAAGTTACAAGAGCTGAAATCTCATGAATACTGGCACGATCAAGGAGGTAGCATATATGAAATTCCACCAATCTAGAAGGCCTTCTACACAATTCGCTATGATTACATGTCCTACTATGTGAATAGAGGTGTCGAAGTTGAACATAGTATTCCATCATCTAAT
This sequence comes from Pseudotsuga menziesii, assembly GCA_001517045.1. Lineage (NCBI taxonomy): Eukaryota > Viridiplantae > Streptophyta > Pinopsida > Pinales > Pinaceae > Pseudotsuga > Pseudotsuga menziesii. Next base: position 271,334 of record LPNX011222317.1, read on the forward strand.
TACCTAGCATTGATGTATATGGTTAATAGACGTGAGATCACCCACCAATAATGAAAATGGGAATCAAGGTACTAGAGTGCAAACTAACAAGTGTGAATAAAATTATTGAGGTCGAACACTTGAGATAATCCATCGATCATGGGAAATTCATGTATTCCCAAACCTATCGATGGTGAGAGAACTTGCCACTAATGACTACAAGTCTCAAGGCACTAAAAATGAATCTAGATTCCTATCCCAGAATAAATGATCTGAAGTTGATGGGATGAAATTTGGTGAAAGGAGGGCATTAAGTAATCCCCCATCATCCAACATGAGGTACTCAGCAAAGCTATATAATGTGGAAGGACTTGATCATAATGTGCATGAACCAGTATGAGTACCAGGAATGGCTGACATGCAAAGTCAAGAGAACTGAGGAATGGCCAATTCAGGTTTCAAATTCCTTTGAACAAGAGAATAAAGATGAATGGTGACTAAATGTAGATAGCATAGACTCAATGTAAAAAACCGGGACATCCCTACGACACAGGAGGCATCGATAGAGGGTCCATAGGGGCTAGAAGCTTAACCAATCCATGGAGATAAACTTATAGAAATTAGTATAGATCCTAAATTTAAACTATTAACCCAACCAATGGATGTGATATACAATTCTCTATTCGAAGGCAACATGACTCGACTGCTGCCAAAGATAACATCTTTTCCTCTCCGACTTTTTGGTTTTTTTTTTTGGACTTTTTAAAATATTTTAAAAAGCTTGAAAAAGAATAAAATTGATTTATAGTTACAAACTAGAAGGAGATGAATGTCAACGGGAAAACAAACTAGTCCCAAGCAGTGGAATGTACCTATGATCAATGCAAGGAAACATGTGTAGGATAACGACACTCAGGGGAAAGTCCCCTCCCGATAAAAAGTGGGGCATCAAGGAGCAAAAGATATGTAAAATGGCTCTGCTTGGCTAGACATGAGACAAACTCAGGCTATATGGCTGATAATCAAAGTTAGGGAAGCGGGCATAAGGATAAGTAAGGAAAGGAAAACTCATGATAATGCAGGTACAACTTAACATAAGGGAGTCCTCAAGAAAAAGGCCAGAAAAAAGATCAATAGGAGTATGAGGCTCTTGTGCAAAGTCATGGTGATACTATACAAAGGACTCCCACAACCTAAAGGAGGCAACATAGCATGTGCGCCAAATGAAACAAGGATCTAACTAGGGCACCCATGTATAGGAAAGCTATACCATTCACATAGTGTCACTTCTAAAAGCAACATGAAGGTTATGTGACACCATGGAATGGGTTCATACCCAAGGTTAAAATAGAACGGTCATAAGAAAATTCATAAGTGCAAGCACATGTTATATCTTAACCTATATGCCAATTCAGACATAATACCTGTGATAGGCACGAATGGGTCAAAACCTCAAAGAGAATGTACAAAAACTTGACCCTACATGACAACCATATAAGTGCAAAACAACCTAAAATAGTCAATAAGTAATCCAAACTATAGGATATAAGGAGGAATGATCATGACAACTGAACCCAAAGGAAACAATGCGGTGAATGATGGGACATAAAAAAGGAAAGTAAGGTGTAGACCCAACATTCACGCATCCACTACCACCCCCATGAGGGTGACCACCAGTGTAAATACCGAGAGAAGGGAGTCAACATCCTCCACAAATGGAGTAGAGGGTGAAATGTGACCACTCCCAAATCTATGAGCAGGGTAAGGGGCTGTGATGCCCCCAAGTATGACACCAAGATCTGTACTAGGACCAAGGATGGGTGATAGGATACTAGGAATGCCAAAAATAAAAGGACCCAAATTGAAGAGAGCATAAATATACTCAAGTAACCATGATCCCAAAGGCCAACTAGTGCACAAAGATCACACTCCTAAGAAAATCCATAGCGAAAATACAAGAAAACCAAGTGGAGGATATGTGATCTCCCGATTGTAGTAGGTATGTCTCTCCTAGGAGAGGATTGAAACTCGCATATAATACAAGATAAGGTACATAACCAATTATAGTGGCCCTCAGCTTCAATGCATAAAGTGACTCTACTATTCGACTTCTACCTAGTAGGGAAACCTACAAAATAACCTTTGCAAGTATCCCTTGTGATACCTAGGTAAGGAAACTAAGGTCACCTCAATATAACCAATGCTTAGGTGGACAGTCACATGTGGGATCGACCATATGGGTAGGGTATCAAAGATCAAAACTCTCGAAAGAGCCCCGAGATACGAATACAATCCTGTAAATATCTCCGGTGCTACTTAGTTACAACTAGGGGCCATCCCAATCATAAGCGCTCACACTGCCTCGTGCTTAACCCCCTTGTAAGAGGAGGATCCTGAGAACACTAATTATATAAAGGAATTTTACACTCTCACCTAGACAAACACATACATGTTTGTGTTTAGTAGTCTTGGAGAATTGACTCACAATGAGCTATTCCAAGACCCTAAAACCTAATCTTGTTGGTGCACACTATAAACGAAAAGAGTGTAATTCATTTTATTATGTGTTGATTTTAATTGGCTTATTACTCAAAAAGGATAAATTATTGTGCAACTAATGATGTTATGATGCACCAAGAGGTAAAATGCACACCTAACAATCAATGCAAATGCACTGTGTCAAATGAAAAATGGGGTATGCTACTACGTGAAGTGCAAAATTTTCCTTCAAATGAAGATGTAATCATTCCTATATGAATACCTAAATAAAACTCTCATCCAAGCAATCCAATGCAAGTATGTCTTCAAATCCATATGCAAAAAATGCAACTACCTTGTATTTTTCAATATAAAAGAATGAAAAATGCAATAAAAGTCATCTAAAACTCTCAGTCTCTACAGCAAGTATAAGACACAAGCCCAGCAAGACACCGAGACAAAAAGAGTAATGCACTAATGGAAAAACAAAAAGGATAAATGACTAAAACTACTTTCAAAAAAAAATCAATGAAAAAGCAATCTCTGGTCACAAAAGAAGCATCCAACAGACAACATTAGACCAAAGGAAGACCCAACCACACTCACAGCCCACGCTACAACTTTCAACAACATCAAACTCACCAAAAGGGAGGATGTATGCGACTGTTTAAAGAACAACTACGTATATACACAACGTTTTGCCAAAAAGATGCATGTATACATGGATTTTGTCCAAAAACCTGCATGTATACGTGACTTTTGGCCAAAAATCCACGTATGTACGTGACTTTTGTCCAAAAACCTACGTATACAGAGAAGACAGTGGTAAAAAGCAAGCCAAGGGTCAAACCAATAAAGGGGAGTGTCAATGGATGAACATACTATAAAATGCAACACAGAGACAAGGAGAAACATAGAGCAAGTCGATAATATCAAGCACATTGTGCCATCAAACCAGAAAGAAAAGAAAGGAACATCCCCAGTATGGTCACCAATTCTCTTATGGAGAAAACTTCGTATGGCTTAGGGTACCAAAATAGACAGAGTAACCGCATAAATCAATCCTTTCCCATATGCAAGAGAAACCAAACATTTAACACTAAATGATCTCGAAACATACCTCATTCTAGATGGTTGATGTAGATTCCCATTGAGCTTTTCCACTCTCGCTTGTATTAGCAATTTTCTTTCTCAACATTCAGCAAACAAGACAAGCATGCTATATAATGGTGTTAGACCTACTCTAGCATATATAATCAATAATATATAAGAAATATTTAAAAGCATCCATGGATTCAATATTCATTTAAATACACATTATTGGATAGGAAAATATATTTCTATTAATATAAATTAGAGATTACAATAGTGACAACCTCTGTCGGCACGTCTACGAATCGGTTAAACTGAGTCCTCCACCACTTCAATCCTCCATATCTCGATAGCAATTTCACAAGAAAAGTCAATCTTGGGAATAACACAAAGTGCTCCAAGGGACAAATGGATGCAAACTCAAGTATAACCTCTAGCAACAATGGAATATAGTTTTATTTCTCTTCAATTCCTCCACTTTCAATGTAACCAAAGGGTTCCTTATATAGTGCTTCAATGGGGTAATGAAAGGTCAAATCCAAGCGATCTGAAGGCATATGGAAGGACAAGAGACAAGTGACTCGGATCCACATCAAGGAAAACTCCAAACTATTTGGCCTTTTGCACACATCCCAGTGTACACAGGTTTGAGGGCCATATCGACGTACATACGTGAGAATAGGTTTAAAATTCACCTATGGAAAATAATTAATGTTTTTAGGGATGATCTTGGAAATATCAAAGGTACAAAAATGGTGCATGGGGTCTAAAGAGTCTGCAGAGGGACAGGGAAGGCCATAAATGTGTGATCCACCATGTGTGGTAAAGTCAGTTGTAACATTCATCATCTTCTTCATTCATAACAACACCATTTCTTATCCAAATGCTAAGATGGATAAGAGGTTCTTCAAGAATTTAGTCCTTCATATTCCTCATCGCTTGAAGGATCTTCTTTGAATCATGAGATCTTAATCTTCTGTTGCTCACATATTCTCTTTCTCTTATTATGAGCCGATATTCTTCTTGTGTGCACTCTTCCGAGAGTCTGCTGAAAGTAATCACTTCCTTATGGCACACATTCCTCGAATGAATGAGTCCCATGAACTTGGGAGTCAATTCAAGGTGGTTATCACAATTTCTGCATTCTCTATTTCTTCATCCATGGCTTCAAGTTGTTCTTTGATTTGAGAGACCCTTGTAAAGTATGACTGTATGGTCTCTGCATCCTGGATCTTTACATTCTTCAACTGGTTTCTCAAATTCATCTTTTGATTTGTGTTCTTCCCTTCAAATATCTTGGTTAAGGAATCAAACATATCTTTAGGTGTATTCAGGGAATATACTTTTGGTATAAGGTGATCCTTGATTGAATCAACAATGATTCTCTTGGCCTTGACCAAGTTCTTCTTATGTCAGGCTTTACCCTCGTCTCCCTCTAGAACTGGAACCTCTCCACTTATGTAGTTGTCCAATTAATCTTCTTCAAGAACTATTGAAATCCTATATTTCCATGCTCAGAATTTTTCAGCTTCACCAAGCTTGTCATCAACCTGGTGTGATAAGTCATTTTGAATTGAGAACCTCAAATGTAAATAGCAAAAGTTTAGATATTACCGATTTGAGGTGTTCATCCTAGTTCTAGATTTGGATGATCTACGGTATGTTAGAGAAACCCTAATTTCCATACTCGAAGTATTCGAGATATGATTGTATAGAAATATGGTCCTCTTCAAGGAAAGGTTCCCAATGTATTCCTTTTTTGAAAATAGTGGAGGGAATCTCCCGGAACACGAAGCCCTATTTTTCCAATTTATTTTACAGAAATGTCTGATATTGTTTCTATAGTATCTCTATAATTACTACTCCCTTGTGTCTGAAATTTTGTATTGAGGTAGTTGCGTCTATCCTATTTTCAACACCATAGGTTTTAGAAGAATTGGTTTCACCAATTGGGACTTATAAGATTTTTCCCAAGGTGACTTATTTTGGGACTGTTAAGCATAGATAACTTGTACATACTTCCACATGTCATTGTTTGATCATCAAGGTCTGAAACGTTTACCACAGAAATTGAAGTCCATTCCCTATCTGGAGCATCTTGATAAATTTCATTTGGACCTTTGTAGCCCGAGATATAGCAATTCTTCCTAGGTTTCCTCTTTAGGGATGAATCCTAGAAGAGGCTGGAACTCTGATTTGGAGGAATCATGTCTCCTATAATACAAAGGATATGAGGCTCAATTTTTTACACAGTGTTCCGCACAAAATTTTATTTGTCTTGTAAAATTTTTGTCTTCTGATCCTTCTCCAATATCGATATATAGTGAATGTACAAAAATTACCATTTTTAGTATTTTTGGGTTTTTCATTATCCGAGGTTAAATTAGGGTTTGAATTTCCCATATTTTTACCCAACCAAAAATTTCAGTATTGGTCTCTAAATTTCTATTTTGAGGAGGAGATAAATCCTATGCTGGGATCCCTCAACAATTCCACTTCTTTGAAAATCCCTAATTTCCCGCATCAGTGACAAGTCAAAAACTGAAAATGTCGAGAATCAAATTCTGCTTCGACAGAGAGATGTGCCATTCAATGGAGATTTATCCTAGCCTCCTTTTGTTGATGATCTATGGAGAGAGACCCAAAAGGTAAGAAGCCCTAGATTATACATCTACATAGTTTCTTCCTCTTAGGTTAGCTCTCATACCATGTTAGATTTTTATCATTTAAGAAATATGATCTTAGGATCTTATCTGAGAGAATAACATGCACATCAACCAATCACAAGAGACAATAGACAAAAATATTTTCCTCGAGGAAACAATAAAGAAGAAAACCCCGCAACTTCCTCAAAGATAGAATGAACACCAATGGTAGTCGTAAAACACAAAGATAGAAATATGATCTCCAACAATTGTTCTCTCTCTCACTTTTGTGAGCTCCTCTTCTCTCACCTATGTGCTATATTTGGGTGAGTGTTTGTCAAATAGAGAGGCTCACTCTCTAATTATACTCTTTTTTGAATTGATAATTACTTACTAGGGCCGAATTCTCTAGGAGAGTCTAATAACCCTAGTTCCCCACAACTGTGGGCACTTTTCCCATCGATCAATATGGAGGGTTAACCTCTATGACTTTACATGACTTGATTACATTAATGATTCTCCCGATAGGATCATGAGGGACCAATGAAATACAATATATGAAATATACAAGTGAATACATTTTGAAGTTACAAATACCTCAAGAGGCCGAAACCATAGGAGAATTTCAAGTTGAACAAGAATGTATTCTCGATATGAGAGAACTTTTACTCTAGAACATTACCACTAGACAAGTCAAGGTGCAATGGATGCACGTTAGTCTAGAGGAGCCAACTTGGGAATTAGAAAGTAATATGCGGTAGGCATATCTAGTTTTATTTCAAGATGAAATAATGGAAGAATAAAAATACAAATAAATAATAACACCAAGGATGGTGTTATCCTTTAAGGGAAGGTGTATGTAATACACTAAACAATTGTTAAATTATTTATTACTTTGAATATATAT